>JAYKKI010000028.1:23972500-24572500 GCA_039881145.1 Druceiella hillmani | reverse complement strand
TAAGAAAGAATAATTATTAATTTTAAAAATTATCAGTACTAATCTTATTTTATCTAATGAAAAACTGCTACATCTGATTAAAAAAAATAAATATATTTAAAAACGCAAAAATATGCCAATTATTATTGATTTACAAAAGAAATCGAACAAAAAAAATAAGATGAAGTGATTATTACTAAATGAAAATTTATCAGTTTAAAAATTTCAAATATACCGGCTATAAAAAACATATCTATTATTCATGCCGGTGATTTTTTACACCAAACTGAGCAGAAAATATTAAGAAACTACATTAAAATTCTAAAAATTTATGTGGAATTTGCGATTTAAAAAGTATACATTCTTTTACTCAAATGTACTACTTAGTTTGAGGTACGCAATTACCTGTAGGAACAACAGACAAATTCTTTGTTACAACTTGTACACATACTCTGTATAAAACTGAGTAGAAAATATTAAATAACATAATGAAAATTCTCAAAAATTTTCAATAAAAGTCGGTGCGGTTAACAAGACAAAATGTATACATGTTTTAGAGAAACCCTGTTCAAATATTTTCAGTTTGGCCAGAATTTTCTGTAAAATTTATAGATACGTTTTTGTAACAGGCTGTAAATTAAATGCTTTTTAGTGGTTGATTTACAAAAGAAAAATAGATATAATTCAAAAAGACGAATGAATTGTTATATGATCATAAAATTGGTTATCAGTACATAAAGCAACACTTAGAAATTATTATTTTACAACAAACAGTTTGAAGAAAGTTTGATTTTCTATTCAACACTAATCAACGATTAAAAATAATTAATATCTATGTATCAAAATGAAAAAAAGTAAATTTGTTTTCGAATAAATTAGTCACTATTATTATACAGAATAAAATTGGTTAAAAATACCTCTTAAAGAAAACAAACTCACTATTGCACGAAGATAACAGCTAGGTCAACATATGATTTAAAACAAGTGCAAGATATAAAACAGTTTTGTCTAAGAGAACCAAACAAACAATGAAACATAGTAGTAAATTTAAAAAGATAAGGTTTTTTATCATTTCCATAAAATTACTTTTACCACAAAAAACAACAAATTCAAAAAATTCAGTAAGTAATGTCACATGCGCATTTTATCTAACCCGCTCAATAAATAAAATAAATATTGAAAAACTAAATAAAGTAAATATTGAAAAACAAGCAGCTGAGGCTTATTTATATTTAGATAATATTGTTTTGATAAATGCATGAAGTATGAATTAAAACAAGAATATAATTAATCAATATAAGAGTAGAATACTAAAATATTCCTTTCATTAAACAATAAAACTAAATATTGGCAAGATGTATTTTTTTGGATATTTTCCGAAATGTCCTATATTATATGAAAACGAAAATTATTTTCAAATTTAATAGAATAGTGACAAGAAATGTAACAGTCATACAGTCTAAAAAATACACTTTATTTAAATTAAAAAAAAATGGATATAGTGTTATCACTCCCTGATATATAATATATTTTTTGGGTTTTTATTCTAATGCTACACTTTTATTGTTCTAAGTTTCTCATACTTTCTCCCACGCTGTTTGAGGAAAATTCTTTTAATTTTACTATTGAATTTAGTTACATATCCTCATGTTTATGTCTTTTGTTCAAGCATTTCAATAATTTTTTTCAACTAAAAGGAAAATACCATCGCTGTGCATGCACAAAGTAATATTACGAAGTAAATTATAATTTTCTGTATTCATTTATTCAAGGTTGGAAATATCAATACTAGAAATAACCATGAGATCTAAAATATACTGTGCTTGAATAGAAAAATGCGTAAATAATTGCAAAGAAGTAACATATCAATAAATATCAAATAAATGAATTTTCTAATAAAAGGAAACCAATCGAACGCAGAATCCAATAATTTAAGTATGAAGAATAACGAAGGCCAAAAAGAAATGTTGATAGTAAAACAAATGATTAAAACTGTCAAAAAACTAATAAAAAAACGTCATAAATAAATCTTACAATTAATATATTATAAACGCGAGGATCAACTTAACTAATAAAACATAATATATTAACAGAAAGTAAGCTGGTCTCTGGTCTGTAAAAAATAACAGGAAACAAAAAATACTCGAAATAGTCACAAAATGTAGCAAAGACCCATTCATAAGCCCTATAAAGAAAGCATAGATGCTACATAGCGTACTAGAACACTACTATAATACGAACGAAAAAGAAACACTTAAATTAAAAAAAAAACAGAAGCTGTACTAAATGAGCTTAATATGAATCAGCATCAGGACAAGATAGTATTAGTGCAGGAAATCTTAGAATGGAGAAGTAAATCATAGCAAATATTTTTACATAATTTTAAAAAACTTTAAAGAATGAAAGGATTCCAATTCAACGAACAACATCAGAAACATTACTCATGTATAAACAGTCAGTAATGAAAACAACTTTTAATACTCACACAATAGTTACGAGACCTCCTCTAAAATAATAACGAAGAATACATTTTTAGCTGCTCGACATGTGATCGTACAAATAATTAAAAAAAGCTAAAGATTAGCGAATAGCTTTACACAGCGTTATATAAATACTTAGCAATCATCAATTTTAATAAAGCGTCCGACTTTATGGAAAAAATAAATTAAGATAGAATGCTTTAAGGATGGAAATACCAGACAAATACATAGGAATCTTTTAAATATCTATGCAAAGAGCAAAGTATTAATAATACTCGTAACCAACAGATTAGAATTTAAAATTAATCCAATGTCAGTAAAATTGTTTAAATCCACACTACATCATATTTCCCTAAGGTTAAAGAATAAATGGAAAATTCAGAAATCAGTATGTACAACATTAATTTAACATACCACAGCTTCACAGATGTCATGTTTTCAAAAACACCTCAAGAATTAAAGATATTGATTCAAGATTTACAAAAGAAAGGCAATAAACTTGGTCTAACCGTAAATACTACGAAGATAAACTGATGAATAACCCTAGTCCCTATAAATTTTATGAGTTAGAAATAATAGATGTTGAAGAGTTGTTATGAGTTAGAAATAATAGAGTTAGAAGAATATGAGTTCGAAATAATAGATATGTACCTAGGTTAAGCAGAATCATTTAAGAATTGGAAAGAAGTTACGAAAAAGAAAATATACAGCACCATTAGGCTCTAAGTTATATTACTTAAAAAATAAACCTGATATTTTAAAATAAAAAATATTTGCCGAGGTAACTGAAAATAATTCATAGCAACACGAAGAAAACATATTTAAATTCTGATTAGTAGACAAAACAAAAAAAATTAATACTAAATTTATTTAAACACCTAATAAACCTAGCAAAATAGGAAAATAGAATTTGGTCGGACATATAGCAAAAACGAGCAACAAAAATACTACGAAGATTAAACTGATGAAAACAAATCAAGAGAAACTAGATGTCCCTATAAATTTTGTGAGTTAGAAATAATAGATAAATATATGTACCAAGGGTAAGCAGAATCATTTAAGAATTGGAAAGAAGTTACGAAAGAGAAAATATACAACACTACTAGGATCTAAGTTATATTATTTAAAAAATATACCTGACATTTTAAAATTAAAAAAAAATTTGACGATGTAACTGAAAATAATTCATAGAAACACGAGGAAGACATATTTAAATTCTCATTAGTAGACAAAACAAAAAAAATTAAAACTAAATTTATTAAAACACCTAATAAACGTAGCAAAATAGGAAAATAGAATTTGGCCGGACATATAGCAAAAACGAGCAACGAAACGTGGAGCTGCATGACGAAAAGATGGTACCAACATACATTAGAAGAAAAAAAGGAAGACCCTTAACACAGCCCGTAGTAAAAAAGAATGCAGGGAGGGAAAATTTTTCTCATCAGTAGGATGAAGTATGCGACATATACGTTTAAATAAATGTATAAATTTGAAATATAAATTACAAGTTTAAATAAATAAATATGTAAATGAAATTCAACATTACATATTTATTTATTCAAACTTGTAATTTATGAAATGTGTGAAATAAATGTACATAGCATTAAGTTTTAAAATTAAATTAATTGTTAATTAAATATTATCACTTCAGCTATTGATGGCTCAAATTATTTATATAATTATATTAACATATTTTAATTAGTAAATTAGAAGAATTAACATTAGTAATATATAAAGTAAGTAAAGGAAAAGGTCGAGTTAAATTATATTTAAGAAATAACCATAAAATTGAGAATCTGCAATAGTTTGGTTGTTAACGCAAATATAAAAGACTTTCAGTAACTTAATAAGATTTTTTTTATCGTTGAAGAAGGAAAAGATCATTCATATGCTTCAGGTAGCCCCTATATAGAATAGTAAGACATGGTTTATTATATTACCAACAATCTGATGGGCAGAAATTTAATTTTTGTAAAGAGTAAATCTATAAGAAGTTTAATTTTTAAGTAATATTTTAATAATAATTTATAAACAACGATTAATTTATAAACAACGATTGATATTTTCATCTCCATAATTCATAACATGTAGAATAGACCCGAAACGAATTATTACAAGTTATTCTTATTTTCGACAAAATTGTTAATAATAACAATTCACATATGATAATTGTTTGTAACAATAAATAATTGTTATTTTATGTAACTAGGTCGTAAAACAATTTCAAGTTTAAAATTAGCACAAAGTAATAGGTAATATTCGTTTGAATGCTCGCGACCTGATATATCACGTCAGAGTTACCAAACTAGTTAATTTAAGCCGAAAGACGTTTTCACATGTCGTATTATAGTGAGGAAACAATATTCTCAGTTTGACAGTGTACTTAGCCGGTTGAGTGAAAGTTTTTAAGAGTGATTAGCGTTTTCATAACTTAAAGGTAAAGTTTTGAAGTACCAAAAATCCGGACTTATTTAAAATCTGTAACGTGTGCCGTGAAGTGTTATGCACCTATTTAGATTTATGCCGAAATGTAATTGGATAAATAGACTTTTCGTGTAATTTATATTATGCTTTAAGCGTAGGATTTGTCGTCTAGCAAATATTTTGTCCTAACGTCTTTTTACAAATTAAATTAAATTTTAAAATGTTCTTTAAAGTGCGATAGGTGTTATGAAAAATTCTTTACAATTCCCTAGCTTAACGGATTACTTAGGGGCGTTAAAGAAACCTCGGTAAGGTACCTCGTAAATTAGAGTGCTTCAAAAATGTTTGTAACTGTCACGAAAGATACTGTCGATAAAACACCTTAAACATATTCATGGCATTTGTAGTTCAATATGTAGCTTTATAACGCTCTAGAGATAATTTAGATTGAATTACTGATGCAGTGGAAAATTGCGGAAATACAAATTATAATGAAATTTATTTAATAGTGAAATCTATGTAATATTTTGGATTTAATAAAATTAATATCTATATTTAATCCAAAATAGTTGAAAGTTGCAGATAAAATGAAGAAACTGAAATAACTCGGATAAGTGCGTACAGGTAGCTAATAAATTGCTTTTAAAGACAAAAACAGTAGAATTATAAATAAACTAGTATTGTTTATCTATATACCAAATATTTATTTTGTTGGGCAATTTTATCATATTTCAATATTAAAATCAAAAGTTGAAAAATTAGCTGATTATATTGTTATTATGATGGATAATTGGGAGTATTAATACAATAGAATGTAAGTCAAGATAACAGTTCAAAATAATATTAAAAAAACAGTTCAAAATAATATTTAAAAATATTAAAAAACTACGGAATAATAAAAAAATAATAACCCCCGAGTAGTTACATACGTCAGTCCCGAGCTCCTCTTATGACCAAAAATAGGCTAAAAGGTAATTAACAAATACAATCGACAAATATACTCGATCGAGATCTATAAACCAGTATGTATATTTAAAATAATGATGTGTAAGTTTATTGTGTTTGTTATACTAATTTAGAAATATTCTTAAAACCAGTAGTCATCGTGATAAAAATAATCTCTTCCAAAATGTCGCATTTTTTAAATCACAACTGATCGAAACGCACCTAAAATATAAGGTAATCCAGATATACTTTTGTCCTTTCCTTCGACTTTGTGGAAACGACAATCAGTGAAAAATCTCCTTTTTTTAAATTAACTTCTGTACATTTTTGGTCATTCAAGTTATTCATCGTCAAAAAAATAATTAAAAGCAAGTCTATCCAAAGTCCAATGGAAACTTTTTACCTGGAATCACCTAAATGCCAAAACTACCTCAGTTAATTCCTCAATTATTTTTATATCTTTTTGCGGAAAATCTATTATGAAATTTAGATATAGGCTGTCCGATCTTGCATGGGCCTATTTAGAGATTTCACCCTAGTGATATCTATAAAAGTCACGAGAGAGGTGTGTAGGTCTAAAGTAGTCAAATATTAAGACGAGATTAATATTGTGTCATATCAGCGTTTTCTGTAAGCTATATTACTTTTGTTCGTCGAATCCTCCTATTTTTTGATGATAGATCATTTCCCATATGTTTGTAATATCGATTGAGTATTAACACGTATGAATTGATGATTTTCTACGTTGGAAGTACTTTTAATAAATATTTACACTCGGTGGCTTGTATCATATTTAGCTCGTGCTGATTACGCGTGCTTGCAATATACTTAATTCAGTTTTAAAGAAAGCCCCTCAACTTGACCATTTTTATTCCCTTGATGAAAAACGGCAAAGCCACTTTAACGATGCGATTTGGTAATGAATGTCTAACTTAATTTTTTGTCTTATATTTCATAATATTATTTCTTTCGGCTCAGAATTCGTATATTTGAAATTGCTATCATCAATAATGTATACATATGTCTATGTCTTTTAGCTCAATAATTGGCATCTTAATAATTTAGAGAAAACTTATAGAAACTGGACGATATTGACTCACAGTCCAACATTTCGCTTAAGTATTTAAAGTGTAGTGTCTCCATATTATACTCTAATGAAGTCAAAAGAAGCCTTTCGAAATCTTAGCGAATTTCGAAGTATACCATCAAAGAGTATACTTCCTTAAATACTTCTAGGTATATCGTTAATATAAACTTGATACCAACGTTTTCTTGTTGGAAGTACGTCCTTCAACGAAATTATAATAATTATTTAAACCAAAGGAATTAAATATTAAGGATATTGCTCTGCAAGGAAGTTATGCCATATTGTGTTACGATCTTGCCAACAAGTATTTATAAATTTTACTTCAGTGGTTTGTTTTCATTCTACATCTTAAAAGTTGCTGCCGTTGAATTTATATTAAATTCGCTACAGTATAAAATCGCTTTAAACGCCTTAATTAAAAAGAAAATTACCACCATTATATACATAAATGTTAGATAAATTAATTATTTTGTTTCAACCCTGATTTAAAAAAACTTATTTTTTTTGCTTCGAATGAATGTAAAAATATGTTTATAAGTTGACTCTGTATTTTACAAAACTGAATTATTCATGTGTCATAAATATGATTTTAAGTGTCTATAACCTACTTAAAGTATTCTTGGTATTTTTGTATATTTTGGAAAACATTGATTTATTATATACAAGTATTGACATATTGACGATTTGATGTATTTAATCAAAATGTACCATCCACATTTCAAAGTGTATAGCAGGAAATGTTATATGATTGTAATTAGACATCTTCTTATTAGAAGAATTATTATATATATATATATATATATATATATATATATACATATATATGTATATATATATATATATATATATATATATACACAGAAATTATAATAATTAATTTTTATAAATAAACCAGAGCCATAATTTTTTCTCATAGTAATGCTATAAATGGTGTAGTAATTATAGTTTGGTAGTATCAATTCAAAATCTAATCGAGATGACCCAAATGGAAATCATGTTAAACGTGAAAAACAATTGATATGCGATATTAATGTTTGTTTTAAATGTAATTCTGACATGATAAATTTGATAGATCGAAATTATCTGGATTTAAATTACTTAAAAAAATTAATATTTAAAGACACTAAATGTAAAATTGGTATTAAAACTAAGACTAAAGTTACGCCACGGTCAATCGGTTTGTCCGTTAACAGTTAACGTTAATTACGTACGAGGGAGAATCCTCTCAAAGTTCAGAACCTGCGGTTACGTTGATCATTAGTAGAATTATTGCTCTTTCGTTGTTTGTGCACAAGGTTAAAGAGTTAAACTTCTTTCCTTGGATATAACGCTAGTTCGATTCAAATTCAAATCGTCATCTCCACTAACTTCCAATTATATACAAAGCTTAATAATTACCTGTTTCTTAAGTCAGCATAAGTAAATAAAATTATAATGATAGTAGTTGCAATTCCCGATTTATTTTTCAACATATTTATGATAGTTACATGTTACTATTCATGAATTTCCAAGTAAATTTTTCATAAGAAGGCGAAAAGAAAACCAACATTCATTATAGAATAAAAGATTAAACTACAAATAATTTTTAAAAAGTTGTAACAAGGTCCTCAATTTGAATGTAGTGTAAATTTTATTGTTATATAAATGTAAATATAAAAAAAACATACCGCAACCAATTTTTCTAGAATATCTATAAAGCGCGTATTTTGAAATAGAGTATAGATAACAAAAATATTTCAAGAAAAGTAAACTTTTCTTTGAAGAAAATTTTTAAATAATCTACTAAAATATTTAAGTCCAACCACATATTTCATAATTTTATTAGAATAGATAGAGAATTTTCATCGCCAATAGAAAAACATAACAATTAAATGAATGTTTTTATATTTCACTGGTAAAGAAACAAATTATGTATAGCACAAGAAGTGTCTAGCAAGAATTATAACTGAAGATAAATTTAAAAAAATTATATGGTGAACAGGCGTAAACATAACCCAGGAAAACCTGACAATTCGTTAAGAATAATTTCCTCAGTTCAGTAAAGTGAACCATTTTTGTGTAAATGTTAACATATCTTTTGGCAAAGATTTTAAAGTGACACATTTGTAAAACTTTTTGTTGGAGCTAAATATATGTTACCGAAAAGTATTTTCAGACGACGCGGTGCGGTCCAATATTAACGTATAACCTAGGATCGTACCACGAGGAACGTGTTTCTGAATATATAAGAATGGCATTGCGGTACCGACTATACCTTTTCTCGCATGAATAAATCTAATGAACTAAAATATTGTTTTTAGAATACCGTATCTCAAAAGAAATAAACTAGAAAAATCACTCAGGTAGCCGCCGGCATATGGGTCTATTCTTTACAGCCGTTTTCCTCAAAAAAGGTTTCATGAAATAAAATACATAAATTATGAATGAACTTGAATTTTCGCATAGTAATACAGCGCGGTAATCCGCATATACCTTAATACTTAACATTGGAAATGTTCAAAAAATACGAGAAAAAAAAATCTTTCATTTCGGGTATATTTTGAATTGATCAGATGGAAGAGCGACTTATATGGTTTTCAAAACTTTTTTGGTGATAATTTTAACTATAGTGTTTTAGTGATATTACTAAAAATATACAAATATTTTTTCTGAAATTGGGCATAGCGATAAAGCATATCAATACGCATTCATTTATCTCTATAGTTAATATAAAAAAACATATGTATACACGCACACGAAGTATACGAATCTTGAATAAATATGTTGAATGAAGTAAAAATATTTCATATACCGTGAGTAAAAATTATAAGAATTTAAGAGATATTTTCAAAGTTGAAAATGAAATTCCACGAACATCCAAGAAATGTCCCGAAAACATTAAACCGTAAAGTTAATATTATAAAAGAAGGAATAATCATGAGAGTTTATCTAAAATTTACCGTAAAACTGTATCAATCATTATAAATCCTGTAACTTAAAAAAATTTCGACATTCTTACCTACCTGATATACTAGAGAACGAATCAAAAACATGAAAAATAATAATATTTGCGAATAGTTTAAGCGGAATAAAATAAAATTTACAAGTTTTTATATATGCCATATGTGTGTACGAAAATATATGCCGTATGTGTGTCTTAAATTTTTTACTTTAACTGTTGTTAAATAAGCACTTGAACACCGGTTAGGGAGCATAAAACACAAAATTAATATACGATACTGATAAGTACATACCATTTATAAAAAAACCGTAGCGAAATACATTTTGGAGCGGATAATTTTATACTTAAATTAAATTTAAAAATATTCTTTCTGCGATATATTTGATAGAGCTAAAAAAATTCTGATACCAAACTATTAATAAGTAGTAAAAGGTACTGTCGACGGCATCTTCTTACGAATGATACTAGTATTTATATAGGTCGTGAATTCTATATCCATAAAAAAATTATGTTCCTAAACGACATATACTTTAAAGAAAATTTATTTAAGACAGATGAATAATGGCCAACATTAACAACAAATACAATACAATACAAAAAATACATTATTAATAGAAAGACCTCAAAACAAAGTTTCTGTTTGATGGACAAGTCTTAATAAATAATGAGCGTTTAAAAGAAAAGCCAGAAATTTGAAATTTTGAGAAATTTCAAAATGTTCAAAAAAGTTCAAAAGCTTCAACTCAACGTTTGTATAAAGATACGAGTATAAGCACAACTTCAACTTTTGGCTTACGCCTAATTGGTTGAACCACCTTATAACTGGGGATAAGAAGTATTATTGTGCATGTGAATAATTTATGTATGAGCTAGGGGTTGAAAAAAGGATTAGGGAAAACGATGCAAAAAATGAACTCCATCCCGTAAACATAACATTGTGTTTGGTGTGATATTCATAAGACTGTACATTAGGAAATATTTTCTAGTAATACAGCAATTACCAAACTTGTACAATATAGTCAGTTATAGAGTTTGAGACTTCGACTCCATCAAAATTAATTCCATATCTACCTTATTCAACAGATCAGGCGTGGTCCGACTTTTGTCTATTGAGTCATTATAAAGCTTTGATCGTGACAAACATCTCCAAGAGTGCATTTTTCACCCGTGATGACGTCAAAAACAACATTTAATTTATCTCACCAATCGAAGCAACGGTGTTTTTAAGCTACGACCAAATCAAAGAGCATCTACCTGGCACAAATTTTCCTGAAATGCTAATGTTAATATAGAACTCTATTTAAGGGCGACCAATATACAAACCAGCACTAAAATTAGTACTCTACGTTTGAACTCATTAAACAAGTTGTAAGCAATAGCCCAGCGCTATTCAGCATAAGATCTAATTTAAGTAGATCGTAACCTTGTCGTTCTAGACCACAACAAAAGTGGTAAAAATCATCGAACGAAAATTTTCTCATGTCATATTGGCATGGTATACACAATTTTAAAATTGCTGGCAATATGTTAAAAAAATTAAAAATTGAAACAAGTACCTCCGGTATATTGCCAAGGAGTGTAATTTTTTGGAATTTGCACTTATTTTTATTATTATTATCATAACTAGCCATTACTAAAAAAATTGTGTTGCTCCCGTACAATAAAACTTGTTCTATTTTTCTGTGTTATGTATCACGTACATATACATACATACATGGATGTATGTTAAGGGGAAGCGGATCAAGAAAAACATAGTAGTCAAAATCAGTAAAGTGTTACTTTTTTAGAAGATATTTAAGCGCCCATTTTATCGGAGCACTTCATATGCCAAAATCTCATTTATTCTACAACGTAGCAGAAAATACTTTTAAGTGTATACGTATAGCAAAGTTTTATATTTGGGAATGAAAATGACAAGAAGGCTATTAAAATGCTTTCAGAGACCATTAGCTTAGTTCAACAGTTTAAACACGTTGAGACTTTTCAAAGTAATAAATGCTTACACACGGAGAGTGGAAAAATTATACCTTAAATACATTGATAATTCATCTCTTACTTACCAGAAAGGTATAATTAGACTTGATATTAAGTAGTAACCGATTTGTTACCGACTGATTCTGACACGCGAACCCCAAATCGCAATTTCTGATTAGATTTGAGTAAAGTTTTTTCCGGATTCCGTACTTCAAAACTAAACAAAAACCTTTGTAAGATCACTCACGTATCTATCCATATGAAATAGTAATAAAAGATACGAACGGGCATATATTTCAGTAGTGCGGGTTAATATCTTTAAAAACAAAGAATTCAAAAATATCTTTTTTAATTCCTTTGGTAGTGCGAAGTATTGTTTGTACGGAATAGTTAAATTTATTTATTTATTTAAATACTTCAATATGTACATTTAACACGTATTGCGTTATTGTGACGAGAACAATCTCTTAGAGTCAAGTAAAACACCAGCCCCGTCACTCTCGACGAGCGTCCGGTAATTGAACCCGGATCACAGCGGTGCGCCGCGCTGTCAAAGGCCGTATGGCTTGAGATCAATCGAACAAAACACGATGACGCAGACTACAAAATATAGCACAATTTAATATTTAAATTAATTAAGCACTAGTACAAATTATACTTAATAATCCAACCATATTAAGAGGAAAGCTAAATTATTTGACGATGTATTATGGACCTATGGTACATCTTCAGACATGTAAGGAAAAATACGCACCAAAATACGAACCCACCCCCTCATACAAAACTATCCAACGGGAAATTATGAAAAAAAAGAGTTTCTAGAAGCCTACGCAAAGGTTCCGGAAAAACTATAGGGATGTTTCTAAATGCCATAATTTTTAAAATATATTCAATGTCTTTAGGCCTAAGAAAGGTATATATGATATATCTTTATGTATATATATATATATATATATATATATATATATATATATATATAAATATAATTATTTCTTTTCAACTTGAGTAGTAGTAGTTGAAGGAATTTACATTTCAAATGATTCTATTTGACATAATTAATTCTGACTATAATCATAAATATAACAGTTTTCATATGAAATAAATTCAGACATAGTCACCGCACATCTCGCGCATCACAAACACAGGTTATTTCAAAAATACTTATCATAATTTTGCTACAGAGTAAATGTAAATAAGGGGAACTATTTACTATTTGATTTTTAAAATCTTTTGCAAAATTACTAATATTTTGCAAAACAAAAAGTACAAAAGAAATGTGAATGAAAAAGTAATTTTTGTAAAGAAAGTTATTAACCATAGTTGCAGGTAATAAGACGTAGAAGTAAAACGTTTCCCTAGTTATAAAACTTAATGATAACTCTGACATAGTATTTTCTCTTATTTATAATCTGTTGACATTAATTAAAAATATTTAATTCTCTCCAATAATACTCGAGTTGTTTCCCTGAGGCGAAATAATTTGGTTCCAAAATTGATTAGTTAATTTTGACAAAATGTGCAATATTCCGCAGCACAAGTTAAGTTTGTCGGCATTCTTTCATAATTATGATGCTGTACACATATTTATATATATATATATATATATATATATATATATATATATATATATGTATATGTACTTTTATTTTTTTTCAAGGCAATTCAATTAATGCCAATGTAAACTGTGTCAACAAGCGTATGTCTTTCGCACCTTAACTTACATAATGTATCAAGTGTTTAATCTTACAAACATGTCACATTTTACAGCCTTTGACTATTGCCTAAACATTTCCAGAATATTAAATAAGTTAGACTGACGTGCGAAGTCCCTGAATTATAAATCGCTTTGTTATTTGGTAATTTTATATTATGAGGTTGTAAACAATGATAAAAAAAGCAATTAATTTTAACGTGGTTTAATAGCTAAAATGAATTGCAAAACATTCTGCCCCCTTATTTTTAAAACTACTGGGCCAAAAATCATGTAAAAACAGGGTTGAGGTAAGATCTGAATAGAAAATTAATAACAACACCTGAAATAGCTATTGAATCATTATGTTACAAAGAATTAATATTAAGAATTATTAGTTGCAAGTATTTATTATATGCGTATTACCGATATATATATATATATATATATATATATATATATATACACATGTATATAGTTGTATATATACATGTATATATATATACATCTATATATATATATATATATATATATATATATATATATATATACATAATGTGTGTAATAATAATGTGCTGGTGCACATTATTTTTATTAGAGAGATTATTTTATTTTACAAACAAACAAACCTCATTATGAAATATGAAAATTTGTTATAAATGTTATTAATGAATATTATCAAAAGATACCAAAAATACCGTCAATTTTTTTATATAATTTACGGTATATAATACGTTGCGATATACTTACGTTGTCAAAAATTAATATGTTTAAATAGTTTAATAGAAACGCTATGTAGTCTTTTAGGTTCATAAGTGCCTAAATGTGAACCGAAAACGGTCAAAATGCGATTTCTACTCAAGCTTCACCAGTTTTTTTTAGATTAATCGGTATTCGATACCTTGCCTTTTTTCTGCAAATCTCGGCATACTTATTGATCAATATATCACATGATATACTCAAATAAACAATCGTAAGATTTTTTTCAGAATATACTCTTTCAAAGGTCTCTGCTCCAGTACAAAGTACATATTACTGATATTTTAGTTCTGTCTATTCTAGATTATGAATATTCAAATTATCTAAATTTAAATAAACTTTACTTCTTAATAAACTACAAGGGCTTAAATATTTGGGTATTCACTTAATTTTTAACCTAAAAGAACACAACGGTATGAAATATTCAATATCAAATGGGTAGAAGTTCGCGGCCGCACAAATCTATGTCTTTTATGACATTACTATATGTAATGTCATAAAAGACATAGATTTGTCCGGAACAGAACTATATATAAAGAACAATGTGAGTGTTTACGTTTAAAATGTCCAAATATATTTAATGGTCCTAAACCGCATTGTATATTATATAATACGAATTGCGTTGGTCAGCAATTGTTTACTTGAATTTATATTACCTTAAACTATTGTAATGGAATATATGCCTTAGCTGGTACTTCGGTGGTAATTTGTTCAAAATAAAATAATTACTTGTTCCAAGCGAATAATTTTAAGGTAGCCCGTTTTATTAGCATTTTATTCACATTATAAACAAACAGAACAATTAACAGTCAAGCCAATCTACTAAGATGCAACACACTTAAATATACCTTGAATGAAGGAAAAGCATCATATCAAGGCAATTTGTATTGTTAAAAAAGTGATGAATAGATAATCCATAATGTAAAAATGACGATGAAAATGTTTCTTTACGAATAAATTTTTATTACTACAAACGTCATAATTATATGACATAATGCAATAGATCTAAATAAAAAAGCAAATAGTTGAGAAGCAATATTTTCTTCCGATTAATAGTTAAATTATAAATTGTGTGCAACGAGAGATGGAGATAATAAAGGTGTCACGTTGTGATTTTAATGGTCGCATTACATTTTCCGCCTTATTAGTAATGATTATCGAGAATGATACTAATCATTCTTTTCAGTCATTGCATCACTTCTAATGATCTAAGATTTATCTCCTTTCTTTATTATATATGTGTTATTAATATGTAGAGAAAATCTGACTGTTACCTTCTTCACATCGATCAAATATATTTCAAGTTACTTTGCAATCTTACGATTTTCTTCCACAATGAAAATTAAGTATTTATATCGAAATGGGTCTGTTAAATTTTCTTCAAACTCGACTTTCTATATTATATTCATTATAAAACTTTTCCTTCTTATTTCATGCATAAAACAATTCAGATTCCTATTTTTATGGTATACTAGCTAGCTGTCCCAGCTTATCCCAGGACGTAACAGTTTTTTACGTACAATAATTATTAATGCTTCATTTATTGACGATAATGACAATTAAATTATTTATAAGCGTCGAGTAAATAATTATGCTGATATAACATTTTATCTATTTTCTCGACGCTTTAGTCAAATTAAAAATTCTGCCGTCCAATTTTGGAATATATATATATATATACATCTTTTTTATATTTTATTTTTGCGCATCTGTAACTGTTTAATTCATTTAAATCAAAAATACTTCAATAATTCCGTTCTGTATTGATAAATATGAAGGATATTCTTATGTTTAAAATATAGTTTTTTAACAGTAGACACGCTTTTTGTAACAAAAAATAATTATAATTGATTATCTATTGTAATAAAATGAAATCTGATCGGATGTTAAAATCGATAACATCTGATTTTGAATTTCTAACGTAAAGAATCGTTTATGAAATGAACTTTGAAGATATACATTTTTAACCTATAAACATTTTTTTTCGATAATGCGCCAAGGAACCATAAGTATGTATATAGAAAAGTGGTAGAAACATTAAAAATAAGATCATATATATACATTAATGGGACGTATTTAAAATTACCATTAGTAAGTAATTTATGAAGACCGGGATCGTAACATTTAAATTGTTTGAGAAATACTCAGACTTTGTTCAGACTTCAAAAGATATTTTTAACTAAATAGCCCAATAAAAAGATATACATCCTATAGACCCACTGCAAGTTTTCACTGCGAAAATAATTTTTTTCTTGACTTACTACCCATGCAGTCTTTGCTAAGAAAATATGTGTGTTCATTTGTTATTTGAGTAAATAAAATGTTTTCATTTAATTATATGAACTTGCATCATGAAAAGGTATGAATTATAGATGGTGCTGTCCAACTAGAGAAACCGACGCACTCAAATATAGGTGTCGATGAGATCTGAGACAACCGAATATTTTGCGAAGAAATTAACAGATAATGGGAAAAACACACTTGTTATTGCTCTAAAACTAGGTTCATTTAACATTTCTTTCATCTCGTAACACATGTATTGCCTTGGAAAATATTTTTGTTCTCAATTTATATCATAACTACCTTATTTTTCAGAAAATATTTTACCCTGTTTACAATATGCTTATCACTTAATACTTTTGAACATATGTAGCGTTCTAAAAGAAGTACATACTCTTTTTCAAGAACCTTCAAACTTCTGTATCAGCCAAATCAATGTATTAAAATGATCAAAGGGAAAGAAAAAACAATTTGCAATATGCTTGCGCCTTAGAGGGTAAGCATATTCACATTATTACACCAGGAAATTTTTATTAATTATGTTTTAATTTTAAAGTTTTTTTCAGAGCTGCTATTATCTTCATGTACTTGAAAATAATGCTTCAGGTACATAAATGTGGGATTCTGTGCAAGATTTTGGTGTTGGAATTTTTAGATAATTTTAACATATGTATATACTAGTCGATAATTTAAACATACGTTATTATTATTATAATGTTAGTATTTTTTTTTTCTCGAAATAACTAACTAAAAAATTGTATTATCTGCTTTGTCGTACAAGATAAATGTTCTAATAAATTTTTAGAATTTTGAGTATTAAATTTAAATAATATATAAAGTCATGATCATGTAAGCAAGAACACACCTTAGTAATAACGGATTTATAAGATGGAAACCAGAAAACATAGAAAGATTATTGAACAATTCTTGTAGAAACAAGTTGTGTGGTTTTAGGAAACCACGATAAAAGTGAAACTTTTTATCAGATTGTAGGCATTTAATTGAGAATTTTTCGAAAGCTACTTGATTTAGGATTTTAAAAGTAATATTAACTTAAGACGTGAAAAAGGAAATGATAATAGTAGACAAGATATATAACTATGAATGTTTATTTTACTCTGCGTACTAAAGTACAGAATACATAAATAAATACAATGTTCGGTATGATATATATACACATATTAAAAACGTAGATCAATATTTATATAAATCATTGAATTATTTTAAATTTCGATTATTTGATCACTAACTTCATCTTCGCTTTGAGTCTCACATTTTATAAATGTAAATAATATTTTGTGGTAACTAAAGTAAGTAAACATTGACATGCATTCTATTTTTTCAATGTGTCTGGTAAAAACTGCATCGATCGTAGTACCATACCAATGCTGCACAGCTGATGAGAGCTATAGGTATCGCCATATTGGTTTCTTTACCCCCACTCCGCGGCCGACTGTAATGCGACATGCGATAGGTAAACGAAATATTCTGAGCCGATACAATAAAAGTTTCACTTTAAAAATGATATTTTAAATCATTATGCAAACTACTTTACGAGTTGACGAATTTGAATACAAGACTTGTGTATTTACTAAGTATATATGATAATAAATTAATAAACTGGTACTTACAGTTTTTGCTCAGATTGTCGGAAGTCGTCGAAATGATCGTTTAACAGTTGCTTGGTTTCTTTTCTACATTAACATTGTTTTGTATCATTTTCTTTACGATTCTTTAAATTATCCAAGTGTTGAAAGTCTTTGTAGATCTGAAATTAGGCGTACTTTATTGATATAGGTATAGGCGCACTTATATCCCGTCTTAAATGCTACCTAAATAACTTTGGCCTGAGCTCCGATCGGCACTAGCGGCGCGCGCGGGCACCGATTGAGTTTTCAGCCAGTCGCGGATGTTTTGATGGGATCGCCAACCATACGACTTACAATAAGATACTATGAGAAGTGGAACACGTGTATAGACATGATAATGACAGGCGGCGCTCTGAAACTACCGTAACAGAATTAATGTAGCAGTTAGAATTCAACAAGTCAATGTTCCTGCGTACTTGGAATTGTGGTATCTTATCATTTCAAAATGATTACACACTGAAGGTATGTATATTATTCTAACCGATGAAATCCCTAAAATGGTCACGGAAAGCAAATAAGAATGGGTATATATCAAATGCACCTTGCATGTACTATCGCCCTAAGTAGCAAGTACATTTAAATGAGTACTTGGTAGTATTATTTGTATGGTCAAAAAGTGCATTTGTCACAAACCTATCTCATAAGCACATATTCATTTTTGATGTCTATTTAATTGTTAAAATAGATATTGATTTTTTTTATAAAGCCTTCTTTTTGCGAATCCTTCTTTTAATATACTTTATATATACGACTGAGTTAACAGTACGAAAAATTATGTGGCTAATTTTTTTATATATTTTATTGAAGTAAACTTGTTATTATTTACGTGATGGAAAGGGATATGGTATTTTTTGTATTACACATAATTATGGAGACCTCCTTCGTAACAATAAAACTTTCTTGCTTTATGCGAGTGTAATTCATAGGTAAGGATTTTCTCAAATTATTAATATTTCACTATCCTAAGGGGACAGCATTTTGAATTATAAAACCCAGAAAAGAAAAGCTTGAAAAAATTTGTAACTCATAAAATACACGCAGAGAAAAAATTGTTTCCAAATAATGATATGTCGTCAAGATATTTTCAAATATACTGCTTCTGAAAATTGGTTCTTCTTTAGTAACCAACTGTTGAAAACGCTGATTTATTATTCAGTTTCTTTTCTTATTTATCGTATAATAATAATATAATATAGTATAACACATTTCCTATCTTTATATATTTACTATCATCTTAATTTTTTGAGTTTACATTTGCCATAACAGACTCGTTTGATTTGTTTAAAATAAATATTATGTTCTACTCTCTCGTGATTATTTGTCATTTAATACAATCATATAATACATTATATGACTAGTAGAGATTTATATTAAAATAGAGTTGTGCAGTACTGATTTTCTTACATCTACATGAATACACTGTGACTATACAAATCTGAATTCATCTCATATAAAAAAACTTTGTTGGTTATATAAATTTCTACAGTAAATGGAAAGGTGTATACATTTATTCAGAATGGATTTAAATTTATAACAAAGTGTAAATAAAGAGTCATCTAGTGTACATTTTTAGATTGACAGACAGTTAAGATTACTCTAGCAGATATCGCTTTTTATAAGATTACTCAGATATAAAGAATTGTGTTACAATTAACAATTACTCTGACGTTCCAATTCTTTCTTTAAGTTCTAGGTAAAACTTTTGTAGGCGTATCTGCATATTGATTTTCTGTATTTAAATAATTCAACTTTATAGTGTTTTCATGAAGTTTTTCAGTTACAAATTTATATTTAATAATTATATATTGTTATCTTCTGGAAAACTCACCGGTTTTTATCACACTTATAGTACTTTTGTTATCTATATTTAAACACACAGTCTTTTGATCAAACTGAATAAGGTCACACAATGACTACTTTAATCATATTGCCTCCTTAGAAACTGAATAGGCGGCTATGAACTTTACTTCTGTGGCACACGGGACCACGGTCTGCTATCGATGGACTAGACCACGTGAGGGCAGCATCAATTCTAAGAAAAGCATGACCAGTTACATTGCGTTTCTGGGTCAGTATCTCTGGCATAGTCTGCATCGTTTTATCCTATTAATTGCGTAGGGTCTAGATTACACAAGTAATGGAGTTCCTTGGACTGTCTTTGATTTGTTTTAGATATTCCAGTATCTTCTTATTTGTGTTTCAGTACGATTCGTTGTAACGATGCAAATATCTGCTCACTTGGCTCACAGAAAACATGATATCCGTTCTACTCACAATTACCATATAGATCAACGATCCTCCCGCTTTTCTATATGAATTATACCTGACTATAATGGAGAATGTTCGGTAGTAGTCAATGCCTTGGGTTTGCGCATATCCTTTTGTATATTTTATTGTCGTCTTTGTGTATATATTTTTATCGTTATTTGTACCGAGGGTCTTTTGACTCACCAAATATCCATTTGCACCCTATCAGTTATTTGCATTTACAAGTCCACATATTTGTTTGAGATATTAGATTCAAATTCTTTTCTTATTGATACCTTCCAATGTTCGTATTCAGTAGATTCCATTACTGCTCGATTATTTAGCTGTATGTGCTCAAACCAACCTTTATAATTAATTGTTTTCTTTAGATCTCTTATTGGATTTTGTTGGTTTGTTTCTTAGTCTTAATGTCACGTTAAAAGTTGAACTCGTTGTTCTAATGCTCGGTGAATAAAGGCTTTGACTTGACAAGGACTTAATGCCTCATGCCAAAACGTGTAATCTCCATCAGGTTCGCAGTATGTAACTGCATCGGTCAACTTTAATATGCTTCGGGATTCCTTCAAAATGCCACATATATCCGCCTCATACTTTGACTCTGTTAGATTTACCGGAACGTAATTTCATTTAATAGTAGATTTTAGAAATACTGCATCTCTCCTTTTTATAATTTTCCTCGAGGTGAGTAGTGTAAATCAGTACTCTTTTATATTTTTGCAGTATACAAAGAAGGTCATCTTCCTTGATCTGTGATCAAATTTTCTTGCCTTCTTCCTTGGAAAACGAACCAATGATTAACGTTCGAATACTTTCCGATAAATATTCTTTTCATTTCTTTCCCGACCATGTTTCCTCAGGAGTTTTATATTCCACTGCTCGTGTTGAGGGTCTGTTAGTAAGGTAGATAGCCGTATTCACTGCTTCGGCGAATTTTGGGATATTGACTTCGAACCGTAAGCGCTTTGACGTTTCAACTAATGTGTGGTTCATTCTTTTCAGTGCTCAATTTTGTTGAGGTGTATAAGGAGTTAGTCTAATTTATAACACCAGCCTTTTTTATGAACTTAAAAAACTCTTTTATATGCATTTGAGCCTGTTTTCTATATAGAGACCTTAAATTCTTCTATTTAATTTTTTTTCAAAGTTGTTTTTTCTTTAGGATCATAAATATTTGAATGCTTAGTGCATAGTCTGGCACTTTTGTGGTTTTAAAACTTCTATATGCAAAAAGCAGTCGCGTTTGTTTAGGTTCTTAATATGTTACACACGAAGATCCGTTACCTTTGATGGACAATTTAGATGACCCAGACACTGGTGCCACAGAAAATTTTCATTTTTGTCAATATACGATATGTATTAAACAATGTATGTACTCAATTTAAGTATATTGTTGACAAAACTATCCGTGACTATAGTTTTATTATTTCTGTATATGGTGAGGCAAACTTTATTCTAATTTTTTCTTGACCACTGTTGTTAATAACTTGGCTAACTAACAATAAGTTTTTTCCCAAGTCGGATACATAAAGCATATCATGTAATACGATTTTATTGTACTGATCTTTATCATCATAAAAATTTTATCATCCGTCACATTTTACTGACTTGCGATGACTCTTTGTACCCGTATGAGAAAGATAATCCTACTTTGTCATGTGCATAAAAGCGCCCATGTCTACATACCAAACCTCTGTATCATTAGTCGAGGCGGTTGAAATAGCCGCGTGGCTCACATTATCGTTCTTTAAATTCTCTTCCATTTAATTTTATCTACATTCGGTTCTTTTGTGACCAAAGTTGCAATTGAAGTACTGAAGTTCTTTCTGGGTACTGTTTCCGTATCTATTCCTTTAAAACTTAATTTTTGTGAATGCCTTACTATTGCCATCGTTTTTTTGACATCTGCTCTTATCTGACACCCGAAGCCTTAGTCGCCATAATAATCGGCTTGTATGATTTTGGTAGACCAAAGAATAGTATTGTTCCAAGCCATTCTTCATCGCCTAATAATTATATAAAAGTTCGTACGCCGTGATCATTATTTTGTTAACGTAGTGTTCCAAATTTTAACATTCCAGAAGTGTTATCTAACACAGCCTTATGCATTGTGAAATCCCTGCGTCGTGAAAAGCACGTGCTGGATTAGTTAGAACTTTTACGTAGCCCGAGCTTCCTGAATATGAACATAAGGCGATGTGACAACTAACAAAATATAATAAGAGATAATTCTACTTTGTAAATCCTTTTTCAAATCAACTATTTTACTATATTCAACACAACTACACCATTCTTCGTACTAGAGGTACATTTTAACGTCAAACCTCCTCGTGGAATAGTTGTCGCAACCCGTTAAATTTTCAATTAATATTAATGAATGACTCGAAGATCTTTTAACTTACTTTTGGTGAAGCTTAATACTTGCATGTTCATATATTATAACCTTCTAAGAGATTACTTGCCTATTTATTCTAAACTGTTTTGACGCTTGGACTCCTGTGCCCACAAGTATTTGATGAGATATTCTTTGATGATTAATCCTGACAAAAAATCACCGCAACTCTTGATGTCCCAAACAGTGAAAGAAGAAGTGCGGTGCTGCAGTTGCGGTACATATACCCTCCACCATAAACTATACGTATTATACAAAAAGGTTTGTCATTACTATAAATGAAAATATTCAACACAACATATGGTTATCTTGTCAAATCATTCACTTTTTTCGAGAAATAAGGTAATGAAAAAAAATGGGTGCGTGTACTTATGTACGCTCGTGAGAAGTTATACTTCTTTGGCATCATTAAATAATACATATGGATAGATAACCTCAATTATATTGGAGCACTTGAAAAAGTCTATAAACACAATTTTTTTACTAATATTTACGAATAGTAAATATATTAATCAAAATATTGAATTTAAATCACTACTGAATATAATTTATCAGCACATATATAAATTGCACTTATATTTTTTTATCCAATAAATTCAAATGAAAAAGCGGCTCACTGCGTCAATATTACGTACTTAAAGTATTTTTGTTACGTGAAATTAATAATCGTATCTATCAAAAGGTGGCGCTGCGCTGATATAAGGAAATTATAAACTAATTGATATTTTAATTCTGTATGAAAAGTGAATACAAAATAAAGATAAAAACAATATTACCATAAAGCTAAATGCCTTGTGGTAATATTGTTTTTATCTATTATCTGCATAAATTGAAATCATCATCAAGTAAATCTGCATCAAATGGTAATATTGTTTTTAAATATCATCTGCCTCTCTGTATAAGTATTTATCTGTGAAACTTGGATATTAGATTTATTAGTAATATAAATAAAGAATCACAATTAATGTCATCAAACATTTTTAAATTATTCGAAAGACAAATAAAATGCAGAATCTAAAAATAAAAAACTTGTCTTGGAGGCGCCGATCGATCCGTACCGTATCGATCTCGGTACCTCTCACATGTTAAGCGAGCGCTATACCATCTGAGCTACGCCCCCAACGTAAGTTTCGTACAAAATATTGGTATTAATATATAGTCTCAATAACTGCAACTTCATACTGTAACTTTTGTGTGACGAATCTTAAAGTTTCACTCTCATCATTTTTTCATAACGCGCCTAAAGAAGTATAACTTCAACAGTTTCAAAATTGTCTTCTGTACATTAAAAGAAATATCATATATAGTTACAAAATTTTAAAGAAATGGAGTTTGCTATGAACTTTTTGATAGCCTTTATAACAATAAAACATTTTATTATTGTTTTAACTTATCTCTTACCTTTTCGAGATATAAAGTTATGATTTCTGGAAACTTAAGCCTTAGTTACTATTTATTGTCTTGTTTTTTTAACTATATTAATTTAATTCGTCATTATGTGTCTCTGAAATATATGTAGTGGTATTGTTATAGAACCTTAGTAATAGAAGTAAACTATCTAAGTAGGGAATGATAGTTTTGAAATTAGTATCCACAAATATAGGGAAATAAAAAGAAATAATTTTTATTTGAAAATAAACCAATAAAAATGTTTACTTACAAATAAAATAGTTTAAAGGCGTTAACCAAACTTTCTTAAGGTTTTATCCCCTTCTCCAAATTCACACTAATATTTTATGTGCAAAAGTGATATTGTCTATGTGTATACTTCTTTATTAGGTCTCCAAGGCAAAGCAACTTTATATTTTAATGAAATTTAGTAAACAAGTACCCCATAAAAGAATGTAATGAAGTATGTTACTTCATCACAAATTGAATTTGGCGAGTGCACCATGACGAGAGTCTGTTTTTTCTTGTGGAGCTTCCTTCATATTTATATCATATCGAAGGGATTGGTGATTGGAATATACGTATATTATTTACACAGACATAAAATTTATTAATAAGTATTTTTAAGACGAATCAAAATAAAATGTAATATTGTCAAATAATTGACGGTTTATTTGATATATCTTTATTATATCTTAAAAGCCCTGGATCTGTTATATAAACTTATTTATTTAGAAACAGTAGCTACAAATAAATAAAATGTCGCAAAGTTCTATACTCCGATTAGGCGCCAAAAGCACATGGAGTCTAATATTTGGTAGCAATATCAGCGCGCTTGGTGAAGTGTTGAGGTGCACATCATAAGCTACGCCTACCAAATGTTTGCATACGTAAAGACACTAATCATTTTAGTGAATCACCAAGAGCGTTCAATTTAATTTCTTAGTACTTTTTTAGTTCATTAATTCACTTGCGGAGGTTATCGTTCAATTTTAATATAATCATAGCAGGTTTCATTTTCATACATCGTTTTAAGTTTCCATTTCTGCCAAATGATATAATGATTGAAGTAGTATCTAATTAACGATTTATCTTATGTAATATCCTGTAAAGTCCTTGCAAAACTATACATCCTTTTTAAAGATATGCGAGTATGTAAAATTAAATAAATATGTTGAATCATTAACGGACGAAAAGCGAAAATCTTCCTAAAAATTCAATAACAATTAGGCAGCAGGTGATAAAAATTAAAAAAAATCAATGCTTTTTATTAATATCAAAAGGAAAAAGA
Organism: Druceiella hillmani; assembly: GCA_039881145.1. Classification (NCBI taxonomy): domain Eukaryota; kingdom Metazoa; phylum Arthropoda; class Insecta; order Lepidoptera; family Hepialidae; genus Druceiella; species Druceiella hillmani. The sequence goes on along the minus strand of JAYKKI010000028.1, from coordinate 24,546,952 downwards.
TAATATAAAAAGGAAAAGTTCCTGAATTGAGGTTGGCCACTTCACTGCATACAGTTTACTGCATACTACGAGAGTCACCAAATGGTCCATACTGAAATGACGTAAATGAACGAGCGAGTACCTCATCGTTGAAAATGTTTGACAAGCAGGGTAGCTAACCAACACACCAAAGTAATGAGCTAGGGTGATGAGATTAGGATCGATGGTGAACTATTATAGATCTTGTAGTTCATTTGTCAGAGCGCTCGACTCTTTCAAACTACTTCCCAAATTTTTTTCACCTGGAACTTCTAATTATTGATATCAATATAATAACTTATGCAGTTTTTATTTTCACTATATAATTCTAATAATTACAAAATATTTGTATGTTTCGAATTTTTTACGCGAACAAGATTTCGTGTCATAACTAGTAAATAATAAAATACAATAAAGGATTGTAAGTTTTGAAAATGGTATAAATAAAGTTACGGTAGATTACCCGATAAGTTATTTACACATAGATCAAACACTCATTAAAAAAATATGATTTTAATACAAAGGCGTTCAGTGACATTAATTTTCACATTTATATTTATATCAAGTTAACTTTGCACGTGAAACAAGAGTTATTTTGCATATTTAGGTAACTTTTTTCACGTTTACTCGTCGTAAATAAGGAAAAAAAGTGATTCGTGCATTAACATTTTCCGGTATTAATTCACGACTGTCTTTTTAATTAATTGTTTATAACAACTAAATACAAGCGAAGTGCAGAAAAAAATTAATTAGCGTTCTTTCCTGGTGACGGAAATATCACTTTTTTTCTCTTTCATGCATAGTTTCCATACTAAATGAAAAAAGTTACAAATATTAATAATTTTTGTCGATATATCGGTGTTATTAAATTAATTGTCTACATTGCAAGTCTGGTCATAATTGATATTCAATATTTAACACTTCTGTGAATACTACTACGTCTCTAATACAGTGGAAGAAGACATATACTTTATTCTCTTATTGAAAATTATAAAATATTCATCACCTAAAGATTTTGGTACATATTCATTTTTTTATGAAGCGGCTAAGCATATTTATGACCAATAAACTTTCTTTTCCCATACCCACAAAAGCCAAATCTATTCCATTTCAAAGTTATTCATAACACCTTAACTGATCTTTTTGAAACCGCTGATGATATGTATAATATTTAAATTAACATACTCTTGCTTACTTTCTTAATTTTGATATTCACTTCCTTTACTGATATCATGCTAACTTACTAGAAGTCATTAATTTTTGTTAAATTTTAAACATTCTCTAGGAAATTTTTTCGGTAACCTTTAATACGGGTGCACCAGATTTTTATTCTGCATAAACTAATCTCACGGGTAATGTACCACAAAACAATTTTTTTTAAATTTCTCAATACTTTCTAATAGTATTGGTTAGAATATACAAAGTAACTAAAATTTCTCTGCAGTTAGTGAGTGAACTAATAAAATTATATAATAAACACAGACAAGTTTTGAACTACAACTATTAATAGTAAAAAATACATGTAAATTTATGTATATTCCATTGAAATTTATTTTCATTGTATTGTCTTTGTTTTGTATGTATCTTCGTCAAAATGATGAAAGTATTGCATTGGCATTAAGATGGGGATCAATAAAAATGTGGCAAAAGGGCGTTTTCAAAGGAAACGTTAGTTATAAACTATGAATCACGTCATAGTATTGTTCCTTTTTAATAAGACTTATAAAATCTAAATGTATATCGGGATAATGACAGAATTTTTATTTGATTGTACTCAGTGAAACGAAAAAAACCATAAAAAACAAAGAAAACTATATCCGAGCTCAGAAATAAGCTCTGACTCAAAAATTGAATGTTTAAGCTGAAGAAGTAAAAAAATTATTTGGACTGGAATCGGAAAAAGTATAGGTAATACTTAATAATCCACAATTGGTACCTATTATTTTGAACTATAATTAAAAAGTATATTGTATATTTAGGTCTATGGTATATTTAGATCTCTGTTATATTAACAAGTTTTAGTCTCGAAAAACAATTTCAATATAGAAATAACCTTATAGTTGATTGAATTATTCCACACTTATATGCTATGTAAATACACACTAATTCGCTATTTTCTTTGCTTTCACCAAAATCTATCAGAAGCTTAACACAATATTTATACAAGTGAACAAAAAAAATTAGAAAATGTGTATTTCTTAATTTTAGTTCAACCAAATTCATCTCTTCGAAAATCGCTTTAATATGCCCACTTTTCCTTTTATTCATTTATTATTTGTATAAATTGCACAAGGAGGTCTTTACAATGTCTACATCATGCCTCATTACACAGTTTATTCACTGCGTTAAGGTCCAGATGTCGGATGCTTTGAAAGTTACGCTTTCAAATTAACTAGATACTAATTAAATCATATATAATAGCTTTCACCTAGTGAGTGCACCGTTAAACTTAGATCGTTCTCGATTTATTCGACACTTTGATTAGCCTTGTGAAAACGCCTTTCAATTAAAATTAACTATTTTAACAACTCTGGCGTGGTATATAGGACGCAAGTTGTTAGTTAGCATTAGTTTTAAGTTCAAATCAGTGCAAAATTTAAAGTCACATTTATGTCAAACATAAATATGTTTGTAGTGAAACCTCTTATAGCATTTGTAAAGCGTTGATCCTTAAGATGTAAAAATGGGAAAGGTTATATTTTAGCTTGTTTTTATATTTTAATTTGGTACGTTTGAGACGCGTGTAATAAAATGACAAAATATCTTAGAGAAAAAATACACGGATATAAACATCTTACACATGGGTTGTCGACATACTTAGATATGATACACACAGGGATATTTTTCATTTCGTGCTTTTTTTAACGCTGTTAATGCTACTTTTAAACGTGAGTCAATGTTCATTGATTTTTCACTATCACTATGTTTCACTATGTTTTTTTAAATAAATATTTAGAGGATAATAACTTAAGAGGTTTTGCTCTCCTACTGTGTGTTATACCTTATTAATTAAGATTTATTAGCAATTAAATATTACTTACGCAAGCAAGTTTAATAAAAGTAGGAATAAATAATCGGAACTACTTAATGTTATTATAACATTAAGTAGGTCCGTTTATTTTTGTTCGTAGTGCAATATTTCGTTACACGAATAAGTTGAAAATGAGCTAACAAACAAAAAAATAAAGAGGAGGAGAAATGGTAAATATAGTGATCCCAATAACAGCAGACGTCAGTGTACATTTTCATATGTTTTACCTGATGGTAGTGGCAACCTGAAACCAGTTAATAGGAAAATATTTTCATTGGTATTTGGATTAAAACAAAAAAAAAATCATATTTTAATAAATAGAGTGAAAAGTGGAGAATTAAGTTATATAGAAAAAAGAGGAAACAAAATTAAAAACAAACAATTTTCAGCCGAAGATATTGAATATGTAAAGCATCATATCAATTCATTTCCTCGTGAAGAATCTCACTATGATAGATCATGTTCTCAAAAACAATACTTAAGTCCAGATTTAAATCTAAACAGGCTTTTTAAATCATTTAAACTATTGTATCCTGATACTTCTGTGACCTATAAATTTTACACTTCTGTATTTAAAAATAATTTTAATAATGTAAAATTTGGCAGAAAGAGAACAGATACTTGTGCAACTTGTGATTTGCTGACAGTTCAAGTAAAAGCTAATGTTAATGACAAAGAGTCTTCACTCAATTTAAAATTACACCAAAATAAAGCAAATAAAGCAATGGACTATTTAAAATCAGATATTGCGAAATCACAAATGCCAGACAGTTTGACGTGTACTGCAACAATGGACTTGCAACAAGTTTTATCAACTCGGGCCCTGACACATAGTCAAATGTATTATCTTCGGCAACTTTCTAATTTTAATGTTGGCCTGCACATTGGGGATCCTAATGACGCGTATATGTGTCTATGGCACGAAGGAATTACAGGAAGAGGTGCTAATGAAATCGCGTCTTGTATTTTGAAAGTTTTCCAGAGCAATGTTACCACCAAAAGGAATCTCGTAATGTGGAGTGATAACTGTTGCGGCCAATATAAAAACAAGATGGTAATTTTATTATGGATTTACCTGATAAAAATGAATATTTTCGACAAAATAGAACACAAGAATTTGGACTCTGGACACTCTTATTTAAATTGTGATAGAGATTTCGCATTAATTGAAAAACGCAAAAAATTTGCAATCCAATGGTTCCAGAAGATTTAATAAAAATGATTGCAGAAGCGAGAGATAAATCGTTCCAAGTCATACCAATGACCTCAAATAATTTTTTTCACTTCCACAAAGCTGCTGACTACATCATCAACGCAGATTAAATGAATATATATATAAAGCACAGTGGATAAAACTATCTAAAGAACACCTAAACAAAGTTAAAGTTCGTACTACAATAAACAGTATGGAATCTTGGAAAACTATTAACATTCTAAAACAAATAAAACTTTGAGAGATTTGAATACAATTTCTATTGCACAATTAAATTGTGTTTCTAAAATAACTGCTACAAAAAAAGATCTACTGGCTATGGTACCTTTCTTTAGAAACGAAGAACACAAATCCTTTTATTTAAATTTGTTAAGTGACTAATTTGTACGCAATGTCATTTATCCACAATACGTTTTGTTTGTCACATCCCTAGTATCGTAAATACGAATTCTACTTGAATCTTAACGGTTACGTCCAGTTTAGACATAATGCCTTTTTAATAACAATAAGCAGTGACTTAGTACCTTATTTATGAAACTCAATGAGGACTTCGGACTTTCTTTATATTTTATGTTCATACGTTTTTTTTTCACATTTACAATTATAATGTTTGAGTTTTTATAACATAAATTATCATAAAAAGTGCTATTGTATTGTTTAAAAATTAAAAAAATAAACAAAGTTAATTATTAGAAATACTTGTATACATTTTATTGTTTTCTCAACACAATAACCTTAAGGCATTTAGTGCCTTATTTATTTCTAGTATTCAGTTGACAACCTAACTTATGTAAAATAATAATGTTATTTCATCATGTCTCTAAAAAAGTCCAACCGTATAGGGTAATCTATTTCTAAAAAAATACTGAAAGGGAGCTTCAAGTCAATAAAACCTTAAAGGGTCTTTTCTCATTTGTCATAGACATATCTAACATATAATATTAACAAATATTTGCATTCAATAGATGGAAAGTGATCTAACTACTGAAATAACCTAAACTTGTTTCATGATCTTAATCTAGTAGTACTGTATCGTGGATCGAATGGTAACGAAACCTGAACCCTATAAAAAATATTCTAGTCAATAATTTTTAATATTCCAGTTAAATATAAATGTGTTTTGGTAATTATAATATAATATATATAATAATTTACGAAATTATAAACAGTTTGTAATGTCGTAAACCAACTGGCCGTAATCCACTAACATGAAAATGAAAAACTTTACTCGACAAAATATAAAACTAGAAAGATGTAAACCAAACAAATTAGTAAATGTGAAACCAAACTAGACCATTAAACTATAATTAGATATACAAATGGAAGATCTTGACAGGAAGTAAAGTGAAAGCCTTAACACTGGTTCCAGTACAAGCTTATCTGCAGTTATATTAGCGATGCTATGATACTGATACCTGCTATTTATTGCCTTTATATTCGTTGGATACAATAGCATAACAAAAGCAGTAGTGCGTTACTTTATTGATAATATTCCATTCGTTATTTATTTTATGCCTTAATGTCGTTATTTATTTTATACCTTAATGTCGCTCTGTTGTGAATAGATGTATCGGTACGCTTTTGTATTTACCTAGCTAATACTTTCAACAACAAGATGCCAAATATATCTAATACACTTCATTGCTCATAGTAGATTAAAATACAAAATAATGAAATTTCCAATTTTTTTTCATGATAAGTCAAGAATTAAAAAAAAACATTTAGTAAAAAAATATTTTTCTTAATTACTAAACTTACTTGTTTCATAATTTAAAAAAAATTTAAAAATAATTTATTAGCACATTTTTCAAAAATCTTAGTAGTAAAGGAAATTTGGACTAATGGAAGTTTGATCTTAAACAAGTCATCATGCGGTATTAAATTGTTAATATAATAGTACAAAAAAAACACAGATCTAACGACTTCACTACCCACATCCCTTGCTACCTATTGTGAAATTAATCAACTCTTTTCCCGCTATTATTATATTGAATTTGATACATTTTCACATTTATTTGTTCTCCTATATTTCTAATGATCATGCCTTATAGTGTCCCTGAACAGCTCATGAAGTAAATGCTTATATATTTTTTATTTTAATCAGTGAATAAATCCCTTGTCTTCCATCGTATCCTTCATATCACGGAAAGCCAACGTGTCTTTTGTTGACTTTCATGTAAACATGGCAGTGAACTATATTTAAAGTATTCCGAAACTGAAAGGACGAGAAAATTATGACGAGTGGAGTTTTGCAGTTGAAAATTTGTTGGTGCTTGACAACCTGGTTTCGAGGCAAAACCATCAGGGGATGCAAAAACCAAGGCAAAGCTGGTTTTGCCGATTGATCCGGGATAGTACGTGCATGTTAAGGAAACAAAAACGTCTTTGGAGTTGTGGGTCAAACTAAGAACCATGTTCGATGACTCAGGATTTTCTAGGAAAATAAACGTACTACGATATAATCTCGTTACAAGAAAATTGCGATGACTTTATACGTCACGCAAGTAATCGAAAAAGCTCAGAGATTGAAAGACATAGGATTTACAATAACCGATGAGTGGATTGGTTCATTATTATTAACAGGTTTTCAAAAAAAAGTTTCGCTCATTATAATGTCCATAGAACAATTCGGGAATTACGATTACAACAGATAAAATAAAATCAAAGTTGACCGATATGATGCAAATCTGTTGATGCAACCTCAGTGGATACCGTTTTTGCCTGTTAAATTCAAAATTAATCATTTTTAATATTCATTTAGCTTATGAAACGGAATCACTTGTATATGTCTTGTCTTGTGTTTTGCAATAGTATGTAATTTTTTTTTATTTGCGTTAGTTGAGTATATAATGAGTGAATTGAATTGAATGTTATTTCGAAGACTATCTGATGCCAGAATGACCCTTCAAAGTTAATTTTAACTCAAAGAAAGTTTGAAAACGTTCAGTCCATCCAGAAAAATAATTATAAATATTTTCATATGAACTCTAATTATATTTAGCGAATAAGCACTACATAGAAAAAATGGAATGTTTATTCTCCAGTAAAATTTGTGCTTGAACACCTTATTATTTACCAGCCATATTAGCACCTAGTCATATGACTGTCCCCTGCGGTCCGATAGTATAAGATCTTCTTTGCCCAATTTATTTACGATTTCTTCTGTAAGTCTACTGCCAGTTTTTTTGACAGTTTTTATAAAAGCTAGAAAACCTTCTTCAACCGTGTATTTTCCATCATTTGTATCTACGTAGCACACAATTTTTGACATTTGGTCTTGATGGCTGATGTCTGCAGTACAACCAAATGAAATACTGTAATATTTCGCTTGGTGGATTTTTGCTATAATTTTATTTTTTACTGCTGATCGTACGATCATGCAGAAATTACATCGTTTTGCTTAATTGGTGAGAAGTAAGAAAAGGGAGGCCCTTTTTATAATAGAGGAGATGTATTCTTTTATTTGTGGATTATGCTGGTTACAATACACAAAAAAATTCCAGAATTACCATTTCCTATTTTTTCGACACCACCTCTTATTATAAGGTTGTTTCTGGCACAAAACTGTATCACATCTCTTATCTACGCTTTTCCTTATCTGTGTATATTCGACATTGCTACTCATCGTCTAATGTTTTACTTTATATTAGCCGTATTTCCATTTCTTTCCATGTTACGTAACATTTACAGTGTTCTGCAGAGTTCTCGTGTTCGCCGATCCTTGGATTTAAATGTTTTCAATCACGGAAAACTTTTGAAAGAAATTTTTCTTTCTTATCAAATAATATACAAGGAAAACAAAAAATAATTAAGCCACTTTCTATCTATTAATCAAAATTTTCAGAATCCAATGCATCCAATATCAGTACAACGTCTGAAAGAAAGAAACGATAGTAAAAAAGTAAACAAACATAAATAACTTAAACATATTGGCTAAATTGGAAATACTTACACTGTTTTTGCTTACATCGTAGGTGATTAAAATAACATAAGTATTAACAAAATCTTACTTGATTTACTTCCATCGCAGTATAACACTTTATCGAGTGATGACGTATTTTTTACACTTTTTACTCGTAAGTTTGAGCTAAAAAAAAATTAGCTACGTCACATCAAACACAGGGGATTCCTGTCCGCTCGTCCATCGTAGTGTTGCCAATGCTACAGTAATAAATAACCACCTGCTCGGCTGTCCAGCTCCAAAATATTTTGTCAATAGTAGGATATATTTTTACAATTTTATATTAATTTAAATGAAATTCGATAAAATTATTACCGTAGTCTACGTTAATCCCGCGGTTGCAGCGCCATCTCAGAAGTGGTGAGCAATACCGAGCTACATTTACGACCATAGAATGCGGTCGGGGATTCTCAAAAAAGTATTTTGGTATCTTGATCGTTTGGCAATAGATACATTTTTGTATGAGTGTGACAAATGTTAATAGCTAGCAATATTTCCGTTCGGCGCGAATATTTTGCACAGAAACCTGTCAAATTCTTTTGATTAAGAAATATTTTAAGCTCTATTATAATCAAGGACAAGTAAGCATATACTCGTGTATTGATTTTGGGTAAGTTCTTAATGTGCTCATATCCCAGCGGGCCGTAAGCTACGGGTATGCACGCCTCTTGAGGTATGCGCCTCTTTAAGGTTTGCGCCTCTGGCAGCCTCACCCCTAGCCAGCCCTTAGCTACGACACTGATTCATAATACATATTAAAATATTTACTGAAGGTAAACGGAGATGTAATTAGTAAACAATTTAAAATAAATACCATTTTTTAATTTTGTAGTAAAACAGGAAACTCATATAATTTCGTATTGGTCAGCCAATCGTCCCGTTAGTTCTTCTGTCATAGCCCCGTAGTTTCCATAATTATAGACCTATAGACGTGAAAAGTTGCAAGAAATTACTTCAGAGAAAATATCGATTAAGAACTAGAAATATTATTTATAAAATTACCTACCATTACATGAAAGATGAGAGCGAATTTTCGCTCATCCCATCGAAATGGGTATCAATAGTAATAATAAAAATAGTAAATAAAATAGTAAGCTGTAAAAAATTATAATTAAATCTGAAAATTTAATTCAGTTTCTATTTACATCTCTTTAAAGGGATAGTCGCCTTTAGAGAAATGTCTTAATAACGTTATGACACTATTATTATAAACAGCCTCCCATTGGATGAAGAATCTGCCCTATAAGCGATATCGAACGAATGAATTGCATTCTTCTCTAAAACTAAAAACAAAACAAACTCTGCGAATACAGCTAAATTGAATAAAGATAAATTGATTATAAGTACCTTTATAAATTATACCTCTATTAGTTTTTTTTCAAATTACATTGTCATACTAATATAATATATGTTTAGCTATGTACTTACAAAATATTTAATTAAAAAGTAGTAAAAAAAGGTAAAGTATTAAGGTTTCTTATTATTTACAATTAAAGGTTCCAATTTCAATTTAACCACGAATAAGATTGCGTGGCCTTTGAATTACTGATATAACATTACTTACGACGTCGTATTTAATATGTATCGACTTGACTCTTATTCATCAAATTTACATGGTATCGTTTTGGGGTCGACTAACATGATTGAATTTTAATGTTACGAATTAGTACACGGCAGCCCGGGGAATGACTAAAAATAGGAAAATGGTTAAACTTTTAAATAGGGAAATTGCTTAAAACGTATAATGTTATTAATAAGTGATAAATCGAAATTCCAATTAATGGGCTACAGCTCTAAATCTGTGAGCATTTTTAAGTTTAATGAACAATTTTACTTTTCTATGATAGATGTCGCCTATTAAGATAAAATATTTTACTGCTATCTTAAACAACATTTAATTTAAATAATTAATTAAAAATCAATAAGACTAAATTTTTAAACAAATATCAAATCATGCATATTTTCAGCCTTAGGTGTGAATAGCTCATCATTTCGCTTTGAAATTCTTCGTACTTTACGGATTTCAAAAAATAACTTAAGAATATTTTTTTACCAGTCATCAAATTATGAAATAAGTTATGACGTTAGTATATAAATATATATATATATGTATATATATATATATATATATATATATATATATATATATATATGTATATATATATATATATATATATATGTGTATATATATATATATATATGTATATGTATATGTATATATATATATATATATATATATTAAATGCAAGTAAATAAATAAATATGAAACATGCTGATAAGTTATATCATTGGCGTAAAGATCAAATGAAAGTTATGCTGACTGCCTGCTAGCACCGAGTATAACTGTTTTTGTTTTTTTTATTTTTTTGTTATCTAAATGGCTTGATATGTAATACATTTAGTATTTTTAGAATTATAGAGCTTAGTTTAACAATGCCTATATATTGCATATGTGCACACATGTATAAAAAATTTAGTAGTTAGTCGCAGGAACCGCGCGCTGTCGCCGTTGATGCATTACGTTTTTGTTTATATTAAAATGGTATTTAATTTGATGGAAATTTGTTTTTATTCTTGGCGTAATTGTTATTTATTGTTATTTTCATGTGTATAGGACATAAAGTATTTATGGGTTTTTCATTGAATGCCGAACGTTCAAATCCACATGTTATATATGCAAAAACTACGGTACTTCTTTTCTTTTCTGCAGTTTGTTTATATTGATTGATTTGAAAATAAAAACAATGACTCAGGATTTAATCAAGTTCTGAATATTTTTATTATTAAATTGTTATAAAAGTGAAATTTGGGTTTATACTTTACCGAGAATCAAGAAATAAAGAACTACTTTTGTAATATTATTACAATTTAAGTTATTTACACTAACTAAAACATATGCCTTCAAAAGTCCAAATAATATTTCACGCACCAAAACTTTCTAAATATCCAGGTTTAATAATCGTATCGATGGTTTAATAAGTTTATCCTTATCCTGATGGGAATGGTAATTTTATTGCATTAAGATTTAACAGGGTTTTTATTTACTAAAGAGTATAATAATTGTTCCGTACATGTGAACATTTTTATAATTTTTGTAAAAGCTTTTTGTTCATTAACGTGGGAAATAAGGAAATTAATTTTCCGTTAAAAAATGTAGAGAAACTAACTCTCGATTTAACGAATGCCTTTTAAATACTCATTACAAAATACTTCGTCTAATTGAGCGATAATACTTCAATTAATCATAAAACTCCATTTTAATAAATTACAAATAATTATATATATATATATATATATATAAACATATTACTACATCAATTGGCAAAATGATGTACACAATGAGCGTCTAAAAATTTTCGAATGCTATCTCCGCAAAAATTATATGAACAACCTACTTTGTTATTTGAGGACACGTTCTCTCCAGTTCTTTTACTCTACCCAGCAAGCTTCCAGCATCTTCATTAGATGATGCTCCTAATCAGATTGGGTGGGTTGGCGCCGCTTGTTGTTCGCTGTTGATCGAATTAGATGGGCGACGAGCCAGGACGGTGCGTCGTGGGCGTACGTCCGGTGTGTGCAAATATGATTGATTGTGTGTTAAGCTGCATTCATGCGCATTGTTCCTTATGGAGGGGAAAAAAGTGGGTTTAGGCAGAACTGTTGTAGGGCGGTTTTGAATCCTTTACCTAAATTTAAAACCTATATGATGCTCTAAAATATTAAAATTAATTAAAACTATCGCAATTTATTTATAAATTTGTTTTATATAATAATAAAACCATTACTGAAGTAGTATTATTTTCTTAAATGATAATTAAGCCTTTTAAAATGCATCACCTTTGTTAACGGCGAAGTTATCTAACTATTGCTTGATTACTGACATTAAATAAGGAATGTTATCACCACTTGAAAAAAAAACAGCATGTTATAATATTTCTGTAAAGTAATAATACTTTCTGTGGTCTACTTTCTCAGTGATTAAAATCTTTTAATTTTAAAGTCGCAAAATATTTTTTATTTTTGTTAGCCATTAGTACAATTAGACAACTAAAAAATAAACAAAAATTTCATTGTGATAATTTATTTATTTTCTAATTTACGTAACTAAGGCATATTAAATACCTTGTTGTACGTATGTCTATGATAAAGAGCTACTTTATCGAAACTAAAGAATTAGTAATAGAACCACCTTTAAATTTCATTATTTTTGTAATTTATACCCATGTATCACATTTATACATTTATTTTCATTGGAATTAGTAACAAGATAAATATGATGAGTCTGAAGGATAATGTTTATTTTGTTTTGAATATTCAAGCGGATACATAACTATAATTACTTCTGAAGAAACAACCCGAGTATAATATATATACAATAAATATGAAAATATTTATCAAGACTAAAGAGCTCAAAGAAAATTCTTGTTGATACAAAATAAATGAAGCTCTTTGTCCAGATGATTTTATCATAGTCACTGTAAAACTGTAGTCGGCACCGTAGATGATTTATTTCGTGTGAATTTTCCTGATTCGTATCCGTTTTTATTTGTACGAGAAATTAATTACACCTATACTGCCAATTCAGACAAAACGTTCACTTTTCGCTCCATGATGTCGTTTGGAAACTTATTTGATTGTGAAGTGGTTTTAACTGAAGAATAAAGTAATGTTATGTTAGTGTTTGACAATGCGTGATGGCAGACGCTTCAGCTTCTACATCGAAAAAATAAGCAAAGAAGTTTATATATGTAAATATATATATATACATACATATATATATATATATATATATATATATATATATATATGTGTATATATATATATATATATATATATATATATATATATATACACTAGCGGGCCCAGCCACGCGTTGCTATGGCTCAGTAATTAAAATAAAATATAGATTAAATAAATTGTTTACTCATTATCTAAATATAATCAAATTAATATTCACTAATAAAGCTGAGAATAGTTTAATTGTTTTAAATTATATGGAATTGAGAATAGGCGTATTCGGCTGAAGTAAGTACTTATTAAATTTAGTGAATACTTACTAAATTTTCTATAGTAAAAGCATTACTTACTATACTTATGCTTAGTAAATTAAGTAAATACTTACTACGGCCAAACATCCTTAATATTTTGAAAGTGATAGGTAAAGTATCAGAATGTTAAAATTATGCAGAAACCAACATACACTTTTTAAATGTAGATTTTATTTATCTTATCTTTAACTATTGTTTTTAATCAATGACTTCTTTACAAAATATATACTAAAATATAAATTGATAATATATAAAAATTCCAATTTATAAATGAGGTAGATAACATTGATTTTGAACAATTGTTTCCATTTAAATTTTCTTTTTTAATTATTAAAACTGACAATTATCTCAACACTAATTTGTGCATAATATTCTTGGTTAACCTATATTTTGCTAACACAAAAACAAATTTGATGGTTTTCCCATACGTGAACAGGCCACATACAGTTGTCCATAAGAGAAACACGTATTTTCCAAGTCTAAACCGCAGGTCAATATTGTTAGACCTTTCGATTTATTAATGGTCATCGCAAAACCTAAACGAATCGGAAATTGAAGACTTTTGAATGGTATTGGAGATTCTGAAGCTATTAATAGAATTCGCGGCAACAGGACGATTTCTTCTTTAAACTTTCCAGTCAAAATTGTTGCTTCAAGAATATTTCCAGTGTTGCTCTTGATGACTAAACGTGTACCATTGCACAATTTAGGTGGGTTTAATGTTATTTAAATTTAATTAATTACGGAGAAGGATAATTGGTTAAATAATTTTCAACTGGAGATTGTGTGGTGGCATTCTTGGTAAATCCAGAGAATTTAAAAATTCAATGGGAAAGTTTACGGCATCGTTTTCATCAACAACTGTATCGATTGATTTAAAAGACATCAAATCACTGGGTAATAATTGTTGAATCTGTAAGTTAATTTCGTCTACATCAACATTTCTGGCTGCCAAAATAGCATGATTACAGAGCCAATCATGATCTAAATAATTATTTAATATATCCGGGAAGACACTCTCAATTAGTTCACTTTTCGTCTCAACAACAGTGCAGAAATTATCTGGTAGTTTGATATATTGTGTATTTTGATACAGTTCAACTTCACCGTTTCCAATATCCAGCAATTGCTTAGAAAATACTTGTGCCAATGGATCATTTTGCACTTGTACTCGCATGTTTATGGTCAATCGAAGAGTCACGACGTTTTGCCATAAAAACGATTGGTTTAGACATGCGTTAATTTCATCGTCAAAAGTAGAGTGAGGAATAATTGGTTCTATCTGTCGGAAGTCACCAGACAATAGTAAGACAGTACCACCGAAAAGTTTATCGTTGCCTTTCAAATCTTTCATACTTCTATCCGATGCTTCAAGTGAATGCTTATGGGCCATAGTACACTCATCCCAAATTATAATGCACTCTTTTGCAACACTGCAGCCATTCCGCTTTTTTTTTAATGTTACACACTGCATTTGGTTTGTTGTGAATGTCTAATGGCAACTTCAATGCTGAATGTGCTGTTCGTCCACCATCTAATAAAGTGGCAGCAATGCCAGACGATGCAATTGCCAATGCATTTTTTTGTTGCGACCGTATCTTTGCAAGGATTAATGATATTAAAAATGTCTTACCGGTTCCACCTGACGCATTTAAGAAAAAAAATCCACCTTGTTCAGCATCAATAGTCCTTATAATCCGATTATAAAAAAAATTTTGTTCAGTGGTCAATGATGGCTCATTATTCGCAATAATTAAAGCTAAATCAATTTCATTGTAATGTTTTTCGCTTTGCGAATCAGTGTTAAGTAAGTCGGTGGCCGGACGATTAGGTACTGACATACCATAATGACTAAGTGGTAAATTTGAAATTAAAATACATAAATCTTCAATCAACACCAATGCTTCATTATACATCTCTGGTGTGAAATCTAGATTTGGACATTGGTTTGTTTGTTTGGCTCGATACAGGATATCTTCAGTCATATCATTTTTATATTTCTCCCATAAAGTCAATGAATGTGCTGGATAACATGTCAAAATTATTGCAAATAGTTGACGCATACTATTTGGTGTGGATGTGTCGCATACTATTTGATGTGCACGTGTCAAGTCCCAATGATTGTCTGCCTCTAGTAATTTCAATTCACGACATGCATCTTGATATGTATTGAACACTCGACCATTAACTGTGCGCAAAATTTCAAAAGATGTTGGTCCAGGAAAATTTACCAACAACAAACACAAAAAGAAACATTCACGTTGTTTTGGATATACAGTGTAAAGTCGTCCCAATGTCTTGGCTTTAAATAAACCTGGTATTGATGGATGTGATGTTCCTTATTTACGTGCTTCCCATTTTTTGCCTACTTTATTCTAGGTAAAATAGCGTGGAACTTCGGTGTACAATAATGTTTTTGCGAATTTGCCAAACACATCAGATTTTTGACACAATGTAAAAATTCGTCTTTGGTGGCTCAGGTGCCTTTTGGACAATATTTTTTTCAGTAAAATATACTCGTTGACCGTTTTCGAGATGTACTGCAAGATGCTGGACAGTAGGATCTCTTTCGTGTATTGGAAAATTAAAAATATGCCAGATAACCTCGTTCCTACTAATAAATCTCCCCATTTGGTATCGTGTTATTTCGTCATTTTGGTTAATATTTTGTACTTCAAATACGGCCAGATCACTACCTTTATTAACGTATTTGCAAATGTACTTAACGGATTTCACGGAACTATAAAATTCGACATTAATATGAGCCTTATACGTTTTGGAAGGCAGTGGCGAGTATGGAACTACCCACCGATTATCAATTTCAACTTGATTTGTAGAATTTGATATTTGCATATAAAATGTGCGGCCACCATTGTTAGTGTCTCTACGGCGATACAATGGATAACCATCGATATCCGTAATAGTATCATTCGTAAATGGTTTTGGGAAACGTTTCTTACATTTTTCATTCTCCATGCATGGCGACGTCATGTTAAAAGTAACACATGGTCCATGGATCATGTGACTGGTAACAGCCTCAAACAACTCTGGGTCAGTTGATAAATCGGGAATTTCAGCAGAAATTATTTGATCTATTTCTTCTGGACGAATTTTATTTTCAAGCTAAATCAAAATGTGAGCATCAGGTAAACCTCGCTTTTGCCACTCAATAGAATACAGTCAGCAACATGTATTACCAAAAATTGAATATTTAACGATAAAATCAATCATAGATTTCATTTTTTGTTTAAATACACGTGCAACGATATGGCGATGCACTGATTGTTGGCCTAATAATAACAAAGTTTGTATTTCTTCCCAATTTGGGTTACACGTAAATGTAATAAACAAATCAGGTCGTCATCTTGTATGTATTCTTGCATATTCCGTGGACTGCCTATGTAGCTTGAAGGTAAAATAAATACAGTTCCAATATCATTGATGTTTAAGTTCTCTTCGACGTTTCCAATAATAGCATCTCGTAAATGGATGTATTCCTCTCATCGTAATTTAGCCTGATTGAATCTAATGAATCGTAAATCTTCACTTTCGAACTTAGCGTACATATCCATAACGTATTGATGGTACAGCTGACGATATCGGAAGATATAATTATTTTGATTAAATCTAATCATCAATCGGTGCACATAGTAGTTCATTGAACTAACTTTTTTATTTGTTTCATTACCTAAAAAAAGATGAGTACTGAATTATTAGAAATATTGAGAATAAGGAATTAAAATCAACAAAATATGGAATTAAAAAGTTGATTATTAAACGTACCAGTGGCTGGATCACGCTGTTTGATGTTGATGTGATATTCATCTTGCCCTTGCCAGAATATCAAAGGATACTGAAGTCCTTCATACGAACGATGTATATCTGAAATTACACTAACAGTTATATCTCGACGTGTGATTCTGTCTCTGTTGTTAGATGGATCACCAACCATAATAATAGCAACTTCATCTACAATTGGCGCGTTGAACCTGCCAGCATGTTCCCCTGATGGTACTTTGTCGTCTTTGATGACAATTTGACAATTGTCACTTATTAATTGTGGCGATACTCTTTTAAACAACTGAGTAAGTTGATTATAATTTTCGTAAAAAACTTCCAACGATTCCACAATTGCTCTTTCTTCTGCTTCTTCTATAAAATTATGCAGGCACCTAGTTGTCACACGTTCCTCACAACTACCCACAAAATAAATTTGAAGAAACTTTGAATCCTCATTAGGCATCGGCATTAGTGACCCAATCTTGTGATACACTTGGCCTTGGATTTTGAATGTCGTTTTAAAATTACGTCCATCAGATGTTAAATCGCAAATTTTAGTTGCACCAAAAGATGTCATTTGAAAGCAAGAATTAAATTTACGTGGCTTACGTAAAAATAATTTCGAATCGTCTGATTCGCCAGCAAGAAGTGATTTCAAAGGTTCCGGTGGAGAGGGAAGAGGTGGCAGTACAACTTTTCCTGATGCACAACACATACCGGTTGTTTCATTTCAGAATTTTAACGCGTGGGAATATTGGCATATTTTATCCATCGCTCCAATTGTAATCTTAGAATATGCCGAGTAATTAATATCTGGTTCATACTCGAACGCAAGGCGAAATAATGGTGCACGTGTTAATGCACGACTGGTTTGTTGCCTTTTTCTTTCGAGTTCTCTAAATCTGGCTATATTCCGTTGTCGCGCAGTTCTTGTCCTTTTGTCGAAGACGTTTATCACGCTGTTCTTGAGATTCTTGTCTACGAATTTTTGCTGTTCTAATTCGTTGAGCTGCATTTCTTGCTCCAGTTTCATCTTCTGATTCTCGAGCTCTCTGAGCACGCTGGAGTCGTGCCTTTCTGCTACACGTAATGTCGAGGTTAGATTTTTTACGCGGCATTATCCTGAAATTGAAAATATTTACAATTGAAATAAATTAATAAATTAGATCAAAATTGATGAATGGATTAATTAACAATTATCAGATTAACAAATCAAAATAAAAATCTAGTTGACAATAATTAATTTTTATGATTGAAAAGAAAATTGTTAAAATATTAATAAAATAAAAAGAAAAAAATTTAGAAAGTTAAATAATTTATTTATAAGTGCATTTATTTTCTTAAATTTTTTTTTCATTTATTTATTTATTAATTTTTCTGTATTATTAAAAAAATAATTTAAGTCTGCGAAATTTACACTCATGAAAAAAATAAAATAAAATGCAAGCAAGAAATACTTACGTGTATAAAGTTATGATTTTGCACTGATTAATACTTGCAGTGGTTATATACTTGGTAAATGCACAGGTATATTTACGTAGAGACTGACACAGAGAGTAGTACTAAGACTTACACTGAGATTTTACTGAGACTTTCACTTTCTGGGAGATAGTATTAATTTACTCGTTTAAAAAGAAACTGAACTGCGGTGACACTCGGCGCCAGTATTTATACCTGGGCCCTGAATTTCCCGAACGTTCTAGTGTGCATGCTTTGAGAAGAATCGATTGATCGATTGTCCGAAATAGTGACTCTCGAAGGTTCGAGAGGGAGCTTTGTTTACGCTCAGAGCGGTCTCGAGAGCGAGTGAGATACCAAAGCTTTGGACATTCAAACCAGAGATGGCGACTCGATAGAATTTGATGGATGAAACTTTAACTAAAATTTGGCGCCAAGACTTTAATAATTCTCTAACAAAAGTAGTACAAATTTTTTTCTGTTAACAATGGTAATAATATTGTAACATAATACACAGTATAATTATAAAAATATCAGTCACAAACAATTAAAATAGTACGGTTATGTTGTGATAGAAGTAATAGAATTTGTTTTCTAAAAAACAGAACACAGCGCCATCTATTGGGTGTATTTGCAACCTAGATGTCAAACGATGTTGAAGAATTTTATCCATGAATCAACTTACACCGCCATCTATGAGAACTTCATAAAACTAAACAGTAAATAAACACTTGCTTAATAAACATTTAATTCATACATTTTATTTGTTTATATTCACGACATAAGGGAATAATTAAGATAAAAACGATACTATCCAGAAAGCTAGACCAAATTACGGGTATATGTGAAATTTGATTGAAATCGGTTCAGTAGTTTTGGAGTTTATTGTCGACATACATCATGACACGACATTTTTATATATATAAAGATTTGTCTTGTGTATATTTCAATTTCTCATTACTCTAAGTAAAAAGTTCTTGTTCATTTATTTAATAAATAAATTATTTTCTTTACATATTTTAGATACTAACGACGACTTAATAAGCATAATTCGTCAAAGACTTCCTTGGAAAAATAGAAAATATACGAGTATACACCTGTGTACATCGACGAAAATCTAACAATGGAGCAATTTATATATTTCATCCAGAAATGTAACAAAAAAGTACGCAAACTATTAACCGGCAACTTGTTTGTAACTTGTAAAGATTTTTCCTAGCTAATTAATATCTTGAAAACACGGGTCGAGCTCAGTACGTAAAGCTTGGAGACTTATAAAATAATATGTACGCATCATCTGTAAAGATCTCCGGCGTGCTACGAAGCAACTTTATTACAGACGCTTAGGTAGCGGTCACATCCCTCTTACCTACGCGCAATCTCAGTTTTTTTTTTAAACTTTTTGTATCAATATGAATAACATCTAGAGAAAAGGGTGAGGCCTTTAAAAGAGTCATTTCACTCATATGTTATGTGGGATATAACGGCATATATAGTATTTTTTTATATTGATAGGAATTTCGTGTATGCCGTTCTTTTATAAAAGTTGTCTTTACTGAGTTGGTAACGTTTGTGTTACAGTAAAAAGTCGAAAGTCACTAATAATTTTTTTTCCTTAAAAAGGCCTTGTATATTTTTTCAATCCTATGTAATCGTTTCATAGTTCTTGACATTGATAATTTATATAATATTCACAATTTTTTCAACTTCGAGTCTCGTTTTAAATCTTTTCCAAAGCTAAATTCAATTATTAAATTAGATCCTTTCCTTAATTTTATTGGAGTCAATTTTCTGCATACATTATTTTTATTTTCATTTATAAAATTATGTAGGGATATGAAAATGTTAAATTGCTTCGAATTTTATAATTTTTCTCTAATTTTATTGTGTCAAGCTCCACTAAAAATAATGGAATACTGAAATCCAAAACTCATTAGGTCCATTTTCTTAATTCATGAACATCGGAGAATCCACGATATTAGCATAAAAATTATATTATAGCATTAAAAAATAAATTTAAAGTAGTTCTTCTTCTCCTGAACTGACATTTAAGTATCAGCCGCATAACATCAAATACTTTTGTTATTTCATGAAATGTTTATTTAATTTCGTATAAAATTTGCGATCTGCAATCGATTTAGTTCATGTGTTTAAATTTATTCATGAACTTCGTCCACTTTTAGTATTAAGTGTAATTAATATGTAATGTAGATTACTGGATATAACATATAAATACTTCAAAAGTGATATTCATGTAGAATATCACTTTTGCAGCATTTGGAATTATAATATTTGAAATTGTATTGCTGAACGTACAGCAAGAAATTTGAAATTAGTTCATACACGTAAACTACAGTTAGTAGAAGATAGTATTTGACCATACTTACTTAAATCCTGAGAGAAATATTTATTGATAGGAACTTTTAACCATAAATGGGTGCGTGATCTCGAATTACATTAGAAGGTACTCTTTTATATTGCAACCATATAGATAATTCGGTCGATATTATAATAAGTCAAAAAATATATTATGAGGCTAGTAAGCTACAATGTTATATCAACGAACGATGAAAGGTGTTGTAAGAGTAAGCAACAGCACATGAAAAGTAAATGTGTATTGTTAAAGATTTTCAGTTGTTCCGACTCTCATGTACAAAATTTATCAGTTTAATGCTTTTATTTTTCTCGGCTGTTCCTTGTTTTGCAAGTCTGGTGTTAGTTCGTAACATAAAGAGCTATAGTCATATAGATTAGTACTAGTGTCATCTATATTCGCTAAAGCTTTATACTTCGGCCTATATTTACAAGGTTAGTTTAAGCCGACTGATTTTGAATTGCGGATTCTGCAGATTATGTGATTACGAATTTATGTTTCGAGAATATGTGACCTGTTTTGATGAATTTGACAAAGTTGACAATGACTACCTGGGTAAAGCTATTAAATGCTTGTGTATATTAAATGTATAGTAATTTTTTTAGCTCTTATTTTTGACCTCAAAAGCAGGCAGTTATTTTTAAACCATAGTTTTAGGTCAATCAGTAAATTATCATTAATAACCAAATACTTTTAATGGACATAAATTTTTACGTTGAAAGTATTTTGTTTACCAAAATATTTAATACTATGTTCGTATGTAGATCACTCTACTCTAGACGGACTCCTATGTGAGCTATTTCAACAGAATTAAATGTTAGTATTCTAATATATTTTATTAAAAAAAAAAACAAAAAAAAAGAAATATATATATATATATATTTATATATATATATATATATATATATATATATATATATATATATATATATACACCTTTATGTTTTTTGTGCAAGACTACGGACTAATTTTTTCTTTGTGTGGCATTTTACTCCAGATAAGTTATTGATTATAGGTAAATTTATTTAATTTACCTTCCATCAAAATCCGTAAAAAAGCAGATGTAGCGTTGAAGTTTATTATGATTCATTTCCACCATTTCGTGGGTTAAAAATTCTTACATTCAAATATAGACTTATATACATTTTCTCCTATGGGATAGAATTATTTTTAACTAGTCTTTGATTTCTTAACACCCGCTCTTCCGAAGTTACTGTGACGCTTTTCCCACTCCTATTATTATAGCTTCATGGGGGGGTAAATTTTATGGAAATTGATTTCCATGATAATATCTATTTCGGAAATAATTTCAAAATAATATTTACAATCCCATATGGAGTTCCAAAATTTGGATAAAAAAATAGTCTCTTTTTTTATTTTAGATTTGATATCCATCTGGATGTTTGCATTTTTTCAGTTTTATCTATTATAACTGCAGCATTTAGAAAAAAAATAATTCCTTTTAATATAGGGGATAAAAATTAGCATTTCTTCACGAAAATAATGTAAGATTTTTTTTTACACTTGTCATTAATGTTGGTAATTTCAGGACGAATTGTAGAAAATGGAACAGAATCTGAATAACAGTTTACACCCCTTTATTATCTGATATTGCATATACCAAGGGATTAACAGATTTACCTATTCTTCTTCTCTATTCTGAAGATAGTGAACTTTATTACTCCTGTAATTAATATAAGAACATTAGGATTATCCTTTGACTAATTGTCATTATTTTAATTACCATTTACTGTAACTACTTTAATTTTACTATTTTCACGATTCGCAGCATCCATAAGCATGAAAATTGTTATTAATTCTTTAATTATCTGGAAGATAGACGAGTAAACAAAAAACGTTCGAGAGAGAATGCTGAAAGCGAGAACTTGTCACGGTTACATAATAATTCGGTATCTAGGAAATGTACACGATGCCTTACTTGACGCCTCTTCTCGTGTTAGTTAATTTTATAACAACAACGATGTCTGAGGGAGATGGTAATCTATTTGACGTAGTGCTCGCAGTACTCGTTACTTAATTCAATGCACAACAAAACTGTTTCGACCGTGATAGCGCGTCGATATTTTAAATCAGGGCTGTCCAAACGACGGCCCGAGGGCCGCACGGCTTGTTTTTATGCGGCCCGCGACGCATATTTTAAAATATAAATCTACAGTGCAAAATAATGGGAAAATAGTTTCGGATACCTATAAATAGTTTGGATAATAGAAATCTTTCTCAAAATATTATATATAATTAATTTATTTTTAATCTAGTAACATTCCATTTGCATGACATCATTTAAAAGTCAAGTTATCTTTATATTATTTGGGGAATTCCCGGAAAATATTTTGTTTACAAAAGAAGTCTGTAAGTAAGATGTTTATCTTAGTATTTGTTTGTGTCCGTATTAGTTAAACTTGTGCTTTCATTAAGTTCGTATCACTGCCGCTTTGAATTTCACTCGTTATTTAACAAGTAATTGTGAATTTCACAAGTATTTAACCAGCCGGTTTGAGAAAAATACTTAAAAAACTTCATTATGTCTACGAAGAAGCGAAAAATAGGTGATGAACATCGTGCATTTAATGAAAAGTGGGAACTCGACTATTTTATTTGCAATAACAATAATAAAATTCAGTGTATGATTTGTATGTAAGTTATCTCTGTGAGTAAAGAATATAATGTTAAACGTCATTATACTACTTTACACGAAGAAAAATATAAAAAACATGTCGGTGAAGCCAGAAAAATTGTTGTGGCTGAGTATAAGAAGAAACTAACGCAGCAGACAAGTTTTTTTTCAAAAATTAATACAGACAATGAACAACGTTTGGCTGCTTCTTATGAAGTTTGTTTGCAATTAGCCAAAGCTAAAAAACCATTCAGCAACGGAGTTTTTATAAAAAAATGCGCAGTTGCCATGGCTTATCGCTTTATGCAGCTTAAATTGGAGGAAAAATTTGAATCTGTAACATTATCTCACCAAACAGTTGCGCGACGAATAGATGATATGGGAAAATTTGTTTCGAAAAAAATATGTGCTTACATTGTAAACTGTGAATATTATTCATTATGTTTGGACGAAAGTACCGACCAAACAGATATCGGTCAATTAATAATTTTTATTCGCTGAATTTCAAAAGATTTTTCGATCACGGAGGAAATATTAAATTTAGTGCCGCTTCATGGATCAACTAAAGGCAGCGATATCTCTCAAGCTGTTAATAAAACTGTCATAGAATACGGTGGATTTCAAAAATGTTCTTGTATTGTGAGCAATGGAGCAAAAGCTATGACAGGAAACTTTACAGGATTTAAGGACATCTAAAACAAAATGGCATTGATTGCCCATTAAACCATTGTATCATACACTAAGAAGCCTTATGCGGAAAATCTTTGCACCAAATGAATGTCATGAAAATAGTTATTAAAATAACAAATCTTATTAGAGGCGGAAACAAAGCTTTGAGTCATCATAAATTTCGCAATTTTTTAACTGAAATTAACGCAACCTATGGGGATCTGCTGTTACACTCAGAAATCCGACGGTTGAGTGCTGGTCAGTGCTTGCAGCGTTTTTTCGATTTACGGAAAGAAATTCCCATATTTCTTAAAAATGAAATAAAATCTGATACTACTGATATGGAAATTAAATGCAAGATCCTGAATTTCTTGCTGATCTCGCATTTTTGACTGATATGACACAACATTTGAACGAATTAAATTTAAAATTACAAGCCAAACAACACAATATAACCAACTTGTATGGATATGTGAATGGATTCAAAAATAAACTGATATTATTCAAAACGTCGCTGGAAAAAAATGATTTTTCTTTTTTTCCAAGTTGCGAAGAACATTATACCGAAATGAGGAATTTTGAAAGATGCAACTTTTCTGACCACCTGAAATACATCGACGAGGTAATTTTTGAATTTGAGCAGCGTTTCGCAGATTTCAAAAAATTAGAGAGCGATTTGTCTCTTTTTACGCATCCATTAACGATTCAAATCGAAACCGTAAAGACTGATTACCAGTTGGAATTATGTGACTTACAGGCAGACCCCTTTAATAAGTGTAGAACAGAAACTGGAATGGATTTTTTTAAGATCCTTGGCGATCGTTTCCCCAAATTAACAAATTTTGGCTTGAAAATGGGATCGATGATGGGCAGCACTTATTTATGTAAAAGCGCGTATTCAACCATGAACTTTATAAAATCTAAGTACAAATCTTCACTGTCAGATAAGTCACTTCTTCATGCAATGCGTCTGGCAACAACGAATGTTGATGTTGATATCGATGTGATTGCTAAAGATAAATTAACAAAGAACCAATAAACGTCTAAAGAAATTATTACCCTGTATTTTATTTTACTTCAAATTAAAAGTATTTTTTCTGCGGTCCTCAAGCTTTTGTAGTAAATTTAATTGGCCCGCGAAGGTATGTTGTTTGGACAGCCCTGATATAAAGTATGAATATTGCGACAAAGAGAAAAATAAATGAAATAAAAGTTTAATAATATAATTTATTAAAATTCCCAAATGTCTAAATTGAAAATGTTATATGATAAATTCACTTTATAATGACTGTCACTGTTCCATTCCGAACGAGATTAAGAAGGTAGTTTTGAACAAATTGCTTTTTTTAAAGTACCAGGATACATTTAGGCATTATAATTATTCATGGATCTTTTTCTAAACTACACTTAATAATACATATACCATTTTACATTATTTTTAAACATTCTGTTGTCATCATATCATACATAGAAACATTATTTTTATTATTTATTGAATGGATATTTTTTTTATATATTCAAAAGTTTTTTTTATTTTATTTAATTGGAAATTCCTGATAGATTGAATCTATTTATAGAGAATATAATAACTATATGAAGGAAACAAAATAAAACAATATTTTACGAATCGATGTTGTGTAAATAAAGTAAAAACTTATATTTTGTCAGTATAAAATAAAATAGAAATGACTGATACCCGGAACGGCATGCAAACATATATATGTGTAAATGTATTTATATATATATATATATATATATATGTATATATATATATATATTTATATATATATATATATATATATATATATATATATATAGTTAACCTTATTGATCTTGAAAAATTTTATGTGTATTAAGTAATTGTCGTTCGATTAATTTTTACATTTTTTTTTGTTTGGTAATATGTTTTGATGTCGATATAGTTTTACATCATCACTTTAATTAAGTTAGTTACTCGTACATGGGTCGTTGTTGAGAAATATTGATGGGATTGAATACTATGCATTATGTTCTTACCCACAAAATATCTTAAAGCTTCTAGAATCACTTTTCTTTTCTTGAAAGTGTTTACTTTTCCTTTATATAAATATCCAGGTAGATATAATAAGCCACCTTTATCGCAACTATAAAACTGTGTTATTGAGTTTGTTCTCGAGCTAATAATTCACATATATAAGTCTCGCAATGAATTTTCCTCATTAAAATATGCACAACAAATCCAAAGATATAACTTGTAACTTGGGAACTGAATTCTGAATAGTCATTGATTATTTCTGCTCCAATTGCTTCTTCAAAACTCTCTTCATTTTCTTCAAAATTGTCTAATCAGGTAGTGGTATTCTTAATATATTCAGCGGGGGAAGAAAAATGCAAAATACCAATTTCTTTTAGTTAGGCACAGTTGCCATTTTTGTTCCCTCGTAAACGTATATGTGTCAGAAATTTTTCATATGTTGACTTGAATCGTCTCGGGGTGGGGCTATTATTTAACTCACCGTGTGAATGCATGTTACAAAAAAAAACAATTCAAGGTAATCTTGACTGCCTTTGTAAAATGGAAAATTAATAAGTGACTTCCTTGCAACAAATAGTGAACAAAACTATTTCAGTACGTCAAAAGAACTTATAAAACCCAAAAAACAGTTTTCTAGGTATTTAAATATGCAGTACTTTCTTTCCAGGAAGGCAATACGAGATTATAATTTTCGCCATATAGCGGTTTATTAAACCCAAATCTACAGATACTTTTTGAATTAAATAAGTCAAAAAGATTATTAATTATCTGCCAAAAATTAGCAGTGACTTGACTATCTTGAAATTGAGGGAGTGTGTCAGCTACATTATTGCTGAATAACTGACTAGCCAGTTTAATTTTAATTTTTTATTTTGAAAGTCAATGTGTATTCGACAAAGTTTATTGTTTAAGTGAAACTTTTCTGTTTCCGAGTACTATTTAATTTCTTTAAATATTTTCAGCTAACCTAATTTCCATAATTATCCACAAAGTTTTGATATACATAAAATGCATTTCTCATAAGTTTAAGCATATTCAATATTGGTTCGACAGGATCTTTAGTGACTCTATGGGAAAAAATCATTTTAGGTTTTTCTAAATATGCTCCAAGCCCTTTTAACATTATACTTGCTGCGCACCTATGAAATGTCAAGAAAGTTATTTTGATTTCTTTATCCGGGAGCTCTAAACGTTGTTAAAATAAATTTGCTCTTTTCACTTTCTTTTGAATTATCTATTTCTTTTGAAGCGTCTCTCCTTTAATTAATTTCTCCTTATATTTTATCATCGCATGTAATTTTTGCTTCCGTGGTACAACGAATCTTGGACGATTTTTAGCGACACGCTTCTCAGAGCTGATGGCTGACTTAAAATCACTTTAGGCTGAAAAAAACTATTTTTTACATATATCTATAACTATTGATATTTTATGCTAGTGATTTGCAAAATACTTACTTTAAAACAAAATGGCGATTATACTTATGTAAAACCAAAACTTCAATACTACGTCTTTTAATATTTGGCAAAAAAGTGTAACTTTTCACATTAATGTTTATCTGGTCGTCGAAATTTTTATGAAGGATAAATATTTTTTACACAAATTCCAAAAAATATCCTCAAAGAAAAATGTGTTTCATTTCACAAGCATGATCACTCCTTTTTGACCTAGCATCTACTTTCCGAACTCACTCACCGAAATACATGTCCAAATCTACTGTTTCAGGACATAAAAACCTCTTTTGCGGGTTTTTTAAAACTATATCATCATTTTTAAAATGTTCCGAACAAATTGTGCCTAACTTTGTAGGAAATCAATTTTTGCTTCATTCCATTTTTCTTTAACAGAACTTTTTTTGGAAATCTAAAAAGAAATATTTTATGAAATAAAAATAACAATATTCATTAATTCGATTAAATACAATTAAATAATTTCTAATATAAAATAAGGAAAACGACTAGGTCTCATCTAAAGAATTTGTAATACAGCGCATAAATTTAGAAATTCTATTTATATATTTTAACATTACATGGTGACTATCTAAGAAATATACAAAATTTTTACATTGATATACATTAATCTAGCTGCACAAATATCGATAGTCGCCTCCAAGATAATGTGGTGCAGTTCTACGATGCATCATCGTTGAACATCGGCGGCATAAAAATAAATGTCAGGTTAAATTTACACATCGAAACAAATTTTAAAAATCGTCATATCTGTCGTAAAAAATATCTCCTTTAGTAAGGTTTTGTGTACGGCTTTCATTTTTACATTATGTAAATGCACAGTAAGGCATATTTTTATTTCTTTGCGCAAAAATAACGGAGCACTTTCTGGCGTATCAGCAAACCACAAACTAATATAGGGCGAGATGCACTTATTTCAAAATAAGCAGAGCGCTGCTTATGTGTGACACGTTCATCACGCTCACATACCATTTTTCTTTACTCTTTGTTCTGTGGTCTCAACAATATGCAACTTGAAATAATTTTCTAATTGACAGGAGATATTATTTTATGAATGTAGGAATGTCACTAATAATACGTGCCCAATTTCAGTCGATCGATATGTGAAAATATTTAGAATAATATTTATTTATATTTAAGCTAATAAACTTTTTCTTTATATTTCACACACACACACACACACACACACAAATATATATATATCTAATCAACAAGAAATATGTCAGTAATTGAACCTTGAAAGGTCGATTTACCAAGCTACTGAATTGAATTTTAGAAAAAAACAGCATTATTAGAAATTTATTGTAAAACTATAATGATAACTCTTCATCCTGTAAATTTGAAAAATTTGCTATATTTGAACGCCTTTGCAAAATATACTGGGCGTGGTGTTAGCATGGCGATATACATTTATATCATAAAAAATATCATCATATTTCTAAACAGATTTATAGAAATAAAATTAATACTTTTAAATGTACTTAGCTATATTTTTAAATGCGGTGGAAAGGTTTTTATTTTGAATTGCCTTCATTCATTTAAAGTACAACCGAGTGAAGCTACGTGTGAACAAATATTATGCACCGTAATCATTTAATCGTCGTTATTAAAATCTCATATAAGCTGGAATTAATTTAATTTAAATATACGAAATTTTCTGGGTCATCGTCGGATCAATCTGTTTGTTTAGTATCTGTCGACTTACATATAAGACCAAGTAAATATTTATCTACTTTATTATAATTGAGTCGGAAGCGAGGGATTCGTCCGATAATATTCATATGCAGCCTTTTTAGTTATTACGTCACATTTCTTATGTAATGTATATTATGAAAAAAGACTAAGTATAATCATCAGGACCCAGACCAGATATTTTAATATTTATTTATGTCAAACATAACACAATCAGTGCCCTTGAGCTTAATTTATTTATGTCTAAATGCTAACAATACATGATTGTATTAATTTTTTCTTGGATTAAAAAATACTTTTATTAAATTTGTCATAAAGTATATGAAAAACTATTGTCAAAATAATTATCACTTATTTTTAATATAAATTTTAAAATAATCCCATTTTTATTTAATATTATAAGTAAATTCCATGAAAGTCCATTGCGAGCTATTTTTTTTGTTTATATTTCCTTTAGACGATTATTTGCTGATATTTATCTTTAATTTTTTATTAAGTATTGCTCCTGCATAAATATTTAATACTATTTATATGGGCATAGAAGTGGAATATCAAAAAACCCCAACGTAATAATTGCCTTGTAATTAAACTGTTTCGGAGTCGCTGGACCAAAAGTTTACAAGTAGAAATTATTAGTCACAGAAAGGTGGACGTAGACGAAGGGGACTTAAGGGGAAGGGGAAGGGGAAGGGGAAGGGGAAGGGGAAGGGGAAGGGGAAGGGGAAGGGGAAGGGGAAGGGGAAGGGGAAGGGAAGGGGAAGGGGAAGGGGAAGGGGAAGGGGAAGGGGAAGGGGAAGGGGAAGGGGAAGGGGAAGGGGAAGGGGAAGGGGAAGGGGAAGGGGAAGGGGAAGGGGAAGGGGAAGGGGAAGGGGAAGGGGAAGGGGAAGGGGAAGGGGAAGGGGAAGGGGAAGGGGAAGGGGAAGGGGAAGGGGAAGGGGAAGGGGAAGGGGAAGGGGAAGGGGAAGGGGAAGGGGAAGGGGAAGGGGAAGGGGAAGGGGAAGGGGAAGGGGAAGGGGAAGGGGAAGGGGAAGGGGAAGGGGAAGGGGAAGGGGAAGGGGAAGGGGAAGGGGAAGGGGAAGGGGAAGGGGAAGGGGAAGGGGAAGGGGAAGGGGAAGGGGAAGGGGAAGGGGAAGGGGAAGGGGAAGGGGAAGGGGTGCGCCGGATCGTCAAAGACCGTATGCCTTGCGATCAACTCAACACACCACGCTGACGACTGTTATGAACTGTTATTAATGTACGAGTCTATTGATGGTAACGCAGGTTTCACTACAGAATTTTTAAACGCTTTAATATGGTAAGTAGATAATTCAACACATATAATTTTTGGTAATCTTTTCGTCGATGAAATGGCGATATGTCCACGAGATGAGTGGAATGGAAAAGAATTTCACGGATTAAATATTTCTTTTGAAGCTAAAGAAGCTATAATTTTCATGGTAACAGCTATTACCAGTAATTGAAAAATTCCTGTAGGATATTTCCTTATAAATGGCATAACAGGAGTGCAAAGATTAATAATCAAATTTATCAAATTTAATCAAAAAATGTTTGAAGCTCTTGCATAAAACAAAAATAAAAATTTATTTCTTTGACTTTTATTATACATTATTTCCTTGACTTTTATTGCACAGCAAATATAACCACGCTGAAAGAACTTAGAATATCTACAGAAAAATTAAAAACGATTTTTTCCCATCCAGTCACTAAAGATGGACCTGTCGCAGCAATATTGGATCTTGCACATATGCTCAAACTTATAAGAAATACATTTCATGTGTGTCAAAACTTTGTAGATAATTATGGAAATCAGATTATCTGGAAATATTTAGAAAAATTGAATAGTATTCAAGAAACAAAAAGTTTCACTTACCAATAAAATTCGTCGAATGCACATTGACTTTCAAAATAAAAATAATTAAAGTTAGGCCAGTTAGCCAATTATTCAGCAATAGTGTAGATGACATACTTTTATTTTGCGAAAATGATTTAAAACTCATTCAATTTTAAGATAGTCACTGCCAATTTTTTGCGGATAATAAATAATCTTTTGGACATATTTGATTCAGAAAGTATGTGTAAATATAATTTTAGGAAACCGCTATGTGACAAAAATTATAATATCATACTGCCTTTCTTGGAAGAAAGTACTGGATATATAAACTTCTTGAAGTATGATGACGGAAAACTTGTAATAGAAAGTCCTAAGAAAATGGGTCTTTTGGGTTTTAGAAATTATATTCAAGTACTGAAACATTTTTATTCACAATTTATTGCAAGTAAGTTACTTATGTATTTGCCATTTTACAAATGCAGTCAAGATCACCTCGAATTGTTATTTTATAACATACGCTCACGCGGTGGCACAAATAATAACCCTACCTCGAGACAATTCAATTCAACGTATATAAAACTTCTAATGCACTTACGCGCGTTCGCGAGCGCGTGTACATGCGCGTGCGTGTACATGCGCGTGCGTTTATGTGTGTGTTGTTATTTTTTGTCAGTATCATATAAGATAGAAGTGACTGGCACCTGGAACCGGTACATTTCCGGGTACAAGTCACTTCTATATTGTATTATACTGACAAAATATAAGTTTTTCTATTATTTACACAACACAGAATTGTAAAATATTGCCTTTATAGAGTTATTATATTATGTTTAAATAAATTAAATCCATTAGTTACTTACAAGTAAATAAAATTGAAAATTTGAACATACAATGTAGTCGTTTATTGAAAAATAATAAATGAATGTTTCTATGTATGTCTATGATGAATACGCAATGTTTATAAATAATGTAATTTTTTTTGTTTATAATTTAGAAAAAGATCCAAGAATAATTACAATGTATAAATATGTCCTGGTATTTTGAAAAAAAGAGATTTATACAAAATTACTTTCTTAATCTTGTTCGAAACGGATCATTTCCCATTATAAATTGAAATTATCGTAATAAGTTTGTTTCTTAAACCTTAGATATTGAAATTATCATAATACTTTTTTTAAATTTAGGCATTTGGCAGTTGTGATAAATTATGTTAATAAACTGTTATGTCATTTATTTTTATCTTTGTGGCTATACTCATAATTTAGATCAGGCGGCGTGTCTCTTTAGATTATCCCTTTCATTTCATTAAACTGAATGGCTTTATTTTTTATTAGAACCATATCGCGTTTTATCGTTTAATTTCCATTGTTTGTACCTTATGAAATAAATACCGAAAGTTTTAATTGTAATGTTCTAAAATTGACGAAACCTTATACGCTAATTATCGTGTTTCCATTAGTTAGTTAGGTGCGTCGTAGATAATATTTTAATAAATATTTTAGGACGTACCTAAATATACCAGTTTCGTAAAATTTAAGTTGTCATAAAAAATATTTAAATATAGCGGCTAATTTGTACTGTTACTTTATGGCGATATTGTGGTGAGCAGTCGTTAAATGTGTGAACAACACTAACATTTTTAGCTCCCGACAATTTTTATCGGGAGCAGTATAAAACATGCGACAATGCGTGTGGAAACGAGATCGAATTTAATACATCCATGATGTTTATGTTTATGAACACGGGTCGGGGAGTGCATCATGTTGTAATTGGTTAATATATATATATATATATATATATATATATATATATATATATATATATATATATATATATATATATATATATATTTATACATATAAATATATATATTGGAAATTAAACAATGTATATGTCATAAAAAAGTATATGTAGCTTATTTAAATTAGTGTTGGTTTTGGTGTATTTTGTGTAAAATGTGATACAAAGAGGGATGCCTCGTGTTCGAGAAATTAAAAAAATATTTATAGATTTACAGTGGCAGTATTACAAAAATTTAAAAATTACATACACTGGCCTGGGAGTGACATATGCTCATAAATTATTACCATAGTGCGGCCCGACACGCGTTTAATGTGAATATTTTATTTGTCCATTTGCAGCAACATAAAAACAGATCACCTGTAATACTTACCGAAAAGGGGTCTTTCGCCTTTAGATCATATTTTTCTTTATTTTTTTAAACGGTATGGAACATAAATTTTCAACCAAATTACAGGCAGAAAGCTAAAACTGAAAAAAATATAAAATCTTAATTTCCTGTATATTAAAAAAGGTAAACAGTTTTATATTTAATAACTACACTTTATGGGTTTAACATTATACTCAGTGGTCATTCACTGAGTATAATATTTTTGTCTTAACATTCAAGAGCTATGGCTCAATAAGTTTGTTTTAGTACATTATCTATATATTAATACGTGAAGCAATAGCTTTGGA
Source organism: Druceiella hillmani (assembly GCA_039881145.1). Classification (NCBI taxonomy): domain Eukaryota; kingdom Metazoa; phylum Arthropoda; class Insecta; order Lepidoptera; family Hepialidae; genus Druceiella; species Druceiella hillmani. The sequence goes on along the minus strand of JAYKKI010000028.1, from coordinate 24,513,283 downwards.
CCCCTTTTTACGAAAATTGCGCGGACGGAGGAGTATGAAATTTGGCATACTTATAGTTTATATGTAGGAGAAGTGCAGAACGCTAATATTTTTCAATAATAATGCTTATAAAGTACATTAAATCAATAAATAAAACATTACACACACTACCATGCATTTGACACACACATGTATATACATACAATTGACATATGAGTAGTCCATAGTTTTATTTTCCGCTGGCTTTCCATTGGTTTATATGCGACACAGTTCGCAAGTTATTGTGTCAACTTAGTTATTTTCTCATATATAATAGTAAAAAATTTGATCTTTTATCTAGAATTACAGTTGTTATAATTTAATGTAACATTATTAATAATAATCATAATATTAATACGTGAAACAAAAACGTTGTACCTCTTTTAAGAAAATTACGCGGACGGAGGAGTATGAAATTTGGCACAGTTAAAGTTTGTTTGGAGGAGTACGGAAAGCTAAAATGTTTATATAATAATGCATTAGAAACACATTAAATTAATAAAAAAAACATTACACGTACCATGCGTTTGACACACACACACACGTATATACATACATATTGACATATGAGTTGTCCATAATTTTACTTTTCCGCTGGTTTTTCATTGTAGTTTATCTGCCAGACAGTTTCTAAGTTATTGTGCTTTAACTTTGTTATTTTCCCATATATAGTAGTACAAAATTTGACCTTTTATCTGAAATTAGAGTTATTACGATTTAATAAAATATTATTAATTTTTTTAAAAGTTAATAATAACCATAATTTAAAGGTTAATAATAACCAAAATATCAATATGCTAAGCAAAACCTTTATACTCCTTTTTACGAAAAATACGCGTCCGGAGGAGTATGAAATTTGGCACAGTTAAAGTTTATATGGAGAAGAGTGCTGAAAGCTAATATTTTTACATAGAAAGAGTTATATAGATTTTTATTAGAAATACATGCGTTTGACACACACACATATGTACACACACATATGTAATATTTTGTTTATGGTTGAAGTCTATGGTCAAACTGAGATTAATATTATTTATCCATAGTCTTACTGAATGTCAAAAATAATCATAATTATGATAATGTCATATTCATAGTTTGTTTCGCATACACATATTAATAGACCAAACGCAAATTTAAATAATATTAATAGTTTACAAATGAAGAAGTAATTTTTAGAGATACATATAAATGTGCACTAAATGTAATTCCAAGACTTATTCATAGTTATGATCGTGGATTAATGGATTTAGGTTTTGCAATGCGAAACATTTTGAATCTGAAGTGACTTTAAGTGACAGGACTGAATTCACTTAATGTTGTCATAAGGGTAAAGCAATATTACCGCCCTTAAGTCAAAATGAATATTTTAAATCATTGTATTATGGACTTATTTCAAATGAACCTTCAATCAAAAGTAAGGCAAAAATTATTTTGAAAACATTCGCAAATATAATTCATCATTTGCTATGGTTAGCTCAGAAGCTAAAATTTGCGGGGAAGTTACAAGTGGAGTGTATCATTTCAAAAACATGATGTTTTTATCACAGATCAGGTTAAATGAATGCGGCATATGGTCGCCCACCATGTTGTGCGCAATTCGATTTTTATGATGTCGACACTATTTATATATTATCAGTTATATATTACAACAACATTTTAATCAAACATGCAATAACAATATAATGTACAAAATATCTCTTGAATTGGAATGCAGTAATCCTTTGGTTCGGTCATTCATTGCAATGAAACATCATTGTCATAGAGTTGAAAAGAAAAAAAAAGAAATTTGTATGCTCATTAAAGTAAATCATGATTTAAATCAACGCCATTTCAATGATGTAGTTCAAACTGATGTAGCAGTAATATTTAGTACAGTTGATGGTGAGCCACCTTTGAACGAAATATGATTTCATTTTCAAGAGTTAATGGTATCATCAAAAATATCTCAATTTTAAATTCATCACTAAACCCTTGAGCACATCCATTACTTTTTCCAAATGGTAATACTGGGTGGCATAGCAATATTCCTCATAACGTACCAACTATATCTAATTCAAGAGTACCCAGAAAAAAATTAGCCATGCTTCAATATGCAGCCTATCGACTTGCGATTACAGAAGATTTCAGCATATAGCACCATTCACAAAAAATTATTTCTGAAGTGGATAGTTGATATATATGTGAGAATAGAGGGCTCAAGATTACATTGCATTCGACAAAATAAAACAATTCTTAGATTTCAAGTTTACGACAATTTAACAGACTACATAGAATTGAAGATTAATGCCAGTAATCTTGGCGGTAGAATAATTTTACCATCTTCGTTCAATGGCTCTCCAAGAAATATGTATCAGAATTATTTAGATGCAGTATCATTTATAAAACATTTCGAAAAGCGTTCTTTATTTATTACAATGAATTGCAATCCAATTTGGCCGGAAATAATTAACAATATTGTTTTCGGTGAAACTGCTAATTTTATACCTGATATTATGATTCGTGTATTCAAGTTTTTTGAAAACATTAATGAAGGCCTTTAACAAAAAAATATCTTTGTTAAATTGAAGCATTCATTTATACAATCGAGTTTTAAAAAAGAGGATTAAAACACATCCTAAATTACATAAATATGTTGTCAAACATATGATGCCTGGTCCATGCGGAGTAAATAATCCTAATTCTGTATGTATGAGATACGGAAAACGTACAAAAGATTATTTAAAACGTTTTAATGAATTTACATGTGTATCAACATGGACATCCATTATACGGCGTAATAATGGTATGCATGCAAAAGTTCACGGTAGTTGTCTTGACAATTGGTACGTTGTATACAATCCATATTTACTTGCCCAATTTAATTGTCATTGAAACGTTGAAGTTTGCACTTCAAACAAAAACGTTATGTACATAAATAAATACGTATATAAAAGCCATGACAGTGCATCTGTTGAATTAGATTCAGGGAGAAATGAACAAGGTCAAAATTTATAAATTGATGAAGTTACAAATTTTTTAATTGTTCATTATGTCGGATCAACAGAAGCCGTATGGCGCATCTGTGAATTACCAATGCATTTTCAGTCACATGTTATCGTCAGACTTAATATACATTTACCGCGTAGACAGAATGTGTACTTTCGAAAAGGGCAAGAACGTCAAGCAATTTAAAACATAAGACACACAAAATTATGACCATTTTTTAAATTGAATCGGTCAGATCCATCAGCACGAGAATAAAAGTATATTGAAATTCCTTTTCCTTATATGTGGAAAGATTCCCGAAAAAAATGGAAGAAAAGAACCCGTGGAGGTGACAAGATCATTGCATGCATGTATATAGTATCACCAAAATACATCGAAGTTTTCCACTAACGATTGCTTTTATTACGTGTCTGGGGTTCAAAATCATTTGAGGATGTTAGAATATCTTTATATTAATACGTGAAGCAAAAACTTTGGACCCCTTTTTACGAAAATTGCGCGGACAGAGGTGTATGAATTGGCATACTTATAGTTTATATGTAGGAGAAGTGCAGAACGCTAATATTTTTCAATAATAATGCTTATAAAGTACATTAAATCAATAAATAAAACATTACACACACTACCATGCATTTGACACACACAAACACAAGTATTATATTACACGCAAACATACGACTCTATGGTCAAATAGTTTCTTTTGTTTATCATTTTGTCTATACACATAGAGTACTGACATAGACATAGAGTATTTTCTTATATGTTTACTTTGGTCTTACTGAATTTCAGGTTAACGCGGAAACTGTGAAAATAAAAGCCCGCATTTTTTATGTTACAACAAAAGACATGGCTGTATGGTCTAGATTCTTTTGCCTTCCGTCTTTGTAGGGAAAAAATGTAACAACTAAAATTATTGAATGTCAAACAGAAACATTTTGCATTTAATATAAAAAATACCACCTGAAATACCGCTCGCTTATACAAATTTGTGTAATATAAGTTCTGTAGCAGCAATCTACATTAACAATATCATCATACAGGTAAAATAATATATGATTTGTTATTGCTGGTTCAAAGCAATTATTGTATTTTTAATTAATGCTAAAAAATCTCTCTTTTTTCGATTTCAGTAATTTTATATACTTACAAGAAAAGTAAATCTGTTGTTGCTGGTTCAAAGATCTTTGGTGTTTTTTTATTGTGGAGACTAATAAAATCTTTTTTTCTTCTTGATTTTAGTAATTTCCTGAAAGACCTTTCATTATGCCTCGACGTAGAACATTAACGGGTCGGAGTGGAGACAAAGAAGAAGGAATTATTCTTATCCAAATACTGTTAACATTATACAGAATGAAGAAGGGATTTTGAGAGATACATTTAAATGTGCACAAAATGTCACACCAAAAGTGTTTTTAAGTCATGATTGTGGATTAATGGATTTAGAGTGCAGGTTTTGCAATGCGAAACATTTTGAATCTGAAGTGACTTTAGGCGACAGAACTGCATTCACTTTATGTTGTCATAAAGGTAAAGCAATATTACCACCATTAAGTCAAAATGAATATTTCAAATCATTGTATGATGGACTTACTTCTAATGAACCTTTAACAAAAAATAAGTCGAAAAATTATTTTGAAAATATTCGGAAATGTAATTCATGATTTGCTATGGTTAGCTCAGAAGCCAAAGTTTCCGAGGCAGTTACAAGTGGAGTGTATCATTTCAAAATACATGATGTTTTTTATCACAGATCAGGTCCAATGACTGGTGCATATGGTCGCTCACCATGTTATGCGCAATTATATTTTTATGATGTTGACACTGCTATCAATTATAGATTGCAAGAACATTTTAATCAAACATGTAACAATACCATAATGCGAGAAATTTCTCTGCAATTAGAATGCAGTAATCCTTTTGTGCGGTCATTCATTGCAATGAAAGATCATTGTCAGAGAGTCGAAAATCAAAATAAAGATATTTGTATGCTCATTAAAGCAAATCATGATCTAGATCTACGCCGCTTCAATAATGCAGTTCAAACTGATATAGCCGTAATATTTAGTACGGTTGATGGTGAGCCACCTTTTGAACGAAATATGATTTCTTTTTCAAAAGTTAATGGTGTAATTAAAAATATCTCAGTTCTGGATTCATCATTAGATCCTTTAGCGTATCCACTACTTTTTCCCAACGGTGATACTGGGTGGCATATCAATATTGCACATAATGCACCAACTACATCTAATTCAAGAGCACCCAGAAATAAATTAACCATGCTTCAGTATGCAGCCTATCGACTTGCAATTAGAAATTATTTCAGCATGTTACACCATTCACAAAAATTATTTCTGCAGTGGATAGTTGATATGTATGTGAGAATAGAGGGCTCACGATTACATTTCATTCGACAAAATCAAACAATTCTTAGGTCTGAAGTTTAAAACAATTTAACAGACTACTTAGAATTTAACATGAATGCCAGGAATGTTGGTCGTAGAGTAATTTTACGATCTTCATTCAATGGATCTCCAAGAAATATGTATCAGAATTATTTAGATGCAATGTCAATTGTACAACATTTCGGAAAACCGTCATTATTTATTACAATGACTTGCAATCCAAGTTCGCCAGAAATAGTTAACAACATTGGTGTAGATGAAGCTGCTAATTTTAGACCTGATATTATTGTGCGTGTAATCAAGTCAAAGTTGAAAGCATTCATAGAGGGCCTTATACAAAATAATATCTTTGGTAAAGTTGAAGCACTCATTTATACAATTGAATTTCAAAAAAGAGGATTGCCTCATGCTCACATTTTACTCACTTTAAATGAACAAGATAAAATTGTTAATGCTATAGATATTGATAAAGTTGTATCTGCGGAGATTCCTCACATTGAAACACATCCAAAATTACATAAATATGTTGTAAAACATATGATGTATGTTTATGTGGTTCATGCGGAGTACTTAATCCTAATTCTGTATGTATGAGAGATGGAAAATTTATAGAAGAGTATCCAAAACGATTTAATGAAACTACATGTGAATCGTTAAATAGGTATCCATTATACAGAAGACGTGATAATGGTACTAATGCAGAAGTTCGTGGTAGTTGCCTTGACAATCGGTATATTGTACCATACAATCCATATTTTCTTGCTAAATTTAATTGCCATATAAATGTTGAAGTATGTACGACAGTCAAAAGTGTCAAATACATTTATAAATATGTGTATAAAGGCTATGACAGTGCATCTGTTGAACTAGAGTCTGGTGGAAATGAACAAGGTCAAAATATAGAAATTAATGAAGTTACCAATTTTTTAATTGGTCGTTATGTCGGATCAACAGAAGCCATTTGGCGCATCTATGAATTACCAATGCATTTTCAATCACATACTATAATCAGACTTGATATTCATTTACCGCGTCGACAAAATATATACTTCCGAGAAGGGCAAGAACGTCAAGTAATTGTTAATGAAAGACAAACAAAATTATTAGCATTTTTTGAGTTGAATCGATCAGATTCATCAGCACGAGAGTATAAATATGCTGAAATTCCTATGCATTATGTGTGGGAAGATTCCCGAAATAAATGGAAGAAGTGAATCCGTGGAGGTGATAAAATCATTACAAGGATATATGTAGTGTCACCAAAAGATATCGAACTTTTTCACTTACGATTGCTTTTATTACATGTCTGTGGTCCGAAGTCATTCGAGAATGTTAGAACATACAATGAATTTTTATACCCTTCTTTTGTTGAAGCGTGCCATGCTCGCGGAATAGCTTCAAATGATAATGAATGGCGGGAATGTTTAAATGAATCAAAAGAATTACATTCACCAGAACAAATGCGGAATTTATTTGGTTACATTTGTGAAATAAATGTTCCAGCCAATGCATTAGCGTTATGGAATGAATTAAAAGTATATCTTAGTGAAGATTTTCCAAGACTTTGCAACGAAGAAGTATCCTTTAATAGAGCTCTATTAGAAATTGATGATATTTTGAATGTTCATAATTTGTCCTGTCAAATTCTTGGTTTACCAGTTCCCACATACTCGCAGAGAATAGAAGAAGAAAATACTATTGATATAATAGAACAAGGGATGCTGTTTTGTGAGTATTATGAAAGTGCAAAAATTGAACAGCGTAATCTCATTGATCAAGTTATTCGTGAAATTTTGTATCATGATACTGGATCCAATGTCTTTTGTTTAACTGCTCACGCTAGTTGTGGCAAAACATTCACTCAAACAGCATTAATTCACAAATTAAATTCGCTTAATCTTCGTTGTATTCCAACTGCGTTCAGTGGCATAGCTTCAACTTTATTATTTGGAGATAGGACTTTACACAATGTGTTTAAATTGCCTATACTTTAGAAAATTCTGTATCAAATATTACTGCAAATAGTAGCTACGGTAGTTTCATAAATTCATCATCATTGATAATTATTGATGAATTTTCTGTGTCCTTTGCAAGTGTTGAAAATCCTAGATAAATTATTGCGTGATCTATGTGATGAAAACGATAAACATAGAGTGTTTGGAGGAAAAACTATACTTCTGTGCGGTGATTTTCGGCAAATCTTACATGGATCACACATGGATTACGTGGAACTTTAATTGAAAATTGTGTTACAAGTTGGCATGAATTTCCTAATTTTCATAAAGTTACATTTACTCGAAATATGAGAGCTTTACCAAATGAAATAGAATTTGTAGAATTCTTGAAAACAATTGGTAATGATGAGGCTCCACAATTCCCTCAGTTTGGTAAAAATGTTATTGAAATACCTCATCAATTAATAGGAGATAAAAACAATATTACTGATGTGAACATACTCTCAGAAAATATATTGAACTCTGTTATTTTAGCACCTACAAATGACGATTGTACTTTGATTAATACTGATATACTTAATCAAATTCCTGGTGAACAGCGAACATATCATAGCTATGATAAAATAATTTGTGATAATGACAATGACATCAATAAATATCCGGTAGTTTTTAAATTCTTTGTCTGTTAGTGGTTTACCAACGCATAAGTTAGTATTGAAAGTTAATTGCATAGTTTTATTGATCAGAAACTTAAATACTAAGGACGCATTAGTCAATGGAACAAGAATGCGTATCAAATTTATGCATCGAAATTCAATAGATTGCGAAGTTTTACCTGGGACCGCACGCAGTAAGAGAATTTTGATTCCACGTATAAATTTAACGTACTCTGGAACTATTTAACCATTTAACTTTCAAAGAACACAATTTTCTGTAATACCTGCATTTGTGATGACAATAAATAAGTCTCAAGGACAAACATTCCAAAAGGTTGGAATTTTATTGAATCGGCCAGTTTTCACACATGGGCAATTGTATGTCACAGCAAGTAGAGTCCGTTCATTCGATGGTTTAAGGTTTTATATTTCCGAATATAACGGTCAAGGACGTTTAGCAAACGATGAAAGAGTTTTTACAAAGAACATTGTTTTCAGAGAAGTTTTAAATCATTAATTATATTATCGCAATATGCGATAAAAAATGCTATTCAATGGAGAGCATTTTTTACCGCATAATTTTTTTATTTCAATTAAATTTTTTTAAATTTATTGAAACAGAACATGCTGTATTTATGTTATTTTTCTCCTTTTCCATATAATTTATTTTTTTTTAAATAGGGAAATAATAGCGTTGGCGAAATCTGTGGTTATAGTAGTATATAGTCTTTGACAATAAAACCTTAATAATGTTTGAGCTTTATATTTTATATATAATATAAAAATTAATATCCCATAGAAATATTCACATAGAAAATCGTATATGTTCTTGTGAATTGTACATTAGCTTCATTTCGTATAGTATACGAATACATTAAGGTATTTACTTAAAGAAGGAAACGTAAATCTTTCAAAAGCTGGTATTTCAATACATTCTCTATTTTTAAATAATCAGGTTTACCTCTAACTCTCGTGATTTCAATTTAGTGAAGCAACACGTTGGCGCTGATTCAGGTTTAGAAGCATTCTTCATTTATTTATAATTTATTATCTCTTTTTCCAGTACACATACAGTCATAAAAGTTTCATGTCACTTTTGATCAAGAAAAAAATTACACAGCAGTAATTTTTGTCTAAAATATAAAATGAGAAGTTTCTTATTTCTGAATTGTGTTGTGGTTAAAAACCAATATGAATCAAGGCTAATAAATTATTGCAATTAGATTAAGTTTTGACTGTATCATTTATTCTCACCAAGAATACGTTAGTGGTACCGTAGTATGTTATATGCGGCATAAATATATGATACGATCAAGCAAGTCTCTTCTTTGCTGTTATCGAACGGCTTCTGTGATTTGAAAATTTGTGTAGTGATGTATTATTTAGACGTCAGTGAAGGAAGACCAATATGATAAATGAATATTTATATAACTTAGTTACTTAAATATTTTTATTTAAAAGTCTAACTTAGTTACTTAAATATTTTTCTTTAAATAGTTCAAAGTAAGGTTTTTCTCTGATTTGTTTAAAGTCATTGAATACATTGCAATATTGCCGTTGATGCAATCTCAGTTTTAAATGTACAATTAAAACGCGATCGAGACTTATTTAAATAAAATATTGCAATGTATGCAATGACTTTAAACAAATCAGAGAAAAACCTTATTTTTAACTAAGTATTTAAAGACATCCAAGTTGAAAAGATAAATAAACTAAAACTTAAGTTACACGACTATTAAAGTCCGTCTGTTATGGTTAAAGTCAATTTAATTACGTTAAATGGAGAATTTTATTTTTGTGACGAAATTTAAATCAAAATACATATTATTTGGAGTGACATTAGTAGACATAGTTTTGAAAGATGTAATTCAGCTTGTAGTCCGGTATGTACATCGTATTACCTTTTCAAATAGAAGTACATAAGCAGATGTTTCATTTGATATGTCTGTACAAGTCCAAAAAATTATTTGCATTATTACCTTAACTGAACTTTTCAGTACCTTATGGCCAAAGATCTTACATTTTTTTTGCTTAGGTTAAAAAGAATTCCAATATTCAAGCGATATATAAAATACATCCTATTTGAAAGTAGTATGTATTCTTATTGCCAACAATATTATAGCTTCTTGTTTCATTCAGTTAGTGTGTATTTTCCGATTTCGTATTTATATAAATACCTTATTACAAGTTATCTGAATGCTAATCCTAAATCACAAAAATTGCTCAACACGGTAATAGACTGTACGTTGGTTAAATAACTCTCCCAACTGGTGCATGAATAGAGGTACGCGATAAATCGAAGAGGACAAATCCGTTAACGACAAAATCGGCTTAAAGTTATGACCTTTGCGGTGACCTTCTCTTTGAAATTACTAAGCTGCTCTTAATTATAACAATCAAAGCATTCGACCGTAATGTAACCTTAAATCATTTGGAAATCTAGGTTTAATTTTATCACTGCAAATTTTAATGTTTTTTTTATTAAACGATATAATAATATTAAACGATAAATACTAAACGTTTTTTGCTATAAGTAGAGAAATCTGTTTAATATGTCCAGGAGCTTTATAAATAGCTTTGAGGCTTCATGCAAATATTTTACTAACATTTATTTACTTTAGTAATTTTAAGAAAACAAGTTTTTCTCTCTCTCTGTTTTCATTTGTATAGAATAGCTTGGTACAAAAATAGCTTGCATATTTTTCAATTCGGCTTTTAAAAGAAGTAAGTCATTGTTGGCGAAAAAAGTACGACGTGTAAACAAAGCTACTTTATGACTAGAGTAGCATAATCCGAGCTTAAGAAGCACAAACCGAGTCCCTTGGTTTCTTTTACAAATTTTAGATCATTTAACAATTCTTTTATTATTATTTTCTTGCATTTCAACGAGATTTACTGTTACCATGTAAACATTTACTTGCTTAATTTACAGAGAACATGATGTTAAATATACTCACGGTTGCACCATGAATTAATGATTCAAGTGATTTGCTGTATTAGCAGGTAGGTCATCACTTTACTGTAGTCTAAAATGTGTATCACTTTTACATTTAGTAATATCGAATTTTTTTAAAATTGAGTCACGCTCCTTTTTGTAATTGTTTTGTAATTTACATAAAATGCCAGGTTGGCATTCTAGTCCCTTGGACGCTATAGTACACATATTTTAATGATGCAATATAACTATATTCAGCAAACTTACTTGTTTTATCACCATTAGAGTTATTTTATATGTGCATTGTTTTATTGTACTTTATCTCATTCTATGTCATTTTCAATTCGTCTCTTGTAAAGTAGCTTAAATATAACAACACCGTTTTCACTAACTTACCTTTTGGAAATTCCTTTGGAATAAACTTGACAAAATTACGGTTGTCCTATCTTTATATATATTCCATGTTATTTATTTAGATGATGATATCCTAGGTCTTTATGTGTAGATTACCTTTTAGGGTTTAGCCGACTTTATTATATCTGGATAACTTGACGGTGTTTATTGGAATGACATAGGCAGTGCTTCTTCCCGATTCTTCGATGCATGTTTGATTATGCTTTGTTTCTATGTTATGTTAGACCGTGTTGGAATTTCTATATTTATCTTTGGTAAATATGCGCTATGACCTAGCAAGTACACTATCTGAAGCGTGTCTTCCATATTAGACTCGTAGTTTACGATTATGTCTATTGATTTTGATGTGTTTTGGGTGCCTTCGAAGTTCATGTTGTAGCCGATTCGCATTTGGACTCTGTCAGGTTTACTCAGATACAATTTTTTTACGTTGGATTCTGTACTTCCAGCGCTTTGCTTTTCCCCACCTTTGTCTCATTCGGACATGCATTTTTTATTCACAACTGTTAAATACACAACTGCCATTAACCGTACTCGCAGTTGACACGATTTTATTTTTCTGCTTTCTATTAGAGTTTTTCTTATCATATAGTACTCGGCCATCATAATTTGATTTACATACAGACAATACCTTGCCAGATCCGGTATGTGTAATATATTTTTGAATTTACGCTAAATTTTGGCGTTACAGACAACCAGGTTCATTTGACTAAAGCCCTTCACCTCCAGTGGTTTACCCTCTACCATTTTTATTGTATTGATTGGCCGCGCCATTCATATTGCTACATTGTAGCAACTATCCATTTCTTTAGGAACGATGCAGTTTATGTTTTGTACATAATCTACGTACTCGTATCATGCCTAAGTACTGTTTCTGAAAGCTGTAAGTATAATAGCGTATATTAAGTTAATGACGACTTAAACTTATCTTTTTTGCTCTAATCTGCTTTAAATGAAGAAACGTATTGCAATTAAAACAAAGGAATCCTTTATGAGAACTCTTTTCATAACCTTTTGCATTAAAATTCCTAAATATCCCCAATGAGTTCTGAAATCTTATAAATTCTTGGGAAATCTTTTGCCGTCTTGAACTAATCCGCTCTTATTTTTACACTGGACTGCTATGATTATTAGTATGTATGAATCGGGCAGACCGGAAAGAAAAATTGTTCCATGTCACTCGTAGACCGTTTTGAATCCAATCTTTCGGAGTTTTTGAACTGTGATCATTATCATCCTGGCATAATCTTCTATATTTTGACATTCCGCTAGACTTATCGTATACAGATCTCACACTTGTTACATGACTTGTTAGTTTTGATCTATCGAAAGCACGTGACAAATTATTCCATACCTCCTTAGTAATCTGGGCTTCTTGAGCATGAATATAAATCATCAGTTAAATCAATAAAACGATTTTTGTCCTTGTCGTTATTTCGTCCTTTAAATCCATAGTGTCGCTATAACAACATTCTAAACTTGTTCATATTAGAGATAAGTTGTGGCAGCGAATCTCCACGTAAAATTGCTTCATGACCGTTTTATTTTTAAATTTTCGTCAAAGAGTTATTTTATATTATCTTATTATTTACTTTCGTGCCATTGTTGGTAGTTTGACAAATGCAAGTTTAAGGTCATATTTATTTGACAGTTTTGCAATTTTAATAGTAGAATTGTTCTCAAGTTAGCATAACCTGCAATTAACATCGAATTAATGAAAACACTTGGGCGATTCGGAAGAAATTTCTCGGTGAGGTTATTCCGAAGAAATAGCCACTGCAACTCTTGACGTCCCCGGGAAGAAAAGAAAAAAGACCCTAATGACCATGTCATGGCTTTTATATAGTTTACTATAGACTATTAACAGGAAGGGATGATATTAACGTAGTCTAATAGTTTAAAAGAATAGTAAGTTATCCACATATTGAGAAAAATAAATAAGAAAGAAGAGGAAAATTCCGCCCATTTTATTCCAAAATCATTGTATACAACTACCAAGAAAGTAATATGCAATACACATAAAAACATGGATGGTTCTGAAAATTAATGGAATATTTTATATTGTGTTTTACTGTGTAGTCACAATCTATTAATATGTAATATTTTTCAAAAAATTAACTTTTGCAACAAAATACAGACGTACTTGAGGTTAAATGGCGAAATAGTATAAAAACAATACGAAATAATTGCATCCGACGAAAGATTAAAACTATAAACATATCATAGTCATGATTTACACTCTTTTTCCTAATAGTGAAATGGAGCCTCGATTAGTTATAGTGCAATTTTTGAGATTTTTTATTTTAGATACTTATCTATATTTAATATTCTGTGCTACTTGTCTCCAATTATTTTTGGGGGATGAAAATAATTGTCCTCTACATGTACATGTCGAGTATTATTGAAAAAAACTAAAAAATAATTATATTATAAATAATCATATGGTAGACGTACGAAATATAACTATTTTGTTAATTGGTATTATTTGATGACTAAGTATAGGTACTTAGTCATCAAATCCTTGTCAATTTTGCAAATATCCAATATTAAACATCTTCTCGCCCTTTAAAATAATAGTACCCTTATATCGCCAACTATAGCAAGTAAATATCATGTTAGTAATGGTTAATTAATTGCTAGTATAATAAATATTATAAACAAACACATATTAAATACAAGTGACACATCGAGGATTCCGTACAGTTTTGTTTACAGTTTATTTTCTTTAAACCATTTAAACTAAATGCACTAATCAAGATTACATATATTGTTATTATATTACAAATATGATTGTCATATTTGGCCATGTCATAAATAAATTGTTCGGAAGCGACAGAATAGGAGGAAAATCAGTATGGGATCGTGTAAAGTGTAACTTTTTCAGACGATATTTAAGACAAAAGATTATTGGAATACTTTCTATGCTAGCATCCAACTTATTCTTCAACTTAGTGCAAATATTTTTAAGGGTATTTAGAGAATGGTGTAGTCTGTTTGGCAATGAATGTAACAAGGAGGCGATTAAAATGCTTTCAGAAGCTATTAGACTAATTCAATAAAACTATTTAAACAAATAAATTCGATCATCCGAAGACGAGGGTTACTTAATAATACACTAGGGCGTGAGTACATAATTTTTTGAACAATGTTCTAATCGCTCAAATACATGTCGCACATATCAGAGTAGTAAATTTATCTTAACAATAAGTATCAACCGATGATGTGATTACCCATGAATTGATTGTGTGGTACACACAAACCTCAAATATCAACTTCTTATTAGGTTTAGTTTAAGATTTTTTTATTTAAATTCAATTAAATCAGATAATTGGATTAATCGAATGAATTCACTTTCATCTACATTTATTGAAAATGTTATTTGGTTACACTGACAACCAGAATAGAAATTATAGTGATTGTTTCTACCAGGCTCTCACGCGCAAGTATGAAAACGTGTGTCATCTCAAATATCACATGCAAAAACACACGTTAGATTTAATTTTCCCATGGCTCATATGTTACAGAAACCCTCATATCGACTTATTCTGCTAATAAATTTATTATCTAAAATCATGGTCGTGAATTATTATATAATTCACAATCCACTGAAAATCAATAATTTTGATTGTATATATAGTATTTATTATTAAATACAATTTTTATATATTGCCCATTATCATGAAGGTTTTTTTCCTCTTAAACTAATTTACATATGAATTTTTGTTAAAAGAAATATGTATTGTTATGTAAGAAACGAAGGTTTTTATCATGGCAGCCATGATCATTTTTCGGCTGTACATATATATATATATATATATATATATACATATATATATATATATATATATATATATATATATATATATACATATATAAATATATATATATATATATATATATATATATATATATTTATATACATATATGTGTATGTATATAATGCAATTCGGATTAAATTATAGTATTCTGATTTGCAAACTAAAAAGGTTTCGCCATATGGATTACAATGATATAGGACTACATAAGAGGGACTTTTCACAATTTTATTATCACAATCGATAATTTTCTAAAAAATTACCATTACTTTAGGTAAACTATAAGTATGAGGAAAGATAAGTGAATTATTAATGATAATTTATTCAAAATGTCGTAAATATTGATGTTTGTTTCCGTATAATATTTTTTTACATTTATAACCATTTAATGTTTAGTAAACATTTTTAACTATATCAAATATTTTTTAAGATAATTTTCTTGGGGGAAGTAATTTAGTTACAAATTGGATTTATCACTTTTGGGCTGAATCTGCAATGTTTGAAGAAAGCAATAATCAAGTTCATCCGCGCTTTTTCACAATTACTAGCGTATGCATGTAAATATTTTAGAGCAATTCAATTGATGTCAACGTAAACTGGGCCAACAAGGGTATTTCATTCGCACCGTGATTTACATAATGAATCTTGATACATGTTTAATCTAAAAAAACATGTCGCATTTTACAGCCATGATTGTTGCTTGACCGTCTTCGGAATATTACATTAGTTAGACTGAGGTACGAAATCCTGATATTATGAATTAATATGTTAATTCATAATTTTTCATTGCGAGGTGGTAATCAATGAAAATATCATTATTGTGAGTGGTTCTGCCCTAATTAGTGGAGAAAAAGTAATGATGGTTGATAGCTGCTTTAAAAACTAAAACTGTGATAAATATATTTCCTATCGAATACGTAATTTAAAAAAAACCGTTTGGGATATCTTTCGTTTCGTTCTAAAAAAAGAGATAACCGTTGATCTCTATCACTACTGTGAAAAATATGTATTTACATATGCCCGATCATTTAAATATGTTTCGCTGCAATTTCTTTCCTATGTAGTTTAGTTGTTATAATATTTAATTTCTTAAGAGCGTACGGTACAAAAACCGTAAAAAATTTACGGGTGAATATTTTTAAAGAAGTTGTTTTATTAATTTCATTCTACATACAAATATTTTTAGAAACATATCGTTATTCTTACCAATTATTTAATTTTTTCACATTCTTCAATATTAAATACCTCATTGATTATCAGTCAAAAATACTAATCAACTCATTAATCAATATTCTACATGACATCCACAATAAACAATGTTTTGATCGTAACATTTCTTTCGAAATTCACTCACTCGAACGTTTTCAAAAATGTTCACCCCTATTGCAGTGTATGCAATATTTTTATATGCAAAGTATATACGTGTTAAACTTTGCTTGTGCTTATTCGAGATCTATGTTACCTTAATTTAATCTAGAAATTCTTAATAAATTAGGGCGGCCTTAAAACCTGGGTACAGGATTAACTTTTGGCCTCAAAAAAGTGAATCGTTTTCCGAGCATCGGCCATAATGAATAGTAAGGTCCGACGGTGGCGAAATCTACATCTTGTATTATTTCCTCCCTACCTCAAAATAAAAAAAATTAACTTCGTAGTATATCTATCTATTTGTTTGTCAAGACCCTTTTTTCAGGAACGCGTGAATGTGTCAAGTTGAAATTAATATCAAATACTTAAGTCGACAATCTCTTAAGAAAATCAAGTTTCCAAGTCAACACAATAACAAAATCCTAAAAATACAGCCATTTAGACCGCATATTTTGGCATTCGCTAATAAATAAAAACCTATCGGTACTCCTCGTTGGGCTAGAATCATGTAATTTGACAAGAAGCAAGGTTTTATAGCACAAGTAATGAAAAAGATACGAAAATAGTGAAATTGTATTTAAACCACATAAAAATTAGAACAACTTCGTTTAATTCATTGATAGACAAATCTGATGTCTGCAAATTTTCGTTTCGCCAAATTTCATGCTGTTTTCAACATATTGTTGATATTTTTAATAGGTTTATATATCAAAAATACTTGAGATTTAAACTTTGAATTACTTCTAATAGTATGAAATATAGCTTAAATAGAAACGATATCTCTCATCGGGTTACTTTTGTTTCACAGAAGGTCCACAAATGTTAAGATTAAACAAAAAAAAACCCACAATAACAACTGCCAAGATATGGCTTATAATATAATTGTAAGACGTCTCGATAATGCTTATGATTGATTTGAAACGAAGAAACTAGCACAATAAATGTGTATTTAAGTATTAACGAAAGGAATAGACTGAAAAGAGAACAAGGTAAAGAGTAAAAGGTGAAGAACTTGCCCTAGAAATATTATCTAACACACCTCTACAACGAACTACCTCAACTCTTTGCACGGTACGAAAATTTATTTGACTTTAAACGGGCAAAAGTTTAAGATTTATAACCTAAATATATAATATCTGTAATGAAATACTGCAACAATTTATAATTCTTGGTTTATAAGAATGATTACAAAACAAGTTTTTTTAATCGTCAAATAGACAAAGTATCGGAACTTTGATTGTTATAACAATTTTGCTTAGGTTTGCTGAAAAATCTGGTTTGAATAGATTTAAATTGCATGAAGAATTTAAATCCGACATGCAAGAGTGGAAATAAAATCATTTAAAATTTAAATACAACTTTAAATATCGAAAAATAAATACTTTTAAGTATGATCTTAACTTTTGTCTTGTTTTAAAACGACTATAAAAAATTGGTAAGGGCTTTTTTAAAAACGCTTTTGTAGATTCAGTATAGGCGTTCGTAGTTATACACCTTCATTAAATTTGATTTTGATGTTATTTCCATAATACATTTTGTTTTTGTTTAAGTATCTTGATGGCCGTTTACAAAGAAATCTGCTTTCTTATATTTTTGGGGTCTAAGGTTTAAATTTGATAAGATTGTTTTCAAGTTGACTGCGCGAGTGTAATTTGAATGATCCTTTAAATTGAAGATATATTTCTAATATCATATTCACAGTTTGAAGATCTTGTGTATACTAATTTGCAGATTTAAATCCATAATTTTAATTTCCGTTCAAGAATTTAAAAGCATGATCGTGGTTGCTACTATATGTAAAAATAAACAAACGGGATGTTACTCTTAGTAGATTATCATTACTTATCATTTTGTTAGAATTATAATTTTAAGTCTTCAATATTTTTGTAAACTAATATTTGTGTGGTATAAATGACTATTTTAACATTTTCTGTATTATTGAATAATAGATGATCACAACGAAATAGTTTCAAGTGTTGCTCAAAGCAAAAATTAAATGGGTGTTATATAATGTAGGCATTTCAAATAAATGTAAAATTTCATAAATTTTTCTTCGTTTTATGAGTTTATCATTTTAAAATTGTGATATACATACATTGCAGGGACAATTTATTCTATTTAAAATACAATAATTGAGTGTAAAACATTAAATATGTGGAAGTTTGTAGAAGATCAGATGATCAAAGAAACAAATAAGCAACAAATAAATTATAAAATTTCCGTGGACAAAACAAACAAGCGGCCGGGTAAAAACTTCACCAAACGAAACTTTACCTAAATTCGCCAAAATAAGGCAATATATGAATCATACTAATAAATATTTCTGGTATAGAAAAAGTTATGTCTGCATGTCAATTTATAGTAAAAAAGTTTTTTACGAAATAAGCAGTCTGGAGTAAAGCCAGACATAAATGTCACCTAAAGAAAATAACACTTGAATTATAATAATAAAAGTATGATACAATCACAATTTTATATTAAATCAACCAACCTCGTATTTTGTCATAAAGAAAAAGAAAATAATAACGTCTGGAATCTGACAAATCAAACAATATAATCATATCAATAGCGTCAATGGTGCAATCATTTTCTCTACTGCACGCGTGTAGCCAACTTTAAGAGTGACTTTATAATGAATGAAAAAAAATAAGTATCTTTTTAATTGTAACTAAAAAAAGACCTTTTTGTTTATAACTAAAATAATAGCTGCAATTTACGGACCAATATACACATATTGCAGGCTACACAGTCTGCAATTTGTCCATTTTCATTCCGATTAGTTTTTCTTTATTTTTTTATAATATGGGATAAACTTTTCGGTGGCATTACTCAACGGCAGAACGAGGTTTAGAGCTCAAAAATGGTTGTGTTTGACTCCCATTTTGTTAGTAATGTATTATTTTTATCGTCTTGATGAAAGTACAAATATAAAATTACATAATAAAATTAAATTAAATTTAACCAGAACATATATGAAATTACGCATATCTTTTTCTATTAAGAACTATATTTCCAGGCTTGTTTAGATTTATTAGTATACTTATTCCATTAATTCACTTACCAAAGTAAAGTTACGATAATCGTAATTACTATGAAGGTTTTTACCACTACTCTAAATAAAAATTACGAAGTATGAGAAACAATTCCTTTCTGTGAGATTAGTCTGTGCAGAATTGCCATGTGAAGCAAATTTCTGAAAAATTTATTAAAAACTAAAGACTTCGAGTAAGCTGTCAAGATGCCAGTCAAGAGAATGGCAAATCATGATAAATAAATAAAAGCATGTTTATTATCTTAAGTGTTAAACATATCATCAATAGTCTTTGCAACTACAAATAAGTTTTTAACGAAAGTGCTAGAGTTTTAAGTTAAAAAGATAAGAAAAAAGTAATACACAATTAAATGAAACTACGTGATGTAGTATTATTTCTACTTTCTTTAAGTTTTTACCATGACTTAGGTTTCTTTGTATCAAAACATCGTCAGGTGGGATATTAGCAAAGAATTTTTGCTACTATCATACCTGACGATGTTGTTATACAACGAAACCTAGGTCATGGTAAAGAACTTAAAGAAAGTAGGAATAATACTACATCACGTAGTTTCATTTAATTGTGAATAATGAATTTCTACAAAATTAACGCCAAATATATTCAATATTCAAAAAAGTAATACCTTTTTCTTCCATGCAACATTAAATTTAACAGTTTTCAAACAATTCTTATATGTTGTTTATCAATGATGACCAAATTAGCAATGATTATAATTAATTTAGGAGTATCAATAAATCGGTTCCAATGATTAATTTGTTTGCCAAACTTCGTTTTGATCATGAATTGACCAGCGTTCGCTTTTTAAAATTAATATTCCGCAACGAAATGTTTATCATTAAAGGAACGATTATAGGATAACATCTAATGATATCCTATAATCGTAATGCTAAATGTATCAATTATTTAAAATAAAATGAGAATTGCTATGGGATGTCTTTTAGTCTTTATTTTCAGTTGGATACAAGAGTCCAGTGCTTCCAAGTAGATGTTAATGAATTCGGTTTTTATTTTTAAATATTGGAAGAAATTCACGTTAAATTTGAACCTTCATAAATGGCGTTCGTGATTTACATTGATGAAGATCGCTCCGACAAATGAATTACGAGATCTAACCTAAGTATTCGCCACCGATCTCGATTACGGTTCATTATTTTGGTGTATTAATTACCCGTACAGTGCGCCACGCGCTCTCATTGATAAATCGTCTGCTCGTTTAATTGATTTATTGTAGTATTAACCAGTTGAAGATCCTAGTAGCATACTGTGACCTGTTTCATAAAATTTCTGGCGGTCGAAACCGAAAATTTATGGGCGAAACTATAATTGATTTTGTCTCAGAAATATTTTTATTTTGGATATTAGTATGAAATATTGATCTTATTTATTTTTGTTATTGATCTTTTTTATTACACAAGTGCATTCTGAATAGTACGAGTATTAAAACGTGTGCATTTGGTCAATTATACACTAGCATGTAACAAAAAATGAAGCACGGATTCTTATGGACATATTTTACTTAAAGTATGTTGTTAGTTATATACGAGGTTAATTAGTACATCAGTAGGGGCACTAAAAACCCTAATCGACCTATGAAAATTAAACATGTTTTGATTTCTTTAAAATTGAATGAAAACCAATAAAAGTGAACTAATAAAAAAGGAAGAGCGATATAGTTCATTAAGGAATTAAATTCAGAGCTCTTGTTGGAGAATTAAAATACCCAAAACTCATATATGCGCTGGCCTACTTTACAATGTACGTTAGGTTATATAATATAGCAAAAAAAATATTTTTATTTTTATTTGTAACAGCTATAAACTATAATAAACTTGCCAAATATTCATATGAAACACAGTAAACAAATTCATAGCATATGGAATTTATTTTCTGCCTTTGGATTGACCTTGTATTTTCCAAAAAAAAATTCCTGTAAATTTGAACAACTTATTTCCATTTATTTTTAATATGAATATAAATTATAAAACAATATCTATATAAGTAACATTTTAATTTTGAATAAATTTAAGAAAAAAAAGTCATAATTAAAATATATACTACTCAACATGAAAATTATTTTTACTTTCAAATTTTAGCTTAAGTTTGCGAGACTCAGTTTGTATTTTATAAAACCTTCACGTACTTATTTTTACCTAAAATTCCTGCAGCTTCAGTTTCAGTCTTCATTACCCTCCCGAATGCCTGACCGTGACAAGGCAAAAGCAAAAAAAGTTATTTGGTGGTTTTCTCCTTGGGCGATGAAAGATTCGAGTTCTTCGTTAGACACTTTTTCAAGATTAAAGACTCGGTAACTTTAGTTTGCTAGTTAATAAGGTCATAATAAACTTTTGCGCTCATATTCTAGTTTAGAACCTGGGAGGGTCTTAATTTATTTCATTTGCAGCTTTTAAGATACGACGAAGAGTTAGATGTCTGACATGTTTTTGTGAGTCTGACAGAATTGCCAGCGGAAGATTTTCCGCACGAATAAAGTAAGCGTGACGTTTTATTACGGGATCAATAATTGCCTGCAGTTCTGTTGAGAAATAACGAGATTTTGAAATGAATTCCCATAGATGTCTTCCTCCATTTTTGCAAGTAGGGTAGCTATTGACGTGAAACCATAATGGAACATACATTTTAACAACATAAGTTGCTAAAGTAACAAATTCATCAGAAGAAAATGACGTTGCACTGTAAAGGCGAAGAACTCGATTAGCTCGTGTATCCACCTGATAGAAAAAAAATTCCCAGGTGATTTGTTAACTAAGTTCTCTTGGTAATGACCAAATATTACGGCTGATACTATGCTATACAAATATAGTTGGTCCGAACTGAGATCTATTGTATCTATGAGCGGAATTTCACCTGGAATGTTTGGAAATTTAAAAACAAATTTTTTTCCATAGGTTTTCCAAAGGTTTTCCGATGGTGCTTGTAAATTTTCGTGGGCATAAGTTTTACTGTCGATATGAAAAAAATAATTGACGAAACGGCAATTCATTTATATGGAGTAAGCAAATGATCCACTTTAAAGGTCTGTTAAGCGTTTTTTTCAGTAACCTTATTACACCAAACAATTTTCCAACATTAACATTAATACCATCACATTCGATAGTCATTAAATGATCTAATGATATATTTTCATTATTAAAGAAATCTACAACAGCCTTTTCTATAAATTCTGATGTTCCAGCTGAAGGTGACAAATATCCGAAATATTTACTGTCTGGTTCCTCTACTAGTAAAATATGTTCATATATTATTTCTTGTATTCTATATTATCTTTCTAAATATCTTTGTAGTATTTTCCGCCTTTTTTCGTATTAATCAACGTTTTGTCTTTCAGACCATCATCTCTTATAATATTCCTCGATCTATATTTCTCTTCTGAGTTTATTTTTGTCTTTAATGGGTATTTTTACTTTTGTGGAACAACGGAGGCAATAGCTAAAGCTGTTCTGTTTGAAATCCCGTGTTGATAACAGGTTTGGGATAATGCTGAATAGCTCATAGAAACAGAAGTCTTCAGTTTCTTTGTTTTACCTGCGTGAAATTCTTCACTATCGTCGAATACATCAGGCTCTAATTCTGAAAAATAAAAAGTGGTAATAAGAGGAGTAGTTGTAGTTGAGACTTCTGTGCTGGATTGTGTACGAAAACGTGTTTACATTTACCGTTTAAGCTTTCTATTTATGTTTTCTTTTATTTTTTTTTGTTGTAGGCACGTCTGTATTTTCAATTATCATTTTTCTCATAGTTCTTTAGTCCGGGAGGAAACATTGTTTTTGTTAAGAATCACCAAATCCATACATTTACAAGATGAAATGTCAAATAATGCTTTAAGCGAAGCACAAAAATTTCCTGTTTTTTTTTCGGAACTTTAGGATGAAATTTCAATAAAATCTTAAATTTTAAATGAAAAGGTTTCACCGTTTATTTCACTCTTACACGAGAAATATGTAGTATGTTACTTTTCTCCACATATTTTTAATTTTCAAAGTGATAATATCAGATACTTCTTGAAAAGTTTATATTTTTAGTACTTTTTAACTGATGTCTCGTCCACTCGTAACATTTTATTATACCTTCATAACTTACTAACATGTTTTCCTTGAAATTACTCATGTCACTAAATAAAATTCATTTCCAAGCCTACCAGGTACAATTCATGGTAAAAATCAACATAACACAAAGTTGCATCTAATTATATGCAATGCAAAACTACGCTAAAACAATAGCTGATATGTATAAATGTTGTAGTAATATTTACACCTACCCACAATTTTTCTTTATCATTTTTGTTATTACTTATAGTTATAGATATCATGTTAATATAAATAAAGTCAGAATGTAAAGCTTTAAGTGTGTTTATTTATAATAATGCCTCTTTGAAAAATAGTAAATGAGTGAATTTTATATAACTTCGAAGCTGATCTGGAGATGGTTACATTTAACCAACCATAATCATATTTCACACACGTCATACCGGCCTTAAACGGCAACTTAGTATTGCTATTAAAATGTATAATTTTAGAAAAAGTTTGTTTGACCCACTCTAATTTAAGACCCACAGTTTCAATGGACATTGTTGATCTCAGTTGGTGGGTACTTACTTTAAATCCACAATGCGGTAACCATGTTGTTGAAGTGTAGAAATTAATATAATGTTGTAGATTTGTATCTAATATGTGCACGAAATATATAAGAGGTAAAAGTGGTATAAAATATAGTTAGCAAGTATGAAATAAGTGATTATTTATTTAGCATTTATGGCAGTTTGAGCTATCAGCTTGGTAAAAAATATATATATTATTAGATTTTATTTCTGTAAGTAGTCGAGTATATCCCATATTTTTGTATTCTCATTTCGCACCAATCTCTTTCATTTATAATCAATATCAGGGAGTATCCTGAATACAAAAGCAAACTACCATCTTGGAGCATTCGCTGTAGTAAATCTACGACGAAGTCACACAAAAAGATATATGAATTTGGCAAATAACTTGAGACCTTTTTTGGGTTTCAAGTTATCTATGTCAAATTTCATCAAAAGCAATTAAGTACAACTTCAGCCATGAAGAAATAATAAAGAGACAGACATTCAAGTTAAAGGTACTGTTTTGATTATATTCAGAACTAAATAATTATTTGTTCCTTAAATAAATATATAATGAGTGAATTAAATAGAATTTCAGTTATAAACGTATGTCAAACAATGACATTTTGTTACCTCTTGTCTTTTTAGTTGTATTATTATGGGCAAGGAAAATATCTATTGCTTTGTTTCCTAAAAAGTCGGTGATAGAACCAGACTATGTATATATTTATATTTTACTCTTTGAGCTCTAAGGCTAAACGAAATTTGATTAACTTTTCAACCAGCTAAATAAAACAAAATACTAAAAAAAAGAATATTCATTAGTAAAAAAACGAGTGCATAAATGTTTTGTTAATATTTTCTTGACACGTTTGATTAATATTTTGTAGACATTTCCTATTAGCTATAAATGACCGAACATCCTACAATTCAAAATCGACATAAACAACTATATAATCGTATGGAAATGAAATAAATAGCCTTATTGCCATTATTTGAAATGCGATATAAATATCAACATATTTAATACACAAGTTTGTACTGGCCTATCCAGTAATGTAATTTTCCAATAGAATTTTAAATAGTCCGATATATTAATAATAACACTTCTGTATACTTTTATAACACAAAACGTATTCCAAAAGATATTAAAGATAACAGTCTCTTTGGAAACGTGGAAAATATAGTTACATTCAAAGCTATTTGATCCGTTTGATGCAAGTCTTTACTGCAATTGCCAACTTGTTTGACTTATTGAAATATCAGGTAATATAAAGTGTAAACGTTAATCTAAATTTTAAAATCCTCAAATAGAATCTTTTCTTAGAAACAAATCGATGGCTAGATTTCCGGCTCACTTGTGTCTTCATACAACATATAAAAATATGTTCCAGTGAGATAATATAGGTGACCGTTTGCTTGGAATCGTGGCAATATAATTACTAAATTCCGATTTCTCAACTTGTACGCGTTTTGTGGAAAGGTATTAATAGACTACTTGATAATTGTTGTTTCTAAAGAAATTAATTTTTACAGTATTACTATTTTAGATATTTATGACCCCTTTCAACTGAATTTTATCTCACTAACCATTTATTGTATTCTATATTCACATGCCCGAAATAGCAATGAAACAGATCTTACCCTTGTTCTATCCAATTACGTAAATCAATATTAAAATTAATAACATGTCTTGATATATGTCTCGAGCATTGACATTACTCTCATTATTTGTTTTCTTCTTTTATTAAATACGAAATACGTTATGAAAACATACCAATAACTTTCAAAACATTCGTGCCTGCCATTTATGTTATACTGGCTCATACTTGTTAATTTTCTAATGTTCATATTAGATACGATTAGGTAATAACCTAGAGTGCTATAAACCTTATTTAATTACCTTTTACGATTTATGAACACTTTGTTATAAGTTGGGTCCATTCTATGAAGTGGGAAATTAAATAACTAGCAAATTATTTCTCTGAGATTTTGTAATGAATATCTTATTATTAATGTGTTTCAACAAGCAAATTATTTTTGTATAGGAAGATAAAAATTACACAATCTCTGAATATCGCCTTAAGTAGTTAAAAGTAAATGCACATTTCTAATAAATAATACTTATAAACGAATTTATATATCATATTCACCGCAAAATTATAATTTATATACAACAATCGGTTGCAGGAATTTTTCTAATCACATTATTATACAAATAAGTTACTCTTGCCGAATAAAATAATGTTGTTAGTAACTATTTACGTTCTTTTTTATTACTATTCTGATAGAGTAAAGGTGGAATAGTATAAACCATACGAATTGATTTATATCAACTGCTTCAATTAAATCGTTTGACTTTTACGTAAATTTATGCAAATGTATGTTATAATTAACTATTGCATCCCAGCCCTGGGGAAAACAAAGATTTAGAATCGAGTGTAATTTGCTAGGTTCACTGATATTTCAAAAGCTTGATCAGTTACCGCTTGGGCCGTTTTGCTAGTAGGTTTGTCATAGTTCGATGGTTTCAGAATCGGGTAATATTTGCATGCATAATATTATATATTATAGAGAGAACGATAGGACCATAACAAAGACTATTTTAATATTATTTTCTGTGATATGAAGGATGCAATGGAAGACAAGAAATTTATTTACTAATTAAAATAAAAAATAATAATAACCTTTACATCATGAGTTATTCAGATATTACCATTAAGGATATAAGAAAAAAATAGATTTCAAAATGTATCAAGTGCAATACAACAATAACGGGAAGGTTTGATTGAATTCCCTATAGATATCTTTTTGCATTTTATTTGTCTACTTCAAATATTTTGAAAACTTTAAACAGACTTGGTTTCTTAAATCGTTGGATGCAAGGATCAACATTTTGTTTTTTTAATTATATTATATTAATAATTTAATATCACGATGAACCGTTTAAGATCCCAATTTCTTTAGACCAAATTTTCTTTGCTATTAAAATTTTTGAAAAATGAACTGAATAAAAGGTTTTTATATTTTTTTAAATTTTAAAACAAGCGAGTATAGTAATTACAAAGAATATTTTCATGACTTATCCTAATAAAATTATGAATTCCATAATTTTTTATTATAAACTACTTTTGTCTTTTTATTGATAAAAATAGTTGTACAAATACAAATGTCAGAAAATAGTGCTATTAAAGTATTGGCACAATGTAAATAACGAATCGCGCTAAAGCAATATTTTCAACGTGGGAACGTACTACTGCTCTTGTTATGCTATTATATCCAACGAATAAAAAGGCAATAAATAGCAGATGTCAGGAATGTAGCGTCGCTAATATAACTGCAGATAAGCTCGGACCGGAACCAGTGTTAAGGCTTTAACTTAGTACTTAGGTTATGTTAGTAACGATCTTTCATTTGTATATTTAATTTTGGTGTAATGCGCTATTTATGTATTGAATTGTTTATCACATTTGCTAATTTGTTTGAAAGATATCATTTGATTTTTTTATTTTCGTCTGTAAATAATTTCGTTTTTATGTTAGTCTCTTACGACCCGTTGATATTAAACAAATTGTTTCACAATTCACAAATACACGGTTATTATTTTTGTTAGTTAGGATGTTTCATTAATAGAAATCATGATAAAAATCTATTCAATAAAATATGATTTTATACCTTTCAGGTTTCGTTACCATTCGAACTATAATACAATACTATTACATTAAGATCATGAAACAAGTTTAGGTTATTTCAGAAATTAGATTACTATCTCTCTGTTGAAGGAAAATAGTTGTCAATTTTATGTGTGAAATATACCTCTAGCTAAAGGAAGAAATACCTTTAAGGCCTACGCTTCCTTTAGGTCTTTTTTTGAAATAACTTGATCCCGTTACGGTCGGACTCCTTCGAAAAAAATATAAAATGTCTTGTATTATTATTTTCCCTCTCTCCTTCTATATATATATATACATATATATATATATATATATATATATATATATATATATAATATGCTCATTTCAGGCTCCTCAATCTTTTGTAATTCATTTTCCTCTATTTTGTTTGATGACTCCGTGCCCTGCATTCTTCTATATTATCCACGTATATATCACAAAACTAACATCTTACAGGGTCTAACTTAAATAATTTCCATTAAAGACGTCAAGGCGTGATCGATAGATTTTCAAAACTCAAAATGGCGTCTCAAATTCAGGTGTGAATTTTCAATAATCTTTTGTATGTTACGAACATTAATGATTATTGAAAACTCATCCCTGAATTTGATACGCCATTTTGAATTTGAAAAATCTAACATGGTATAAGAAATCACCACCTCAAATTTCAAGAGAAATATTGTAAATATTCATTTAATTTCGTCTGCCTTTTTAAATTACAAAACTCTAGGAATACGTTGGCAGTCAGCTGCTTCAAATTCTGGTTTTATGTAAGACATTGCTCTCGTAGAAATAAGTCCGCCATATATAACAATTGTAATTAAATTACATAAATAAAGAAATAAATAATTCCAAACATTTTTAATTTGGAAATACGTTCAGCTTGTTTTCCCTTTTGAACTTGTAGAGCACCAAAATAAAATAAATTGTTATTTTTGTTGCTCTACAAGTTCAAAAAGCTAATAATGAAATCAATTTTTAATAAATGTTGGTCAAGTAACATAAGAATAAAAATATACGTTATTATAGACTGGTCAAGTTTCTGATCACTCATGAATAGATAATGACTAATTTTATTTCAAGGGTAAATTCTGAGCCAAATCTCCTAATTAGTTATTTAACAGTTAAAATTAGTTTAAGAATATAATCGTGAGTATGGCATCAAAGTTTCGTAGTTTGAAGATATATTCCACACTTTGCTAATAATTGTAAATGCGCCTTACAACTTAATTAAACTATTTCGACAACTCAAGCGGAATCTATGACCGTACGCGATCATTCTACTTTGTAAGTTACATCTAAATTATTAGTTGAATACTTACCTAGTTCAGACAGAAATATATGCATCTATATCAATGTACCTATATAGGTATATATATAGTATATATACACATATATGAAATGGTTTAATAGCTTGTTGTCACACAATTTCATAACATCTTTCCTAATTTTATTTGGAGTTGGCCCTTCTTTTCGCTAGGATCTTTCACTTGGGTAGTCAAGCTGTTTATTTAAGCATGTGTCAGATCACAGTTTCAAAAAAATCAAAAAAATTGCGAGTTAGTAATCAAAAAAAATGCGAGTTAGCAAGTATCTTCCTCCTTTCTTCAAGCCGAAATAAGGCTAAATACTATTTTGGGTTTTCCCATATTATGGCCATACTATCTACCTGTGTAACGTGTCTCAGAAAAACATATGTTTTGCTTATCAACTTTTATTTATTTATTACATTAATAAACACTATAGTGTAATAATGAAAGATAATACTTACCTTCCTTTTATGAAATAATTTTTTTATGAGATAAGTCGAACAAAAAGCGCTATTAGTGTAACAATAATAATGTAATATTATTTTATATTTTAACCATATAAAATCTTCAAATCAACATTTTTATCAACGTTTAATGTCATAGGAATAGATTTATTGTATATTAGCGATCCGGCCCAGTTTCATACGAGTATATATTACTGTAGGTATAGGTAACCAAAAAATTGTTTCTTTGTGCACTACGTTAAGTGCAAGAGCGGACAAATTTTATTTAGGTGTTAGGTATGATATGTATAACCAATGCTACTGGGAACTTTTTGAAAATATAAATTTTAACGCAGCCAATTATTTCTTACCTATTATTATTTATTTGATTCGTTAATTATATCAGAGGAATATATATGGCGGTGAACGCGACAGGCAGTCGTGCGCTGAGGGAAATATACTCTTATGAGCACATACAGCAGAGGCGCAAGTTTGTTACATTTACTCCGAAATACTTCCGAAAATGTAAACATTAATCCAAATAGTTCTACTTACTTGACAATATTCATTTAAATTGAATGTTTAAAACAAAACAGATTTCATCGTCCGCTAACTTTTAAGGCGAACCGTATTACCATACATTGTTATTGTCACATATTTCTGACGGATTACCCTAAAAATAATTCCACTATGACAGTTCATTTTTTTACGTTTTTCTTAAGATAAATAATTAAAAGATAACTGACTACATGTTCCGAGACCTAATCTTTTCTCTGGAGAAAGTCTGTCTAGCATTCAAAGAAGACAGACCGACACAGCGGATACTTTGTTCCGTGCCCGTATTAAAAATTTAAAAAAAATGTTCATTAATTTGTTTCGTAATTTAGTGTAATTGAAGACATAGTAACATTAAGATTTATGATATTGTATATTGACGAAACTTTAATTTTATTTTGTGTTTCGTGTGCCACTAACATGCGAAATATCCAAAATCAATGAGAATATTGTACTAGTCAATGACAATCAATGATAATATTTTAGTAGTTAAATATGCCCTTTCAATATGCAGTAAATTTCTTGAATTCTATTGGAGATTTTATATTTTTTTCATAAATGTTTGAAATTACAGTTACATAATCTTTTAATATAATAATTATAGTTAATAATACAACATTTTATTAACAGTAATAAAATGTTGTATTATTAGGTTACATATTAGAACATCGATTCAAAACTAATTTTGATTCTACACTGATCTGATTGATTTTTAGAGGTAAACATACTCGTTTATCATTTCATTTATTACTAGGTTTTGGGTGTGTTTTGTTTTATTCTCTATTTAATACTTCAGTTTATTTCAGATTAAATACGTGATTCGGATTTGATATTTTGGGTGTTTAAGAAAACGACGTAATCAAAGAAAGTCCGATGAAAACTTTGAAAAAAGATTTAGATTGAGTAAAATTTATTTTTTAATTTTATTATGAAAACGAAGTTTTTATTGAATTACAATTTTTTCATGATATTTTGGAAAAATATGCATATATGGACCATACTTCGTTCAATATTTGTTAAAGGCAAAATATACACAAATAAAATAAAGTACAAAAACCAAATAATTGATAAGAAAAAATAAATAAGTGAAAAAAATTCACATGTGGAAAAGTTTTTGGTCGAAACCTTACGAAATTTGTATTAATTTAGAAACTTTTGAACACACACTAAGAATATCCTTCAAACAAATAAGAGACGGCATAATTTTGTGAAACAAAAAGTTCGACTATTATTTTTAACATTACATTGAATTTAAATATGTGTTTTGACATATACTTTAATAATTTTTCCCATAGATTATATTTCATCGGTTGGTTTGTTATGAAGTATTTCAAATTCTTTAACAATCGTGATCTTCCCGGTCGACAACGTTTTAAGTTGATTAATTTTGTAAAAATGATTAATTTTAATAACTAGTAAAGACGTCTCGGTAAACTGAATAGGTAAATTCTTTAGCATGACGTAACACTATATGGAGTTATATTTTATTATTTCACTAATATGGCGTTGAGAACTATTATAAAAGACCTAAATACTTTTTTAGAAAATGCAGAAATAATATTTGCAGTGAATAACTAGTTTTTATTACGCTTTAGGTTTTACATTTTATTTTTCCTAAACACAAATTCAGATTTTGTGAAGCTAATAATATATCGATCTGTGCTAGAATATAAACAAGCAAAATACTTTTCCTCGCTCGTAATTTTGGTAAGTTTTTACGAAGAATAAGCACCTTTTTACGAGGGAATTACTTATTATTTCTATTGAAACGAAGATTTATTGTTTCCTTAGATTTTTTTTGGGTTTCTCGCTGTTTAATTTCCTTTTTCTCTTGTTTTTTCAAATATTTCAATCGATTTTCTAGGAGTTTCAATTTTATTGATTTCCCTTCTTCTTTTGTTCCGATTTAACATTTGTTTTATAATAAACACAAGACATAGACCACAAATCAACCTCGACATTTTGAGCTTTATTAAAAACACCAGTAAATACAAATACAAATACATAATCTCTTTAGCAAATACATGATATATTTAGCAAATACATAATCTATTTGCAAATGTAATCAATTAAAGCTTAAATTAGGTTGTGGAGGAAAATTATAATATATGAAATTACATTTTGGCATATTTCATTATTAATTGAATTACGATTTAAATTACATTTTGGCGTATTTCATCATAAGTGGAATTTTGTTCATTAATTTGAGATGTAATATATTTGGGGAAAGAATTGTCATAATTTTGTATTATGTCTTAAATCATTATAGATTTAAACAAAACTTTCCGTGAATTAAGGTTAAAGTATTAAGTGGTGTAATTTAGAGGTTCATAGTGTGTATTTACCTAAGCTTTTAGGATATTTGCCACCAATCTTGAATAAGGAAATGATGAATGTGTAGGAAAATGAATATATGCACTAAATCTATAAAAAAATAATAATTTAAAAAAAACTTATAATCTAAACATTATTTTGTGTTATTTTTTTATGAAAATAAAACAATGAGGAACGCTTGATGTTAATTGTCTTTGAACGCATGGCTGCATTGATTTTCGTAATTTTATAATTGCAACATACATACTATATTTATAAGGATTTAGATCAAAAGAAAAAAACTAATGATTTTAAATAAAGATCTTGATTTTATATTACATAGGCAAAATAATATATCAGCAACCTGGTGTAAATTTTTACATAATACTTAAATAACGGAATTAAGGTGCTATTTTTATATTAAATTAATTTTTAAATATTGTGAATTGTTGAGAATTAATATTTATCGTACATAAAAAGTGACAGTAATTAATTTGTCAATACATTATCCACCTATTGATATAACGATATAACATACTGCAAACAAGAAAAAATTGAAGCTATATGAGCTATAAATTTATTTGTACACTAGTGAATTATTTTGAAATCAACTAGTTTATTATATTATTATATTCGTTCTCTTGCCTACTTGTCTAGCTTTGTTGCATGCGTAATATTTTTTAGCTAATATATCATAATTATTAAAGCATAAAATACAGTCGAGGTTTACCAATAATCATAGAGGTGAAGGAAACGTCATAATAGTGGAAAGTCAATATTCTCCTTTTACTGAAAAGTGCACAACAAATAAGAAAAGCGTTAATAGCGTTTAAAAATACGAAATTGAGAATGTCTTTCAAATGGGTGAGTGCATCACACGGGATCTTTTAGACCGTTGGGTTAATTTCTCTGAAATTTAATATTTGTCAATTTTTTACTATCTTTAAAAGTTTTTTCTTACTTTGTAGTTACGTAATTACATGTTGTAAGAAAGAAATTGCAATAAATTAATAGTTAAAAAAAATTAAAAAATAGGCTTTCATAAATTCTGTACTAAGAAACAAAAAGCAATTATCGAACTTGTTTCCTCTGTCTGCTAAAGACTGTAGTATAAGCTATGTTAGTTTGAGTATAAAGCGTGAGGCGTTTTTTTAGAAATATAACTGAAATGTTAAGCATTTTCTTCTATACTATATTAGTTCGAGAAGCAAAGTCATTTTGAGACTTCATTGTGAGAAAAAGCGCCTCACGCTTTTGCACTAAAATTTTATACTCAATAACAAAAATTACTTACATTCAAGTCCTTATAGAGTAGACAGAGAAAAAGCTCTAAGTTTATTTTTTTACTTTCTAATGCAATATTTATAAAAATTCGGTTTTCAATATTTTACTGTTAATTTATGTTTATTTTTTATAGTATATAGTATTATATCAAAGGAAAGAATATTGTTTTGAACTTGATTTATAATTTGTTTAAAACTACTTTTACAAATATTAACAGGTTTTGAAAATAGTTCTACAGAATTCAAATTAGTAGGGCAGTTGTTAGGCTGAGGTATTTCTTCTTGATTGAGGTATTTCTTCTCGTGACTGTGAGCTACTGAGAGCGCATCCTCTTTGTCCCTGCCAATGCATTACTATTGCAAGGCATCTTTTTTGTAAGCTTATAAGAATCTAATTCTTGGATCTGATTTCCGGATCTGTTTTGTTGAATCAGGCTGATGGCACCATTTTATTGTGTTGTCATCAGGACTACAAATAACTATAAAGTTTCACAATGATACAACATTTAGAAGCATAAACACTGTTAGAATGCATTTTTCTGTTATCGATTTCAGTACCTAACTACTGGCTCTGTTTTATGGAATCAGTTCGATGTTATTATTTTATTGTGTTATCATCAGAACTACACATGACTCTTTGCTTTCATGATGATATAACTGTCAGAAGTGCACGAAATTTAGTTTCATAGATTCCATTACATATTTAGTTAGTTACAGTACGATCTAATAAAAATGTGTTAAAATCGCATTGCTCCAATAAGAATTCAAAAGGTAGTCTTTAAACTTTCCACATTTGCTTTTTGAACCAAATTTTTTTTAAATATAAAGCTAAAATATTATAATAACAAATTAAAAATTTGCGTTTGGTGAAATAGATTTTCAATGCGGGGTATAAAAAATTCTCTCCTATAGCAGATAATTTTTTCTCTAATTATATTTATTTTTACTTCAATACAGAGCGTCTTAAATATATCAAATTTAAATATAAGAACAAGCTAAAATATGATCATTTCCATTTTTATATATCTGGAATAAACGTTTTATGAATGAGGCTAACGGTTTTAACTACATAAATATTTTTGTTTGAAAGGAATGTCTTTGAATTTAGCACTAATTTTAACTTAAAACTAATGTTAACTAAAGTCTTGCGTCTGATATCCCACGTTAGAATTATTGAAAAAGTTAATTTTAGTCTAAAAACATTTTCAAAAGTCTTAGCAAAGTGTGGAATATAGTACAACGACTTAAGTTTGACGATGCGCTCACACAGATATATACGCTAAAGTACTTAGTATGATTTAATTAGTATTTGGTTAATTTGAAGGCATAAACTTCAAAGCATCCGACATCCAGAAGTTTATGCTGTGTATAAACTACATATTGAGGCACAATATAAATATAGAAAAACATCATTGCACGGTTTGAACAAATATTAAAAGAGTAAAATGAAAAGCGTGAATTTGTTAAAGAAATAAGACTGGTGGACCAAAATTGGAATATATAGATCGTTTTTTATTTTTTTTAATTGTATAAATATTACGTGAAAACCACTAGCTGGATTTTATTATTCATCATATATAGTGGTTATTGTAATCGTGAAATATCTTACGCAAATTTAAATTTTCATGAACTTGACTTCCGCAGTTCCAAAATATATTATGAAGTAAAACTAAATTTGACACCCGTAATTGGATGAGAACTATAGTTCAATTTCGAATAAAAAACCACCCTTAGCTAGAGAAGCTACCGTATTAATTTCTCATCTTGGCACATTGTATATCACTCATGTTTCGAATATCGAAATATCATATAAAATTTTAAAGAACAGTTGGAATAGCATTGGGTTCAGTTAATTTCTTCAGTTAAAAATATTAAATGTTTGTAAAAAAGGTCAGATATGTGTTAAAATTAGTGCCAAGTTGTGGCTTCTAATATACTAACATATTTGTTAACCGTCTCGATGAGGCTTCTGATTTTGGCGAAAACAAGGAAAAAAGCAAAATAAATGAAATTAAATACCCACTAGGGGTATTTAAATAGCACTAAAAGCTCTTACAAAGTTGTTGAAAAGAAAAACAGTTCGGGTGGAAGTGGAAGAACTTGCCCTAAAATCATTAGTTCAAGAACCTCTCTAATAAACTTCCTTTGCTAAATTTTTGATAGAACGAAACTTCTTTGACTTTATGTAGAAAGTTTGGAATGTAAGCACGTGTGTACTGGAGCTATGTATAGATCTAGTTATATATTGTAACACTGAACGTTATTAAAAACTTCTTATGGTTTGAAGAAATATCCACGTAATTGTGTGGGTATGGATTAAACGAAGTATGGAAGATTTTCAATCAATAATAAAATTGTTTACGCATTGAAATTTACTTTTCAAAACCAAAAATTGTTTAAACATACCAGTAAATTTAATGAACTAAACCAACTTTTACATTTAATACACAACATTTGAGTAAGACAAATTATTTACTGTAAAAACCAGTACATGTTATCAATAAAATAAGAAAACTTATCATTAATTAATTATTGGTTGAAAACAAAATTCTGCGGACAAAACAAACGAGCTCCTTATCAGTGTATACCAAATAAGTTTATGTGAGTATAGTTATTTGGAATGGAAATTGAGAGTTTAGAGTAAAATCAGATAAAACTTCTACCAAAATAAGGGAAATTTTGCGGACATTAGTGTGTGATTTACACTAATAAAATTATGGCAAGGTCACAATCAAATATTAAATCAACCTACCTCGTATTATGTCACAAATTTGGTTGAATAATTTCGCATCAGGAGAAGCTTTTCCAAGAAAACTTTCCAAGTTGTAACGGAAAAAATAACGGCTATAATCTATTTATATACTTTAATGTATCTAACTGATACATATGGCAGACTAATTGCAACGAGCGCAATCTCTTACAGTCAACCATAACACTCATCCAGCCCCGCTCGACGAACGGCCGGGAATCGAACCCGGGTCTCCGCGGTGCACCGCGTCGTCAAAGGCCATATGCCTTTTGATCAATCCAATACACCATGGCGACGAATCTAAGCTATCAAACAACGTAATCATATCAATGGCACCAACGTGACAGTCATTTGACACTAAGCACGCTTGTGGCATACCAGTAACAACCTAGTAAATGGAAAAAAATTAAATTTATCTCCAGAAATGCTTTTCTGGTTATAATTCAAAATAACAACTACCGTTTGTGAAAAAATGAAAATAGCCAACAATTTGTGCGGTTCCAAATCAATTATTTTTATTTTATTTATTTATAATAGATTCAAATATTTTCTGCGGCAAACTCAAAAGCAGAACTTACTTCCGAGCTCGGAAATAGTTTTATTTGTTTCTTATCAATTTGTTCGTTTTGCTGAGAATTATCAAATAAAAAAAGTTCGTAATCATCCCGATGTACCATCAGATAATATAAGTCTTATTAAAAGGGAAATACGTATATATGTACGTATATTCATAAACACAGACTCTGACGTCCATGCTTTTCCACTAACATTTCCTTTGGCAAAAAGAATATTTTCGCTCTTCATGCCTTGTTTTACGACTTATATTAATACAAAATCCATACTGTCATCATTTTGATGAAGGTACATACAAAAAGACAATAAAAATGGAAATAGATTTCAACAGAATATACATATAATTATTTAACATATAATAATATATAATTATTAGATTAATTTGAGCGCTCATGGTGATTTATTAAAAATTATTAGTGTCCTTACGTGTACAACCATCGGATAGGAGTATCTTGTGACGCGCACCTCAATGCTTCACCAAAAAGGTATATTACCAATTTTGCCACCAACTATCAGACTCTGTGCTGTTAGCACATTATCAGAGTATAGAATTTCGCGACATTTTATATATTTGTAGCTACTATTTTTATAGAGAGAAATTTAAATAAAGGATGCAGGGCTTTATATATAATATATATATATATATATATATATATATACATATATATATATGGATGTGTATATATATATATATATATATATATATATATTTATATTTATATTCCAATCATCAATCCTTCCATTTGATATAAGTGTAAAGGAAGGTCCTCAAGAAAAAGCAAACTCTTTTCATGCTGCATTCGCCATATTAAATTTGTAATAATGTCACATAATCTACTTTCCTTTATGGGTAACTTCTTTACCAAATTTCAAAAAAATATAAAATTGTTTAGCGGTGAAGACCTAATAAAACATACACATAGACAATATCACTTTTGCATGTATAATATTAGCGGGAATTATGGGAAATAAATAAAACCTGATGAATGTTTGGTTAATCCCATTAAACTACAGGTTTACTTGTAAATAAAAACCATTGCTTTTTATTACCGTACATGTGATGGTACAGATTTTAAAACTA
The DNA here is from genome assembly GCA_039881145.1 of Druceiella hillmani. Lineage (NCBI taxonomy): Eukaryota > Metazoa > Arthropoda > Insecta > Lepidoptera > Hepialidae > Druceiella > Druceiella hillmani. Next base: position 24,475,104 of record JAYKKI010000028.1, on the reverse strand, counting down.
TCATTCCCTACTGAGATAGTTTACTTGTATTACTGAGGTTCTATACCAATACCATTACATATATTTCAGACACATGATGAATTAAATTGATATAATTAAGAAAACAAGAGAGAAATAGTAACTAAAGCTTAAGTTTTGTGATGATCCAATGCTTTAACATTCAAAAAGGAATAGTTAGATCAAGCCTAAAGTTATATCACAATCTAAATGTAACAGTTAGGTGAGTTTAATTATATACGAGAGAGAATCTTATTGAAGGTGGAACTGTGGTAAACTTAGTCGTTTGTAGAGTTATTGCGTGCCAATCTCTCAAATGTGAGCAATTAAATTCCATTCATTTTATATCAGAATTATCATAGTTTATTTCCAGTTAAGTCACTGTTTTTATTATACTCAAAGTGAAATTGTTATTTGTTTCTTTAACGAATATGTAACAAATGATAATGCAATATCAGTTCTAGGATAAACAGACGTCAAACAATGGCATATTCACTTTTAATCAGGAAGACAAATCAGCATATCTTTTCAATTGTCATATTGCGAATAAAAATTTGATCTATACCTTTCTTTCCGCATATTTATATGTAAATTTGGTGGTGGAACCTTATCGAGTATTTTCTGACCTTTTACTACTTTCGAGCTCTTAGGTCAAATATTATCTTATGAATCGGTTATACAAAACAAGTGCACAAGAAACAGAATTTTTCAATGAAAAAAGAGGGTATAAAAGACAGATTAAAATTTATTTTGCCAATATCTCATCAATAAAATGGACTCTTAAAAATAAATTACAGAAAACCCTGAAGTGTAAATGTGATACTAATAAAATATTAAAATCAAATTGTCAAATCGACGTTAATTTAATGGCAACAAAAATTAATAACCTTCAAATAAAAATAATTGAATTTTAAATAGTGGAATAAATAGTTCGCTAATAACTGATCATATCAGTGTATTCAGTTGCAAATTGGTATTTAAATTTTCTGTCTTAAAAATGTACACCATTATGATAATTAAGCTCACTTGTGTCTACATTTACAAAACAATACTATGATCCAATGATATACTAAAGATAAATATTGTTTTGGAATGGTAGAAATAATAATTATATTAAGTAATATTAGATTTACTTTATGAAGACATCATTTAAACTGCAATATTAATGTGATTTATTAGATATCAGCTGATAAAACAATTGAAATCTACATTGAAATGCTAAATTTAATTTCAATTTTTCAAATCGAATCTTTGTTGTGGAAAGAAATAATAGACCAAAATTTTTGTTTTACATATTCATTTTTAGGGGTTTAAAATATTATCGATCTTTGTAGTGGTTTTTTTATAGTCGTTTTTTATATTTAAATTTTACATTTAAACATTTTTTTCTACTGTTTAAAAGAGCAATTATACAGATTTTCGCATTTGCTATCCAAACATGTAAATGGTTATTGTAATTATTCCCTTCCTAGAGCATTAATATTGTTGTCATCACTTTTTAATTTTTCTTTTTATTAAATGTGAAATACGTATCTCTTAAAAAAATATTATGTAGAAACTCTCCGATCTTCGAAACTGTGTTGTTTAAATATTATCTACTTCAGTGAAAATGCCTGTCATCTCTTTTTGACACATTAATGCAAAGTTGAAGAAAAGACGATGAACTCTTATAACGTCGCTCAATTGTTTCTCCGTATGTCTGTCACAGTCCGTATGTCTATTTCAGAAACTGTTTGATGTCCTTTTGAAACTACTTTGTGTATAAACTTTACATTTGTTATAGTAATAACATGTATTTACTCGTACATATCGCTATAGCTAAAATTCAAAAATATTGATTTGGAAATTTTAGGAGAGTTGAGGCAAATTAAGAACATGATTTTTTTTTAACTTTCCCATATCGTGCGGAATCTCGTTTGAAAGCGCCAGTTATGAGTCCCATAATGTTTTTTACATGCTGTTTCTTTCCCTTATTTTCGAATCTACTTGATATGAAATTATATAAAATATAGGTTTTTTGAAGCCCACGGTCGTAGGAAAATTATGGTGACGGTTCTAGGTGTCATTACTCTTTAAATCTTCATTTATTTAAGCCGACTAAAGGTACAGTTGGCATTATATTTACATTTTACTATTTTTAAAGCCGATTTTTCTCAGAAATTATACGACATAGAAACATGCACACATCTCACACCACTAATTTTTTCTTAGATATTCGTATAATAATTAAATAATAAGTAAGTGACGGTTTTACTTTTTGTATGGAGCTAGAGTACGATTTAAGAAGTCTTTTTATGATAAATAAAAAATATTTGTGTGAAGGTATTAAATTGCACGTTTAAAAAGATATTCTAATCAATATACAAAAATATGATATTCCGCCCCCTTACTTCTGGAACTATTGAACCAAAAATCATGAAAAACGGAGTCTCTAAAATAATAAATTACGGCGAAATTATAGCGATTTTCCTACGTCTTGTAATTTTTTAAATATGAAACATCATTTTACACATATGAAAAATATAGTAGTCAGTATATGTGTTATGAAACATTAATATTTGTATTTAATTGAAAATAAATATTACTTTTAAATATTTATAAATGCCGAAATATTTACGGAACTTGTGAAACGTGAGTTCTGCTCGTGCTTGTTGGGTTTTTCTAAATAATACCGTACCTTTTCACTTAAGGTTTTAATCAATTTTCGTACTCCTAACTAAATAATCATTAACTTTTAACTTTTATCCAAGTACGCACATATATCAATCTCAAAAACAAACTAAATTAAAAATTTCATCTGTTATCGTAATTAATAATTAAAAAGATAAGATGATGTGCCATAATCATCGGGACAGCACTAAGTGACCGAAATTGGCTAAGATAATAATAGAATTTATAATTATTAACATCATTGAATAAATCACCTGTCTTACGCACAATTAGATAGGAGACAAATTTAAAGTGATCAGTTCACAAGTAATTAAGCCGATCGCAAGTGTTAAGCTTTGTTCAGTTTCTTGCTCAAATATAATTAAACTAGCCCTAAAGCACGCACACACGCACACCCGCACAAACGCATATACACACAAATATATATATATACATATATATATATTTTTTTTTTATATATGTATATATATATATATATATATATATACACTTTACATTTTAATAAATGGTGAAGTTTTAAGGAGTTATTAAGCAAATTTATTTAAACCGTGAATTAAAAAAAAATTATATATACTTTGTTTACAACTTTTTGACTTGCCCGCTATTATTAAAATTAATGATTGTGCGCACTACAAATATCAACTTTTGAATAATCGTACTCCTATAGTCAAGCAATGTGAAAATCGAAAGAACGCACCCCGTGACGCTCCTGCGCCATTTCCATGCGTTTCCGCGATATCTAGCCATTGCATTATCCCACACATAAACAATCACGATAATGGCTGGGTAAGATCACTTATCGTGAACATTATGAGATACATTATTAAATTTTAAGTGATGGGAGTTAATACAGTCCATACAAAATTAAGATTAAAAAAAACCCGCAAGTTTGAGCGACGTATTGAACGAAATTGATTTCTCTTTGAAAAACTGTTAAAACATCTTTATAAAAAACGGGTAAGTGGACGTTGATTAAGTAAGAAAGATCAAGAAGATAAAAGTTTTCAATTATTGTAAAAGAAGTGGAGTCCTATTTCTTAAATAAATATTAATGAAATTACTCACATGATTAAAAAAATATTTCAAACATTATGACGATTCTAAGCTCGTAAAAAGTGCAAAAGAAAAATTAAGGTTTTACTCCACAAAGTAACGTACACATACATACGCTCAAATATTTTCTATTATGGTAGATATTTACGTTTGCATACGAATTTTTAAAATGCATTCTGGTAACTATTATGGCAGGAAAATACAGATCATATATCCCAAAAATTGAAGGTATGCTTCTAAAGCTCTTATTTCCGATGCATTCAATAAAATGCGATATATGCTATGATATCATTAACTTAGGACTTCCAATTAAAATGTTAATGGATCAATAGACTATACTTTAACATGTCCAGAAAAAAATATAAATGAATATTTTAACGGTTACCATGATTGAGTAGCTGACTTGTTACCAAAAAAAGCAATGACTAACAAAGACAACCCGATCCCGATCAGGTAGAAGAAGATCCGCTCAGATAGGAGAAACCAGTGAGTGTGCACTTTTCTTGATTATCTGCATATGGGTAACAATAATAACTAAGAGGTTTCTAGCAACAATATCCGAAATTACTAAAATGTAATAATTTTAAAAAGTAGAAGAAAATGAACGTCGATCACAGATCAAACAGAATTAAAAAGAACTTCTGAAAACTAATTAAAACTATTGGGGAATAGTGAGTAATTTATATATAATAAAGAGACACAGGTACTTATAAAATGTAACATTGATCAACAATTGAAATTTATTGAAATTAATTTGAAAATTTACAGCAATTTCAAAAAATGAAATAAGATATTGAAAATTGTCAGTTCAGTATGCATGAATAGCTTATAATACAAAACTAATACATGTTCTGTAACTTCAAAGAAAATTTCTGGAGCAATATAAGGTTCAGTTTACTAATCTGCTTTTATAAAAAATATAACTAACGGAATAAGTCTAATATGAATAAAGACTGAAGTAAATTGGTAAGAGAGAATTTGCATATCATCGTGGTTAGACAAGACAGATTAAATAAAAGACAGATTAAATAAAGGCAGGTATCATTTAGGCAGTGGAATTATATAGTTTTTAATGTGAAAGAGATGTAACCTTTACAATTGGTATACCAAGAAGTATAAGATATTATAATGGTAAAAGGAATAATAGAAATGATTAACCTTTGCGCACCAAAGTTCAAATTGATACTCTCACAGTATCGATTAGAATTTTTGTTGGCTTTGATTAAGTTTTAAAAACCTCTAAATACTAAAATGGAGACTTTTAGATAGTAAATAGATAGTAAAATAGAACATTCCTTTTATACACTTTATTTTCTCCTTTGTTTAATTCAAGAATTAAAGGAGAACGTAAAGTGTATAATAGGAACGTTTGAACAGATTTATTTGAACTGGTCAAACCTGCCGATTGATTCAGTTATTCGATTCTATACTTAACTTGCATGTACCAATATCACTGAAGAATTTTCAAATGAGAACGAGAAAAAATTAGGTAAAGAATTGGAATGTAATTGATTTTATTGCTATGAAACACGTAAAGAATGGATTGAAAAAATGCAACATTTGGAATACATGCACATCAATAATACCATATCGACTTCTCTGTAAAAAATAGTACTTACCCTTGAACCGTATAGCAGATTTCTTAATTTTCATACTCAAATTATTTTAGATTTTCAAAAGATTACGAAATTATAAGTCATTAATTCAACAAAATATTGCATACGGATATTTCGCATTAGATTCAAAACAACGAGCAAAACGAGAGCGTTCACGAGTGAAAAATAAAAAAAAAGTTATTTAAATATGTTTTTGGAAACAGGTTCTGTAAAATAATTATTTACTAACAACTTTTAAAGCTTAAATGGCCTTAAAAATTAAGTCATGGCGAATTCATATCTTACGAACAAGCCGGCCAGAAAATCATAATTTCACATCTCGAAACGGTAACAGAAATGTCGAGAAAAAATAAATACACGAGTATATGTGTTTTTGAACACATATACTCGTGTATTTTTCGAACAGTGATTTTCTTCGTTTATATTAGTGTCAAAGGGACTGTCAAAGAGTTCATCGAAATTTCCTTGTCTTTAAAAGTTTTAAACCAATATTACTGCCATTTTGTTAGGTATTACACTTTTGACCTTACTACTACTTATTACCTAATGCCCATTTTATAATAATTCTTTTAACTGACGGAAGGTATTTTCCCTGAAATTTTAAAGCTATTTTTTCAGTTGCGTTAATACTCACACAAGCTCGAAAATAAATATGATTTAAGCAAGATAAATATACTTTATGTTGAATATTTCAGTCCATGACAATGTCGCCCCTTTCTATGTAATTCTTATAGTCCATGATGGAGGGTATACAAACCGCAAGTTCACCAGCACACTTCCTTTTTCTCTGTTCGGTGACAGCAAGAATTGTGATGGGTTTTTGTCAGGATTCCTCGTCAAGGAATATCTCGTGACTTATCAGATTGAAATGCAATTATTTAACACCATTTTAATTACAATTTCAGCAAAAATAAAAAAAATCCGGTGGGTGTACGGTGATTCTTAACAAAGTACATCATTATAAGTAATTCGTTTTTTTAAATTCCTTGAAATCGGTTACTGCTTAATCCTGGAAATTTCAAAATAGTACATATGAAATATAGCAATATACGTAAAATAAGTCTGTTTGAAATACTGAGAAATAGAGTTCAGTAGATACTTATGAGATTAGTACAAGTGAAGATCTAATTAATACTGTTACACTAATGTTACAAAAGCATTTATTTAAATCAAAATGCAATTAGACACACCGTGTTGAAAGTAAAGAATATCTAACAGAGACAACCGTATCTCAATTTGCGTTTTTGTTAATGTTTTAGCAACTATGTGACGTAAACAATTATTTTTGTCTTGTATTACTCTAATCATTCTTCATGATTTAATTTCTGTTTATTCAATAGCGGTAACTTAACAATGGAAAGGTTAAAACACCAATGGCGGTGTTATTTTCGACTATGAAATTTTATAGGTTAGAAAATTATGACAAGAAAAAGTTTTTAATTTGTCATAATTGACAAACAACATTTTTTGAACTGACCTTTCTTTTTTCTCATTTGATATTCCAAATTATGTATTTTCTAATTTATATAATGTACTATGTGTTTTAATATTTAAGTTATTATTGCGTTTCGACATATATCAAAAACATACTTTGGGAGTTTATTTAAAATGTTGTAAGAGATTTTATCGAAAGTCACATAGTAATTTAAAATTTTCTATTTCGGCTTATGCGCAGAATTGCCTGTAATAACAATAAAACCATTGCGTCTTGCATATACTAATATTGTACAAGATGTAATAAATAATATGTCTGTTATGCGTAAAGATAATTTCAAAATCATTTCTTTTTTTTCATTAAAAATAATGAAATTATATTGTGAAAATCTTGGCAATTTTTTCCAGAAAAAATTGAGAATGTTAACATAGTTTCTTGATGTTTTCCACTCAATTTAATGAGAGTCACCTACGTGAATAATTTGATATGTTTTTTGTTTGAACTTATATTTTTTTGCAGATCTAATTTAAGTATGAAGACTAAAAAAGCAAAAAAAAGTTTTCAACAAAAATAAATTAACAAAATAGTCAAAAAACTAATAACAAAGACGATAATGAAAAAATCTTAAAATTAATACACTAGAAACATCAGGATCAATTTAAATAATAAGACAGAAAATTTTAACGGAAAGGAAATTGTTCTCTGGTCTACAAATATTGTGTGCGTGATTTTCTTTGTTTATATTAGTGCATGCAAGCTTGCGTGGGTGCTAGTGTGTGCGTACATGCATGCGTGCGTGCATGCTAGTGTGTGTATGTGCGTGTGTGCTACAGCGTGTGCGTGCGTATGTGCGTGTAGGCGTGCGTGCGTTTGTGCGTACAGCGTGCGTGCATGCGTGCGTGCGAGCATGTGTTTGTGTATGTATGCGTGTGTATCGATAAGTTGGTAAATTGATAGAGCAAGACTTTTTTTTCGATCTTTATTATGGAGAAATTTTTTTAATTACAAAATTTTGTTTTTCTCTATATGTTTTCTCAAACATAATTTTATATAAACGTTTTTATATCATAACCAAACACTTATTGTGAGCAAAAATTAGCAAAACTCTGTATCACTAGTATATTATTTTTTCTGTGGTATAGTACTCGTGTAAAGTATTAGATGCCTCGCATCATATATCGCTGTGATAATGCCGCGGCTGCTAAGTATGCACGAAAAGATATTTAACCCTTGCAGTAACTCTTAAATATACGCCATTTAAACCGTGAGAATGGAAAAAAAAATTTGGTAAAAAACATATTATTTCCTACTCAGGAACTCGGGTTTACTATATCTATTACGTCGTTTATGTGTGGTACAGATACTTCCCATATTTAACGCGTAAATTCCTATATTACATACATATACCAGATGTAAGTTTTCACTAAATATTGAGTTTACAACAAGTTCTAAACTATGGGAACATTTTCTCATTCCCAAATAACCTTAAACTATCATCTAAAACTATCATCTCGACTCATTGACTAACTCTCATTCCCAACTAAACTTGACTAAATGCTTGGCTGCCATAGGATATTATGCAGATTTATATAATGCAGTGCCCGTTTATATTAATCTAAAGTACCTTAATAAGAAAGTAATAAGAATAATGGAAACTTTTTCCAAGAATTACTATTTTTCAAACATTTTCAAAATAAACGGTTTTAACAACAAATGAATGAAATGGCAAAGGTAAGTAGTTAAACATGTTTTGAAATTAAAAGTTTTTTATAAATTTGGCGGATTATGTGAATTAACTTGTAAGTTATAAATAAAAATTTATAGTCTATAAGCCAAAGGACAAAGTGACTAAAATATTTGCGAACACTACGGACTTTACAAATGGAAAACAAATGGAACCAAAGAAAATGGAAAATAACATAGTAATATGACTCTATAGTTGCAACTATATACTTGAGTAATGTGACTGTATAGGTTCCGAATCAGCATATAATTTTCATTTGTTTACATATTTCATATTTATTTCCTTTCTTAACTTATAACCTGTAACCTTTATCTATCGGTTTACTCCGATCCTTTATTAGTAGTGCATAAGATCACGCAGATACATTTATTGGTAGATTGGTACGAAGTGAGGTGGATAAAACCAGTTGTACAGCTATTTTTTGTATATGTATCTATCGTTAATATACCTTATACAAGGATGTGCCAAAAATACAGTTAAAGAGGCTTTTGAAATTCACATAGACCAAAAAAATGAACGACCACAATAATTGAATGTAATTTAATATAATTTGAACAATGTCTAATTAGTGGAAATTATATTAAATTCTTTACGAACAATTGTTATAATAACACTGAAATAGAAAAAGAGAAGCTAAGTTGTATTAATTTTCTGATTTATAAAAAAGTTTACGGATGCGGTATATCCTTAGCGGAATTTAAAATGAGAAGTAGTGACTAAAAATAAATATAACGAATAATGCACATCCTCGTTTCTCATTAAGAACAATATTAAGAAAGGTTAAAATCTAGTGGAGGTCAAAGGCATATTGCATTAACAGAATTCTCAGAAACGAAAATATGCGAAAAAAGTATCATTTCTGATAATAAATATTAACGTAGTTTAATAGAGGTTCAGAAAGGATATCAAGATATTATCTAGAAACCTATTGACAATTGTTTTTTCAACAACTATTCGATTTTTGAATCTTGAAATGATGAATAATAACAGTGTATCTGCATATACCATATACCTACCTAACAGCAGACACACAAATATATTTATAAGAAAATTTAGAGGGATGGTTAATAAAATACTCCATTTCTATTAAATTTCATGTATCGTGTGGGGTAGTTGACAGGAACTTTTAAATTTTTTACAAAATACTTCAAATAATTCTTTAAATTTTTTACAAAATACTTCAAATAACACTTCATACAAAATACAGAGATATTGTTGGAAATATCAACACCAATGATTATTTGTCACGAAATTTTACGCCAGTGGAAAAATATATTAGGCATTATATTTATATGTCGAAAAGTAATTTTAATAGATATATAATATTAATAACCAAGAATAATAAAATTAGGGACTAAAGGCGAGGAAAACGGCGAGCCCGCTTTCTTTTTCACCAAAACAATTTACCCACTCATAAAACCTATGTTATGATGGTTGCTAATTATCAACTTGGCTTTGAAATGCTTTGACCGTCACTTTTTGATCTAAATTTCACTTTCAATGATCTATATTCTCGTTCAACAATGAACAAATAAAAAAAATAATAAAAATGGAAGGTGCTGGCCGCTTTTGAATTTAGCCAAACGTGGCTATTTAAAAAAAAATAACCATATCTTGTTTCATTTAGTTAAAATTTATTATTTTCGCGTCAATCTCCAGTCCGTTAACTTAAAAATTTAATAGCAATGCATTCAAATAAGGTAAAATAAAGGCTAAATCTAGGAATGAAGGTTGAAAAGCTGAAAATTTTCTTTTTTAAAAAGACCATTGCCCTTTGATTTTCTAAAGAACGACCAATAGTCTCATAAGATATCGGGTCCGTAAGTCAAAATATCAAAGATAATAGATTTTTTTGCAAATATATCGCTTGATATGTTTCGCAAGTTTTCATGTTTTAGAATTTCATATTCTCGAATACCTGCAATAACGTAAATGAACTTCCAAAACACTTTTTAGCGTATACGTTATCCTATATTCTTTTCAGATAGTCTTTAGAATTCCAAAGCAAATATTCTTGCAAAATGTTAAGTTTTCCTACTTTTATTCCGAAATTCTTAACATATATGTTATGAAGTAATTATTTAATTTTATTGAAAAATGAACAGTGTGAAAGTAGCATAATCTCATACTTATTATTGTTATTGCAATTCACGTCTAATTATATTCATCAAAAAATAGGCAAAATTAAATATAATATTTAGTATTGCTTAATTGGAATCCAATTTTGAGTAAAAGTGTAAGAATTTAATTTGGGATTTATTTTTTGTCAGTATTTTTAATGCCTCTTTTAGTGCATTTCATGGAACATATAAGTGTTAAAATTTGTTGCCTTGATAAAGTGAATACGAGTTTAAATACCAATAACACAAAGGATATATGCTTGGTATTATACTTGAAATAATAAACTAAAATTAACATCTCAAATGTGAAACTATATATAACTGAACTAGAGTTACGACTAAACTTTGCTCTAAATAAATTTATAACAAATGAAACCTGATGGTAATGAATAACTTGTGCAGTTTCGCTATTAAGAAATATATTAAAAAGAATCGACGATTACAAAAAAATACCTTATCCATAAGTAGATATAATACGGCGATACCATAAATTGTGGGATGATTATTATTTTTATAGTACACTAAGTTGGAGACAAAGTATTTCGAGAAAATATGTTATAATATAACTTTGTGTGTAAATTTGGAATAATGTTTAATGAGTCTCATAAACGGCATTTGTTTTTTCTTACACAAAAATACAATAATAAATATTATTTTTGTGTTTCCAGCAACTTAAATTCGAGACAATATAGACAAATCAGAGAATAACATATTCATTGCATATTTCTTATTCCAATGTAGAGGCACAAAGGTTCAATACACATTGAATAGTTTTGATCATATCAGCGGTTACTTGTAAATTTGAACGATATAGTCGTATGAAATTAAATGTATTACGGTTCAATTAACTGCGTGTAATTTAGTATCCAATTTTTTTTTAATTACTTAAAATATATTTTAAATTGCTAACGGAATACTGTCATTTTCGTTTTCATTTCTTAAATATTAATTTTTTTTTATTTATATGCCCTTTTAATATCTATCTTTATAACAATATAATCATATCGAATTAATTTAGTTTAATTTTAGCTCCAAATAAAGCAATACTGTATATCAGCTGAAATTTACCGTTTTTTTTAGTATTGTAAAATTTATTTACACACGAGGACAAAATATATTATTCACGAGGAGAATTTCGCTAATTATATCAATTTAAGAGGAATAGTCTGATTTTGGTAAAATATACCTCTATCGATCCCTCAAATATTTCAGTGTTGTTCAAAATATTGTTGTCTTTAAATTTCCTGGCTAAAAACAGGAGATGCAGTTAAAAATATAAACCTGGATTCTATTAACGTGTATGTGTGTATATATAAATATATATATATATATATATATATATATATATGTATGTATATATATATATATATATATATATATATATATACATATATATATATAATTTATTAATAATCTCTTTGTAAATTATAACCATGTCTTTAAAACATCGTAATATTTTAACACAGAATAGAAAACAAGAGTCAACTGTTCGCATTTGTTTTTGTTACTGTCACAAGCATGTCAGATTTAGTTGTAATGAAACGCGGTATGCAGTTTTAGAATCGACTGATATTTTATCCTTTATTACTTTCATAAATTAATACATAGTTGCCAATAGATGACGCTACTTGTTATCTGGATATACATAATCGCCAGCAGATGGCTTCATTTGTTATCTGTAGTTTATTATATTAACATACTCCCTTATTAAAATAATGCGATAACACAGGCTTACATATCACAAATAAGCACACTAAATTTACACATTGACAATCTTTATAATCCCTAACTCATTTTTAAGATATTCTGTTTGTTTAGCATAATAAGGCAACAAATGTCTTAACATTTCCATTCTGCTTAATAAATAAACAAGGTTCATATATAGAATTTCTATAACCTAATTTTTGTAAACAACTATTAACTCTTTTGTACCATTCCCTTGCAGACTGTTTTAAGCCATAAATGGCTTTATTTAACTTTAATACTTTATTTTTCTTATCAGCACATGCAAAGTTTATAGGTAAATTCATATAGACAGTTTCATCTAAGTAACCATTCAGGAATGCTGTAGTTACATCAAGATGGATTATCTCTAAATCATATTTAACACTTAAAGCGAATAACAGTTTTAGTGTTGAATAACAAAGCACTGGTGAAAATGTCTCTTAATAGTTTATTTCTGCTTGCTGTGTTGAAACAAATCTTGCTCAAAACCGCACTTTATTGTCACTATCTAATTTTTTACGAAACAACCATTTGCACTAAATAACTGTTCCTTGTTCTGGTCTATCAACTACTTCCCATGCTTTATTTTTTTTTAAAGACTTCTGTTTTTTTTCTACAGCTGAACACCATTTCTTGGACTCTGGGCCATTAGGGACTTCCTTGAGAGTTATCTGGTCTTCCTGTTAACTCAGCTCACTTTCTATACATAGGTTGCCAAAACCATACCTTTCAGGCTTCCGTCTATCTTGCTGTTGATGTATGGGTTTATCAATCCATCCCAGATTTTTCAACTTGGAAACAGACTCGAAACATTCATCTGAAGAACTGTCTGAGGTTTTATATAGGTACTGTCATAAGGTCTTGTTGTAGATTGTGATTGATCATAATCTGTAGTTTCACTGTTATAACTGTGATGCTACTCTGTAGTAGCTGATGTTGATTTTGGTACTTCTTCCACACTGACCTGAAACATATCAGAGTTATTATTTGGTTCTATAATAGTAACATATCTGCTGGTAATGACTTTATTTGTAACAGGATTGTATAATCTGTAACCCTTTACATTTTCAGTATAATCAACTAAGTAATGCCTTACTGCATTTTTATCCCATTTCAATTTCTTTTCTTTCGGTACATGCGTCATGACTGTGCTTCCAAATATACGTATGTAAATGACATCTGGCTTCCTGCCTGTCCAGAGCTCAAAAGGAGTTTTATGGTTTAACCCTGAAGCCTTACGTATATAGATTGCTTCAAAAATTTGTCATTTCATTTGAACAAAATTCTTTTCCATTATATGATCTTATAACTTTGATACATTTGATTCATTTGTTTTTCAACCATCAATTTAAACTCTTTAAAACGTGTATACACTTCACTTTTATTTTTCAAGAAATAGACAAATGACATCCTACTGTACTCTTCCACAAAAAGCAAGAAGTAAGATGGATACGGATGTCCTCAATTATACATTTACATTCATATAATTGAGGACATATCTATTCCACGTGATTGTTGAAATCTCATCGTTTTATATATAATATAATTTTAATTCTTCTGTTAAATTTTTATAAATAATTTGTTCTTATTACTTAATAATCGCCTGAAATAATAAAGCAAAATTTTGTTCGCTACATTATTTCATTATATTAATAAACATAATACTTCACTGAGTTATTAAGTATGTTATTAAGATGATAAAACACCATCGTTCCTGCGGACAGAGGATACGTAATGAACAAATATAAATAGCACTTATATTAAAGGGTAAATCCTTTGATCAGTTTAAATTAATCAAGAGTCTAATTCAGGTTTAAAGCTACATGTAACAAGAAAACGTCACGTAATCGAATCTTATTTCATTGCATGAGGACTTTCCACATTATTTTAGTATTTCTAAATAAAAATTCCGCTTAACATATAATATAGTATGATGTTAGGACCACAATGTCCGATGCTAAGTTTCGCCATGCATAAAAGATCGTACACCTTCTTTCTCTGTAAAAATGCTAATGGTAGTATACATTTGGGTCGTTTCGCCGTTTGTAGAATACAATTATTTAATTATGCATTTCTCTTAAACTCTCATGCTTATATAATTAAAACATAAGAACTTATGCAACGGGATGGGCAGGTGGTCTGACCAACATGACGAAACTATAAGGGTTTCTTTTTCACCATAGAGGAACGACAAGCGTGCAACAACCCAATTGAAATCTGATTAAACCGTTTAGTGATTCAAACTTACTGAAATTATATAAAGGAAAGATAAATTGGAAAACTGTTTTTCCAGTTACACATTGTTGCAAGAAAACGATGTAAAAGTTTAGGGTATCTTTTTATGGTATTATTAAAATTTCTTAACTTACACAGATAATTTTCATGAGCATAATTAAAGTAAATTCAATTTTCGTGAATATACATAACATTCTGGTATAATATAACTTAAAGTTCGCATGTATAAATTACTTTGCTAAAGGACTATTCGTAATAAAATACGTTACATACCACACTTAAAATATTTTTGATTTACATTGCTATTAGGTGCTTAACAAATTTTGTATTCATGGTATATTTTAAGCTTGTATTATTAATAATTACCCAGTTATTTCATTGTAAATTTGAAAAGTGGATAGTTTAATTATAGTGTTGAAGAAATTTTGAAATACAACACATTAATTATCGGTAATTTATTTGAAAACTCAACAAGATATATAGTAAAATAATACTTTTTGAAGCAAATTTTGCTCCTTAGTTTATTATAATCAATTTTTAGTCAAATGCAATCTTTAATTTTTTTAGTGTATTGGTCGTCGTATAACGAGAACGATCAAATTCGAAGAAAGTTATAAGACATAGTATTGTGGTTTGGTATACTTTCAACAATTGAATGATAATACAGAAATTAAGTATACACAATATTTATTTATATTATTATTAAGAATTTGTGTAGTAATAAGTCGTATAATACTACTAAAATAATCATGTTTTAAATATTTAAAATCCTGTCATAAATATTTGGCAAAGAAAAAATCCTATCGTAAATACTAATATTGATCTTTAAAAAAATAACAAATAAATATTATATATTACTACTTTAAATAACATTTTGAAAATATTAGAGACAAATATAATTTATTAACTTCTAATAAATAAAAATTAAAAGATAGATTACTTTTTTTAATTGAATATATTAGTAAAAATATTAAGTAATCATCTACACCTGATTACGCTTATATCGGAAGGAGGATAAAATATTATTCGTAAATTGCAGTTGTAAAATGACGAATCAGGATGAAATTAATGTTCTCTATATTCAATTATCCCATAAAATTCGACGTAGTTTATAATTTCTTATTTGGGGGAAATATAGGATGTGCTGAGTTTTGACAATATTCGCCTATACTCATATCAATTGTGCTGTGGTATACGGTACGTCTTATTGTCTAAACTTATTTAAACATTTTACATTCTCCAAAATATGAACGAGAAAATTTTATGAATTTTTGACCAGGTGTGTATGTTATTTCACTGAAATTAATTAAAATATTTTACAGTGATGATTAAGAAAAGTATTTTTTTTTAATTAAAATATTTTTCGTAATGAGTATTGCCATCACTGGGTAACCGAACCGAAGACTTAAAATAAACCTCTAAATATACATGAAATTAATAAATTTAAAACTGCGATCAGCTTTGCATTTAAATGAGGTTTTATTTCTTTTTGAAATATTAAATTAAAGTCGGTATTTCTCGTAAAAAATTTTTTATTGATTTTAGTTTATTTTACTGCTATTCTAGCTTGAATTTGGGAATATGCAAAAGAAGTTTCTAATAAACACTGGTTTATGGTTTAACTAATTGTTTTTCTTTTTAAAAGGGAAGAATATAAAAAAATCAATTTTTTTTCTTCATAATTTCTAAACGGTGCAGTTGAAAAAAGATATAAAAAGTGATAATTTTGTTTTTGTCGTTTAATTAATTTCCTCGTAATTATTTATTCAGTTAGTTATACTTTCACGAACCAACTCTTATTTTGTAAACTACAATAATGACCAAAGTGTACAATTAATGTACCGAAGTAAATAATTACACAGTATATAATTTGGTTAATGAATTACTAATTATCATTATCCATCATTATTATTTTTTAACTGCTGCTAACTTTCATTTATATTTGACTTAAAACTTATTTTCCACGAGCGATATACACGACAACAAACATCTGACAAAAAGCAATGCGAAACTGTCGGCTTGATAGTACATAACGAATTGTGGGAAAAGCAATATTTCCAGCACCATGAGGGCGTATCGCTCGCGTGCTGTTATGTTCAATGGCAGATAAAAGCAATAAATACTGGACAACTGGCAGTCTCATTCCGGATAATCAGCTTTATGGACTTCCGAACTAATGCAACCTTTTAGCTATCATTTAGTGCTAAAATATATATCCCGGAACTCTCATTTGGTGGTGGAATTTGTAAATCATTTTAAAAAACAATTTTCTAGTTACTTTAGTTTTTTTCATTTTAAAAGGTGATAACAATAAGAGGTACAATATAATTCACAATAATAACTTAATGTAGCAACATTAGTTTAACTTATAAAAATGTGTAAATAAATTTTCCACACCTTTCCATTTCCCACAGTTAAGATTAACATTCAAAACGAAAATCATGAAAATAATTTACGTTATTTTGAATTTATTATTGCAGATCGTTTATATCTTCTTTAATTGATATTTTATTAGATAACAGGTAACAAAAAATACGTTTTAAATAAAGGCATATAACGTTGTAAGGATTTAATATTGGGTTACTATTTTTCAGGGTTACTTACCAGAGGGCGGTCGTAGGAACCCTATTGTACGTTCATGTCAGAGGAATTCACCTTCTAAAGTAATTAATCCTCCAAATTTTGGAGGACTAAATACTTGGGATCCAAAATTTGCACATAATATGTAGTCTTTTAGTGCAGAATTGAAATTTTACGTGAAGTTATTTGAAGAAGGTTTGTGTACATGTAAATTGAGAACGAATTTATGTCTTTTACCAAGACGGATGAGATAAAATTTGTAAGGAATTTTATTACGATAAAAACGTAATTATTTTTATTTTTTTACTTTCTTGAAAAATAATCATGTGAGAAACCGTAAAAGTTTAGTTAGCACTTTGGAAATCTTGGTAATAACACATCTGAAGTTTTTAATGACATTTTATTGAAACAAAAAATAATAATATTACGTTGTAAAACATACGACATTTTGTTTGTTATAAGTGATAAAAAGAATTGAAAGTATTTTTAGGATTCCGAAAAAACAGAACTGAGAACCTTTGTAGGATCCCTCGGTTGTCCGTCTGTCAGAAAAGTCTTGATATATCAAGTTGATTAATATTATATACACAGGCTCATAGCCTGACATTGCTATAAAACTTTCAAGTTTTTTAGTTTCAGCACCAAAAAATATGGCTTTTTGAAACGTATAATTATTATTCCTACAATGGCATTTTCAGTCGATCTACAATAATGAAAGTAGGTGTAATGTGTAGCACAAGTGAAGGAAAAAAGTAGAAAAAGAAATTATTTCTTTTTCCATATGGAATTATACGTTTTCTTAAGTAAAAGAAGTCGAAAAAGAAATGACATCTTTTTCTATTTAGAATTATACGTTTTCATAATTAGTTTGTTTTACGCCTGTGAAATATGTTGTAGGCAATATATTTACATTGTCAAAAATTAATATTTGTGAATTATTTAAATAGAAATACTGTGTATTGTTAAATGTTTATGTACCTAAATACGCACAAAACCTTCGTAATACAAGTTCTTTTCCTGATTAACCTATTTCGTACTTGTTATTTTTAATTATATTTTGCATGATGAATACACATAAATAAGAGTCTTAATGTATCAAAATTGACATAGGGTAAATAAGTCAATTTTGTTTTCATATTAAGTTCTTGAAATTAAAATATAAATTACTGTTTAAAATGCAAGTCGTTTTAAACGATATTTACGATAATTTTATTTGGACAAATAATTCAATTACTGGAATCAATGTTTTACGAGATGTTGATTTGGTTCATATAATTCGTATGTACTGAGCCTTGGTAATTATATTCTAGGGCCATTGAGCTACGAAGTTAGTAATAATGGAGTCCATTATCGGCTTGTTCAGCTAAATAGTATCTTAGGACCGTTAAGCTCCTGTAATCAAATTTAAATTAATTAAATGCTTATTTAAAGGTTTAGTTCAAGGGTAGTGTCAAATCGAAAGTATCTCGGAGCGGCGAGTCCAAGTTACATTTTTGCCTTTATAGTTGCCTTTTAACCTAAATGTGTAAAGGAAATGTATATGAGCATCGCTTTATTAATGCGGTTAGTTTAATTCATAACAGTGTCATAGCTAAGGTCATCAGCGCCCAGGACAAGATTTGAATTTTGTGCCCTCCCCCCAATACTAATTTTATTTGTAATTCAAATGATACATTTAGCATAAGATAACAACATAAAAGGACTTCAAAGTGCCATTTAAGTTACGATTATACTCGAACCTACGTTTAGAAATTAAAATACCTACAACCTACAATACAAAACACTTAAAAATTAGATATGAAATAACTGAAATGTGTTAAAAGTTTACTTTTTTGCTTTTCATGAGGATAATTTGTCAATTGTGGAGTCTCTATCAATACTTTTTGCAGTATTGTGATATATACGAGAGTATAGCGAGATTACTTAAACGTCCTTGACCAATCTGCGATCGTAAGTATTTTTTTATCAACTTTAATTTGCTAAAATATTTCTCATACCATAGATGTCAGAAGTCATAGGTAATGTCAATGCCAGACAAAGTAATACCTATATTGGGATAAGTGGTATCTTATTGTAAGCCATATTTTTCATGACAATTAGGAAACACAATGTAATCTGATTTTTTTAAATCCAGAAACAATGATTTTATTCGGTATTTTTAGCTTTAAATCTCTAAATATATAATAATTGTTGGCATTTAAATCATCTTTGTATTTTAATGCGAGATCAGATACGGATTTGTTTAGTTGTTCAGTGGAGATCTCGAGTAATGAAAGTTCAGTTAGGAAACCGAAATCAAAAGCTACGGCAGCTAAACTATGAAATCTCCGTACCATTTGTTGAATAAGTGTGTCTAGTACACATTAAAACTGAATTTTGAACGTTTGAAGCTGAGTCATTGTGGCCGCATTATCCTTGACCCTATGTCGAACATTGTTTCAACGTATCGTTTCTCCTGATTTTTCTCCAGAGGTTTTTCCTGAAATCATTCATAAAATCTACAAGGCCCTGCAAATATTTTAATGAAACCTCAGTGGATACCATTTTTGCCTGTAAAATATGATTAACTTTGTCAATGCTTTTAAGAATATGATCCTCTATGATCAATAAACAAATAAATTCGAAATAATAATTTTTAAAATACTTTTAGCTAAAGAAACAGAATCAGTTGTATATTTCCTCCTCTCATAAGTTTCTTCTTCGATGGTATGTAATATTTTTTTTATTTGCGGTAGTTGGGTATATAGTAAGGAAACTGAATAATATTTCGACGACCAGCTATAACCAGAATAATCCTGCAAAGTTAATTTTAACTTGAACAAAGTTTGTAAACGTTCAATTTATCCAGAAAAATAATTATGAATATTTTGCACTGTCAGAAAAACGTAGTCCTTTCTGATGTTGTATGAACAGTACAAGAAAAATATACAAGGTGTATGAACTCCTACTAAATTTAGCGAGTGCGCACTACATGGAAAAAAATTCTGCCGTAAAATTCGCGGTGGAAAAACTTGATATTTACTTACCATATTAGCGCCATTATCATACAAGTGTCCCCTGTAGTCTGATAGTATAAGACTATCTTTGCTCAATTTATTTACAATTTCGTTTGTAAGTCCACTGCCAGTTTTTCTGTCAGTTTTTATAAAAGCTAGGAAACTTTCATCAACCCTAAATTTTACATCATTTTTATGTACGTACCGCATATTTCCTGACATTGTTCTTGGTGGCTGATATCTAGAGTACAATCAAATGAAATACTGTAATATTTTGCTTGCTGAATTTATGCTATAATTATATTTTTGACTGCTGATACTATTGCATAAAGTACTTTGTTTTGTGTAGTTAGTGAGAAATAAGAAAGACCTCCCTTTGCAATAGACGACAAGTGTTTTTTATTTATGGATTATGTTTGGTAAGAAGCTCTACAATACTAAAAAATATTCCACAATCACGAACACGGTCTCTTAATGCAAGGTTGTTTTTGGTGCAAAACAGTATCACGTCTATTTAGGATGTATTTCCACTTTTCTTTTTCTATGGATATTCCACGTTCCAACTCATCGTGCAAGGTTTTACATTTTGTTAGTCGCATTTCCATTTCTTTCCATACTACGTAACATTTGCGGTATTTTGCAGATTTCTCGTGTTCGCTGATTCTTGGATTGAAATATTTCCAGTCACGAAAACCTTTTGAATTATTTTTTTCTTTTGCACCGAGTATATACAACGGAAAAAATAATTTAGCATCTTCACTGTAATTTTTTTTTTTTTTTTTATTTTTTGTTATTATTGCAATCTGTCATTTGAGACATTCAGCAATTGGTGCGTATGTTAACATGTCTTGTACTGAGTTCGTCCTTTTGAACTCATTTCATTTTGCCCCTATATAAGGTCTTGGGGAAGTTTTTTCTTAAGCCTTCTGGGTGCCGTTATTGGGTTCATCAGGTTTATAGCCAGTGGATTGGGATGATTAGCGATTCGGTCTCTGTATGTCTTTATCATCTCTGAGATTTCTTCTTGGACCAATTTTATGCCAAGCTCCAAATGGAGTCTGTTGTTTGTGACATACCAGGGTGCACCAGCTATCATTCTAAGCGTTTTTGATTGAAACCTTTGTAGTATTTCAATATTTGATTTTGCCGCGGTTCCCCGCAGTTGTAGGCCATAAGTCCATATAGGCTTGATCGTGCATTTATAAATTAATAGTTTATTTTCGAGCGACAATTGAGAGTTTTTGTTAAGGAGCCAGTACATGTTTCGCACTTTTTGGCCCGCTGCACATCGCTTGGTCAGGATGTGTTTGGACCATGTCAGACGTCTGTCGAGATACACGCCAAGGTATTTTGCGTAATAGGCTTGCGGTAACTGTACTCCATTTAGGTTTACTGCCGGACACGTATCTCGTTTGGTAGTAAAAGTAACTTGTATTGTTTTGATTTCGTTAACTTTGATTCGCCAATCTTGCAGCCACTGTGATATTTGGTCAAGGCTTGTTTGGAGTTTTTGTGAGGCTATGTCTGGTCGGTGGTCTGCTGCGAGAATTGCTGTGTCATCAGCAAAAGTGCCCGTAATAAGACCTTCTGTGACTGGGAGGTCAGCTGTGTAGAGCAGGTACAGTATTGGGCCCATAACGCTTCCCTGGGGAACTCCTGCTTGGATCGGATAGAGAGACGTAGTTTCAGTTCCCTGTTTAACGTAGAAGTGTCTGTTGTGTAGATATGATCTGATGAAGTTGTAGTAATTTATGGGTAGGTTATTTTTAATTTTAAACAGCAGTCCCTCGTGCCATACCCGATCAAATGCCTGGGATATGTCCAAGAAAGATGCAGAACTATATTGGTTTGACTCAAAGGCATTATGGATATTTTTGACCAATCGATGGACCTGCTCAATGGTTCCATGTCTCTGACGAAAGCCAAACTGGTGATCAGGCAGTAGATTATTATCATAGATATGTGGCATTAATCTTCGCAGAAATAAAATTTCCATAACCTTGGAAGTAATTGGTAGCAAGCTAATAGGTCTGTAAGATTTCACATCAACAGCATT
The DNA here is from genome assembly GCA_039881145.1 of Druceiella hillmani. NCBI lineage: Eukaryota > Metazoa > Arthropoda > Insecta > Lepidoptera > Hepialidae > Druceiella > Druceiella hillmani. The sequence continues at coordinate 24,452,877 of JAYKKI010000028.1, read as the reverse complement.
TTTGCCAGGCTTGAGGACCATTATTATTTGAGCCACTTTCCACTGGGGAGGAATCGAACACGTACGTACGATTGCATTGTACAGGATTGTGAGGAATGAAATTCCTTCCTCTGGGAGCTCTCTTAGAATTTTGGCAGTTATTAGGTCATAGCCAGGTGCCTTGTTGATATCAAGTGTATCAATAACAGCTCTTATTTCTCTCTTAGTGAAATTCGAAATAGGGGGATCGAGTTGGTGGCATTGATTCAGAAAAGTTGATACTTCTTGCGTTTTGGGGGAATTTATTTCGGGGTTTGGTACAAAGACGCGTTTTAAGTGTTCGGCGAATGTAACTGCTTTTTCCGCTTCACTGGCTGCCCATTCATTGTTCTCTTTGCGTAGAGGGGGTTGGTTTAAGACTGGACGTTTCATATTTTTTGTGACTTTCCACAGTGAGTAATCAGTAGCCGATGTCACGTCTAGACTTTTTAAGAAGGATTGTATTCCTTCGTTCTTGTTATCGCTAAGTGCTGATTTTAGCTTAGATTGCAAGTAGTTTAGATGTTTTTTATCTGATGCATGTCGAGACTGTTGCCATTTTTTTCTAGCACTACGTTTTTCAATCAGGAGTTCACGAATAGACAGAGGACATTCGAGTTTACGGTTTGTGTCTGTAAGTGTTGGGGTAGCAGCCCAGGCAGATCTTTGTACGCAATGGTTGAGGTGTTCAACAGCTTCCATTATGTTCTCTTTGGTTTTCATAGGTAGTGACTCGTCCAGGCATTGAGCCATTAATTGCCTAAAGAGATCCCAGTCAGTTTTGCGTGTGTGCAGCTTACATGGTTTTGGAGCTAATGTGATGGACCTTTTGAGGGTCATTTCTACAGGTGAATGAGCAGAAGACAAATCTAGGCTAGTTCTACTTGTGATAAAGCTGCTAGGGAATCCTTTGATTATGAAGAAATCTATCACATCTGGTATTTTTCTTCTATCAGTGGGCCAGTAAGTGGGTTGCCCAGGCGAGACAACACTAAGATTTAGTTTGTCAATTGACATTTTTAGTTGCCGTCCCTTTGTTGTTACTGTACGCGAGCCCCAGTAATGATGTTTCGCATTATAATCTCCACCAGCAACGAATCGGTGGCCCAGTGTGGCGAGAAACCTTACATAATCTGCTTCCTTAAGTTTATGTTTCGGTGGGCTGTAGACAGCCGATATTACAAAAGATCCTACCCAGTCTTCGATTCGCACATTTGTTGCTTGGATGTCTTCAGTACAATATTGTACTGTTTCGTAATGCTTAATATTATTTTTTATAATTATTGCACTCCCCCCATGTGCAGTTCCATCAGGGTGCATTGTGTGGTAAGTCTTATAGTTTTGTATTTGGAAATAACTCTTTTTTGTAAAGTGGGTTTCAGAGACTAGCAAGATATCAATATTATGTGTCTGCAAATACGATTGAACCTCAAGGGTGTGTTGTGGCAGCCCATTGGCATTCCATAGAGCTATTTTTAAGCAATCTATTTTGAGAGATTCGCCGTGAGTGCTATTATTAGGTTTGTCAATGTAGTCAATTGCTGCATCACTTGTTTCATTAAGTCCATTATTTCATGCATATCGTTTGTACGTATGTCGCTATTTTGTGGAAGTTGATGTCCTTTGATTAATACATCTCTATATGTTTGTCGTATGGTATTCTGAGAGTTCCATTTATGAGCCGTTAGTGTTTGTTGTTCATGACTTTCTGTTTTATCACACTGATTTTTATTCCTGGATCTATGATCTGGTGCTTTTGGGAATTTCAGATTTTGAAGCTCACGATAGACTCCACAGTCTTTGTAATTTGCAGGATGGTTACCATCGCAGAGTATACACTTGACTTGGTCGGACCTAGTTTTCCTTGGGCAGTCAATGGAGAGGTGGTCACCAGCGCATTTGATACACTTAGGTTGTCGGCGACAATAAGCTTTGGTATGTCCATATTGTTGACATTTCGCACACTGTGGGATTTCCCGTTTTGGTCGTGGAGGTTCAAAGGATACCATATACTGCATTAGGCTTTTAACTTCATATATCCGCTTGTTGTTGTCATTCGGTAATAATTCAATAATGAACATGGGCAATGGCTTCTTTGTGGTTCTTTGTTTGATATTCCAAACGTTTATGCAGCTGTAGTCCATATCATTTAATGCTTCTTTGATGTCATCAGGGTTAGTAGATGGATGCATATTTTTAAGCACAGCTTTGAACGCTCGATCCTGTTTAGGCTTATAAGTAAAAAACTCAGTCTGTTTTTGTTCCAATTGTTTGACGATAATTCTGTATGTATCGGCAGATTTGGTCTGGATTTTGACTTGATCATTGTGGAGGACCTTCAAAGCGTACATATTTGGAGCATGTTCATTAAGCATGTTAAGTAGAGGTTGGACATTACCCACTTTGTCAACAAATATTGGAGGTGGTTTTGTTGTCTTTTCTACAGTAGTGGAGTTGTCTACTTGGGTTTCTTCTTCTGCTAGTTGAGTAAAACTATTTTTTGTTGGTATCGGTTGAGTTTGAGATAGCCAGTATGTATCCAGTTTTGTTTGTTTTTGTGTTCCAACATTTTCCGGGCTTGAGTGAGGTTTTTTCTTACCGGTGACTTCCTTCCAGTCATCTTCCTTATTTGTACTTGGTTCTTGGTCAGTAGTTTGTTTTGGGTAGGTTGTGGTTGGATAGTTACCCAGAGAATGTGTTCTAGGTCGACTTTCAAATATTACATTATGGCTTATCTGCTGTGGTTGGTTTTTATTAATCTTGGTGCAGTTTTCATTTTTATTATTATTATTTTTATTATTGATTGGATCACTCATTTTTGTTCCCACGAGTATAGGACGATAATACGGTCGCTACCTAGGGTGACGCCTGTTCCAGGTAGAGGGCTATATAGATCGCCGAGTCGCCTATTTCGTCGAGTTTGGTCGCTAATGACTGATCTGTCCTTTCAGCCAAAGAGTCACTGTAAATGAGCTAATTTCTCTCTATTTTCTCATTATTTGACAAGGTCTTCTGAAACCAATCAGCTGAAAAAGTTCTGCCATCAGTCATTGAAAATCTGAAATCACAGCCTTTTCCTTGCTTCGGACTATGTTCAGTGAAACAACACCCAACCTTGCCACCTATATGATCATGACATAGGATCATTAAAATTCATGTACTTTGAATCATCAGAATCTTCAGAATCCGATGCATAAAATATCGGTAAAACGCATGAAAGAAAAAAACAAAAGTAAAACTATGATTGCGATTTCACGTAATATTTTGAAATAGTAGCTTTTGTTTGCTTTAAGGGCTTCCACACATAATTGCGAATTCGCGTCGCGCCGCAAAAATCTACAAGCGCACCCAAACGCCGCATCCCAAGGAAATCTAAAGGAAATTACCGAACGCATCCCAAGGAAATCTACATCGCATCGCAATTATTTGTGGGCAGTGGGGGCCTGTAGGGTGGCGCAGAATTCTCAAAAAAGAGGTCAAGTTTGAATGGGCTCTCAAGAGGGCAACTATCGAGAGTCTACTATATAGATAGATATCTACCAAACCAAGTACCTAACTAACCTAAATAAAAAGCAGTCATATCATAATTTTCTTTTGAATCTGTCATTTTGCTTTTTTTCTTGTAGTCTATCTATTTGTGTATCAAAATCTTCTATAGGAGAAGAAGTGGTGTCCGTTTGTAATTGAGATGTGCTTGCTGCGCTATCTTGCTGTGGATTCGATAATATCCCTTTACTCATTGTATGGGTTAAGTTTTTCTGTTTTTCTTTGCGTGAATGTCTGATCTTTTGGAATTCGGCACCGGATGATTTTTTCGATGGCGGCATTCTAGATAAACAAATATAAATAACTTAAATATATTTACTATATTGGAAATACTTATGCTGTGTTTGTTTACTTCAAAGATAATTAAAATAAAATAAGTGTAAACTAAATCTTAACTTGCTTGATTGTAATTTTTTTTATTAAAGATAATTATAAGCGCTATTGTCTCAAATGTAATCAAGGACAAGTAAACATATGTTTGTATATTAATTTTGGGCATATTCTTTATATGACCATATCTCATCGGCCCGTAAGCTATGGGTATGCGAGTAGGCATCCTTGAGGTTTGCGCCCCCTTAAACTTTGGGCCTCTGGCAGAAGCCCCTCCCCCCCAGGCAGCCCCTAGCAACGACATTGATTCATATTACATATTAAAATATTCACCGAAGGTAGACGAAGGTATAATTGGAAAAAAATTTAGAATAAATGCCGTTTTATAATTCTGTAGTAGAATAGGAAACTCTTATAATTTCGTAATGTTCATCCAGCCGTCCCATTGGTTTGTATGTCACAGCCGCGTAGTTTCTATAACTATAGACTTGCATCCGTGAAAATTTGAAAGTAATTACTTCAGATGCAAATATCGAGCAGCAAGTAGAAATATTATATGTAAAATTACCTACCCGTACATGCAAAATGAGAATGAATTTTCGCTCATCCCATCGAAATGTGTTATCTATAGTAATAATAAAAATAGTGAAAAAAATAGTAAACTGTAAAAAATATAATTAAATCTGAAAATTTAATTCAGTTATTATTTACATATTTTTCAGGTCCAAGTTTGGGTAACATTAGGCTTTAATTTCTTTTCATTAACTGTGGATTATATACATGTGACAAAATTGAAACACTGAAATTTCATTAGAATATTAAATTACAATTATTTCTTTATTGAACAGGCAGCGAAAAGTTTTTCTATGTTTATCGTTTTAATAAACAGAGATATGTATAAAAATATATATATATATATATATATGTATATATATATACATATACGTATATATATATATATATATATATATATATATATATATATATATATATATATATATATATATATATATATATATATATATGAATGCATGTACATACAATTCAATACCTCAAGACGTGAAGCTTTAACTCAATTGTCCACGTTTTTCCGGCAAAATACTAATAGAATTCGGCTACTTTAATTACAACTTTTAAAGTGATGATCCTTTTTAGAGTAATGTCTTAATAGCATTATGACGTTATTATTGTAGATAATCTAGCCCCATATTGGGTGAAAAATCTGCCTAATAAGCGATGTCGAACGAATGAATTGAATTCGTACGTAAAACTAAAAATAAAACAAATACTGCGTATACAGGTAACTGCTACTCATTTCATCCTATTGATAAATTAATTATAAGTACCTTTGTAAATTATACCTCCATTTGGTTTTTTTTTCAAATTACATTCTCATACTTATATAATTTTACCTATATACTTTTTACTTAATATTTTTACCTATGTATGTTTTAACACAATATTTGATATTTAAAGGTTTCTTATTATTTACAGGCATAGGTTCCAATTTCAATTTAACCACGAATAAGGTTGTGTGGCTTTCGAAACACTGATATAATAATATTACTTACGAGGTCGTATTTCATATGCGTCGACTTGACCCTTATTCATCAAATTTACATGGTATCGTTTTGGGGTCAACTAACCTGATTGAATTTTAATGTTACAAATTAATGTACAGCAGTCCGGGGAATGACTAAAAATGGAAAAACGGTTAAACTTTGAAATGAGGAAATTTTGCTTAAAATCTACAATATTATTAATAAGTGATAAATTGAAATTCTAATTAATGTGTTACAGCACTAAATCTGCAAGCCTTTTAGGTTTAGAAAACAATTTTATTTTTTTATGGTAACAATGGTAATGTTGCACATTAAAGTAAAATATTTTACTGCTAAAGCTTAGAGAGCATTTAATTTAAATAATGAATTAAAAATCAATAAGACCAAATTGTTAAACATCAGCCTTAGGGGCGAATGGCTCTGCACTTCGCTTTGAAATTCTTCGTACTTTACGGATTTGAAAATATAACATTGTAAGAATATATGTTTAATGGTCGTGCTTTCGAATTACAGAATAAGGCAAGATATTACTCCTGTAGCAATAAGTGTGTATATATATATATATATATATATATATATATATATGTACATATATAATATATATATATATATATATATATATATATATATATATATATATATATATATATAAATGCAAGTACGTAAATATATATTAAACATGCTGACAAGTGATAATATCGGCGTAACAATAAAATAAATGTTATATTGCCTGCCTGCTAATACGAGTATAACTGCGAGTAATACAGTCGCTAACTTTTTTATTTTATACTATCTAAATGGCTTGATATGAAACACATTTAGTACTTTTAGAATTATAGAGTTTAGTTTAATAATTTCTACATATTGCCAATGTATACACATCTATAAAACAAATAGTAGTTAGTTACAGAAATTGTAGTAAGTTTCAAACACGATATACATTTTATTTCAAACACGTCGCACTGCTTTGGTACCAGTTCTGGTAAAAACAGTAACCGCGCGCCGTCGTCGTTGTCCCATTACGTTTTTGTTAATATTAAAATGCAATTAAATTTGTTGTAAATTTTTTTCTTCAAATAAAGAAATTAACTTTCTGTTTAAAGAAAGAGAATTAATTCTCGGATTAACGAATCCCTCTTAAACACTCAGTCCAAAATACTTCGTTCAATTGAGCGCTAATATCTCAACTAATCATATAACTCCATGCTAATACATTACAAATAATTATAAAAACATATTACTATATCAACGGGCAAAATTATGTGTACAATAATCATCTATAAAATTTTCGAATGCATAAAAATTATACGAACAACCTACTTTTTTTTTGAGGACACGTTCTCTCTAATTTTTTATTCTACCCAGTAAGCATCCAGCATATTCGTTAGATGGTGCTCCTAATCAGATTGGGTGGGTTAGTGCCGCTTGTTATTCGCTGCTGATTGAATTAGATGGGCGATGAGCCAGGACAGTGCGTCGTGGGCGTACGTCTGGTGTGTGCAAACATGATTGATTGTGTATTAAGTTGCATTCACGCGCATTGTTCCTTGTGGGGAGGGAAGAGAAAAGCGGGCTTAGAGAGTAGACAAGTATTGTAGGGCAGTCTAAATTCAAAATCATATAATGGCCTTAAAATATTACGAAGTATTATAAAATAAATTAAAACTATCACAAATTATTTAGAAATGTAATTTATATAATTATAAAGCTATTACTGAAATAGAATTATTTTCATAAATAACAATTAAGCGTTTTAAAATGCGTCACGTTTGTTAACGGCGAAGTAATCTAACTATTGCCTGTTTACTGACGTTAAGCAAAGAATGTGATCACCATTTGGAAAAAAAACAGCATGTTATAGTATTTCTTTAATGTAATATTACTTTCTCTGGTCTACTTTTGCAGTGATTAGAACCTTTTATTTTTAATTTCACAAAATATTTTTTTTTAAATTTTGTTAGCGGTTAGTGCAATTAGCAATTTAGCAACTAAAAAAACACAAATTTTATTGCAAATGATGTGACAATTGGATAATATTTATTTTGTTTCGAATATTCAAACGGAAACGTATCTAAAATTATTGCTGAGAAACAAACGGAGTCGCCTCAAAATATCCCACTAAACTGAAATATCGAGGATGAATGTTGATAAATATGAAAATATTTATCAACACTAAAGAGCTCAAAGAAGATTCTCGTCGGTACAACGCAAATAAAACTCTTTGTCTAGAAGATTTTGTCATATTCACTGTGAAACTGTAGTCGGAACCGTAGGAGATTTATATCGTATGGATTGTCCTCATTGTTATCCGTGTTTATTTTTACAAGAAGTTCGCTCCACCTATTCCGCTAATGAAGAAACGTTTACTTTTTGCTGCATAATGTCATTCGGAAACTCATTATTTGATTTTGAAGCGAATATAACTAAAGAATAAAGCAATGTCATGTTAGTGTTTGACAATGTGCGATGGCAGTTGCTTCAGCTTCTAAATCGAAATAACAAATACATTCGTACTTAGCAAGTCAGCAAGTCATATATATATATATATATGTGTGTGTGTGTGTGTGTATATATATATATATATATATATATATCTATATCTGAAATGATGTAATGTATTTTGCATTTATTGAGGAGATGTACTTTCTTTTAATACATTTGTCTTATTGTATTTATTTTGATTTTTCACTAATGTAAGTAAAAAGTTCTTGTTCATTTATTTTATGAATAAATATTTTTAGAGATTTTAAATACTTACGACGCCTTAATATATAAAACTCTTCAAATACTTCTTTGGAAAAATGGAAGCTATACGAGTCTACACATATATGTACACATATACGAAAATCTAACAAGGGAAGCATTGGACGAAGTAGAGCAATTTTTATATTTTTCACCCAGAAAATGTAACAAAAAAGTACGCAAACTCTTAACCGGCAACTTGCTTGTAACTTGCAAAGATTTTTCCTAGCGAATTAATATTTTGCAAAACATGGGTTGAGCTCAGTACGTAAAGCTCGGAGACTTATAATATAATATGTGCGCATCATCTGTAAAGCTCTTCGGCATGCTACGAACCAACTTTATTACAGACACTTAGGTAGCGGTCACATACCTCTTAATCTACGCGCGATTTCAGTTTCTATGAAAATTTTCGTATCACTATAAATAACGACAAGGGAGACGGGTGAGGCCTTTGAAAAAGTTAATTCAGCCATATGTTATGGGCGAGATAACCGCATATATGATATTTTATTATATTGATAGGAATTTCGAGTATGCCGTTTTTTTATAAAAGTTGTCATTACTGGGGTTGTGTTTATGCCATAGTAAACTTAAGGGGTGCGAAAGTCACAAATAAATATTTTTTAATCATATGTGATCTTTTGATAATTCTTGACATTTATAATTCTTATAATATTCATAATTTTTGGTACTTGGAGACCCGTTTTAGGCCTTTTCCAAGCTAAATTCAAGTATTAAATTATATCATTTGTAATATTTTACGGGGGTCCATTTTCTGCACACATTCTTTTATAATAATTTATTTAATTATATAGAGATATGAAAATCTTATGTCACTTCAAATTATTTAATTTTCCTCTAATTTTGTTTCAGGCTCCATTAAAAGGTACATCGAACACTGAAATTCAAAAGTTATGAATAGAGTTATGAATGAACCTATCATTTCTTAATTCATGAAAATCCAACAATCCATGATATTGGCATAAAAATTATTGTGTTTCTTCTCCTTAACTGAGATTTAAGTATCAACCGCATAACATCAGATACAATTGTTATTTTATGAAATATTTATTTAATTTCGTGTAAAATTTGCGATCTGAAATCGATTTAGTTCATATGTTTAAATTTATTTGTAAACTTCGTCCACTTTTTGTATTAATTGTAATAAATAGGTAATTAATATTAATATATATTCCTGGAAACAACACATCGATATTTCCATACACGAATATCAGTTCCGCGGCATTTGCAATTCCAACTTTTTAAATTGTATTGCTGTACGTATCAAACGAAATATTGATTTAGTTCATACACGTACGCTACAGTTAGTAACAAATAGTATTTGACCATATTTAATGAAATTCTTGGAGAAATGTTTATTAGAAGGGAATTTTAACTATAAACATGTGGATGAACTCCAAATACATTATAAGGTATTCTTGTATATTGCAACTATATATATATATATATATATATATATATATATATATATATATAGATCGATCGATATTATAATAAGTGAAAAATTATATCGTAATGAGGCTAGTAAGTTACGATATCATATCGAAATATGAAGATAGGTATTGTACCAATAACCAGCAGCACATGAAAGTTTAACTTTGTGATGTTAAAGATTTTTAAGTATTCTGACTCTCGTGTACAAAATTTATCAATTTAATGGTTTTATTTTTATCAGGTGTTCCCTATTTTGCCAGTCTGGTGTTCGTAATATAAAAAACTATTGTCTTATAGATTAGTAGTTTAGGTACCCATACTAGTTTTAAACCTTGGCCTATATTCACAAGGCTAGTTTAAGCCGACGGATTTTGAGTTGTTCTAAGCGCCCTACTGTCACTAATTCTGTAGATTATGTGATTAGGAATTTGTATGTTTTGAGAATATGTGACCTATTTTTTATTTTTAAGAATGTATTTGACAGAGTTGACAATGAATACTTCAGTAAAGCTATTGACTGCTGGTGTATCTTGATGTAATGTCATTTATATGTGTATATTGATGTAATGTCATTTTAGCTTACATTTTTGACTTTGTAAGCAGACAAATATTTTCAAACCTTAGTTTTACGTCAATCAGTAAATTATCATTAATAACCCAATACTTTTAATGGACATCAATTTTTACGTTCATCGTGTTTTGTTTGCTAAATTATTTAATACCATTTTCGGATGTCACTCTACTCTAGACGGAATCAAAAGTAAGCTGTTTCAACAGAATTAAAAGTTAGCATTCTAATATGGTTTAATAAACAATTTAAATTTAACATGGGCGAATATATCCTTATACTTTTTGTACAAGACTACAAACTGACTATTTTTTGTGTAGAATTTTAAACTGGATAAACGTAATGATTATAGGTAAATTTATTCATTTTACCTATCACCAACATTTGTAAAGAAGCAGATGTGGCATTGCAGTTTATTATGATCATTGCCACGATTTTACGGTTTAAAAAGTTATTACATTCAAATATGCACTTCTTCTTTCACACTACAGTAATTTTTGATTTCTTAACACCCGTTCTTCAAAAGTTACTGTGATGTTTTACGCACTCCTACTCTTATAGCTTCATTGTGACTATATGTTGTAAAAATTTGTTTCCCTAATAATATTTAATTCGGCAATAATTTCAAGATAGTACTTATAACCTCATTTGAAGTCCAACATATGTACATAAAAAATAGTCTTTATTTTGATTTAGTATTTGATATCCATTTAGACATTTGCATTTTTACACTTATATCTATTATAACTGGAGCACTTGAAAATTTAATAATTTATTTAATATAGCGAATGAAAGCATTTCTTCGCGTAAATAATGTACGATTTTGTTTATTACACTTGTCATTAATGTTTGTAATTTCAGGAAGGATTGTAGAAAATGAAAAAAAAACTGAATAACAATTGAGAACCATTTATCATCTGATATGGCATATACCAAGGGATTAACCGATTTACCTGTTCTTCTTTCTAATTAACAAAAAAATATTCTATTCTGGAGATAGTGAACTTCATTACTCCTGTAATTAATACATGAATATCCTTTGGTAGACTGTCATTATTTTGACAAATATTTCCTGTAACTACTTCACTCTTATGATTTCCATGATTCCCAGCATCCATAGGCATAAAAATGTTTCTCAATTCTTTAATTATTTGGAAGAAGGACTAGTAAACAAAAAAAGCGGTCGAGAGGGGAATGCTGAATGCGAGAATATTTTACAGGTACATAGCTTTTCCACAAAATGTTAAAAATAATTCGGAATTAGGGTGATGTACACGATGCCTTACTTCACGCCTCTTCTCGTGTTAGTTAATTTTATAACAACAATGACGGCTGAGGGAAATTGTAATCTATTTGACGTCGCGCTCGCAGTACTCGTTACTTAATTCAATGCACAACAAAACTGTTTCGAACGTGATAGTGCATCGTTATTTTAAATAACATTTCATTCCTTGGTCACGTCGTTTGTTTTTATGTGGGAGAACGTTATATTTTTACGACCTAGACTCTACGTCCCTACAACCTGGCTAATAAAGTTTAACCTCCTTTCACTCGTTAACCTCCTTTCACCTCCTTTCCTTTCCTCTCACTTTTAAGTGATTGATGATGAAGTGAATTAATATGTTATACTATATTTTGATAACGATTATTGAAATGGATCCACAGGTAAATGGTAATAAAATGAGAAAATATAATACAATTAAATGAAATACATATATGTTAGAAATACTCAACGTATTTATGTATTATATCATATATATCTTTATAATGTTTATGTCATATAATCATTAATGTTAGTACTATGAATGCGAAAAGTAAAAAAATTCTCAATTGACATTTTAACCCTTATGTGAGTGACGAGGTACCCGGGTACCTTTAGCATTTTCAAATTTAAAGAAAAGTATGTTTTACGCTCTGTAGGTAGCTGTGATTTCGTGAGAGCTCTTTACTATTTATAAATTATATAATTTTTAATGTTTTGACCCAGTCAACTATTTAATAAAATGTACAAGATGTTTTGTGGAAACCAAAACATATTTTAAACTCACAATAGAGTGATAAGATACCCGGGTACCTCTTTTTGTCTTGTATGACAATGAAAAAAGTATTTATAATTTCGTACAAAAATGAAATAATAAGCATTTGTTATGATGTTTTATTTAGTAAAATTATTTGTTCCACTCTGACATACAGAATTAACTTGACACGTAATTTAAAATATTGATTATTAGATTTTACTTTTACTTACTTGTTTTAGTTAGTTCATATAAAATTTAATTGAAATTGATTACATAATAATTTAAGTGGGTATGTTTAAACACTAAGTTGTCCAAGAATAAAGTTAGGTAAAATTAAAAGGTTTTCTTTCAAACATTAGTGAAGGGTTGCTAAATTTTTATCAACAAAAATTTAAACCGATAGGGACTATTATTGCTTCAATAAAATATTGAACACTATAATTAATAAAATTTAAGGGGAGAACAGTTCTACCTCGAAGGCAACGGTAATTTAGGGCACAATTTTCAAATTTGTAGGAGCGGCCGAACGAAAATATCTATCATTTTTATATATCTTATTAATCATTGTTTATACTTATTCGGAATTTGGGTATTTATCTACTAAAGCATTATATTTTTGCTACCAAATGTTGGTTGTTATGAATATTAAAGCTACATTTTAGAATAAAGGTATTAAAGAATGAAATAGAATGTGGGGGAAGGCCTATAAAAGTTTTTGAAAAACAGGGTTTATTTTAAATAAAAATCAGGACTTATTAGGTTAAAACAGGATTTATTACGAATAAACACTGCTTTCAGAGACGAATTAATGTTTTGCTTCAAGCGTCAGCAGATATTGTGAAACTGTACTTTTTTATTATCACTATGTAAAAAGATTATAATTTCTTTCTATATATTGTATTTATCTCATAGATTGTATTTATTTCAGCTATTTTTAATAATACCGAAAAGACTTACAATTTCTTCAGACTCATTGGTTTGTTCCAAAAATAAGAAGCGCGTGCACTTTCGTCAGTGATTGTTTTATAGCATTACAAAATCTTCTAGTAAAATATACTGGGCAACTTTTTCGCTTTACAAAAAGTGTTTGTTCTCATTAAGTCTTAAAAATGTTATTTTAAATCTTTTTGTACTGGTAGTGCTACAAGAATTAAGTTTAATGTATAATATGATACATTGTATCAACATAGAGAATACTTTCAGATATTCGGTAAATTTGGTATATTCGAATAATTTTGCCAAATATTTATTTGTTCAACCTGAGCTCTCACCAAATATATTATTCATTCCAAACATTCAAAAACAAAAATTTGTTTTTTATTATATTTTTAATCAAAATTTATTTTGTTTTAAAGACAATATGTGCATACGCAAATATTACTTAATTTTTCACGTTTTATTTTTAATATAAAAAGTATAATTTGCAAGTAATGTTACAAATTCAAATGACGTGCTTAGTTTTTTTTGTGAACGGAACAATAAATTTAATAATCCAAAAACAAATAATTCAAACAAGTCTTCGTTATATATAATAATATTAAAACAAATATTACAAACAAGCCTTCGTTACACACAATTTTTATACCTCTTTTTTTGCTTTACCAATCGACACATTTGGAAGCTTAAAATAAAATAAAGTGGGTTATGTTCGGTCAAGCTTTCAGGGTGAAATTTCCTTCGGGGACAATTTTATCGCATCTATTTTCGAACCAAATTCACCTGAATGACTTAATCTCGTTATGTTTGCCTATAGATGCGTAATATCCGCCTTAACAACAAACTCTCTACAATATTTGTAAACCGAGCGCTGAAGCGAGTTTAGGTTGTCAGTACCTGTCAGAATTATTCGTCGGAATTTGCGAACGGATTTTCATTTTGTGAAATATATATCTAGGTTAAATAACTTCTAGAAAGAATCACTATATTTTAAATGTTTTTCTACGTATATCCATATAAAATACATTTTAAATGTTTCTAACTTATTAATGGTTTTCTACTTTACTACTTTTTTTTTAATAAACTAAAATTAATTAGTTATTACTATGTTAATATTGCTTTAAAATATTTCACCCTTATTAATATTATAGAGTGCTTATGTGTCAATGCGATGAATAGGAAGTCAAAACATTAAGTAATAAGTAAAAACTTTCAAAATAGATTAGGGGGTATAAATCATTCTACACATTAGCATTCTCAGTAATGCTACTCTGAAAGGCTTCAGCTTAAAAACAAAAAAATTAGATTTAAAATTTTAAACTATGGATCATACTATGGAATCGCTGAATGAATAAAATCGCTTTAGAGTATTCGTTTTGAATTAATCTCTAACCGAAGACTAGCCAATATCGTATGGTATCTTCAATGCCAGTATTTATTCCCATCCAGGGAGGACTGCAGCAATTGGATTTCCAAATAATCGTCTAGAAACCAATGTTATTTTCTGCAAAACAATACTAATTTCGCAAACAGCATTATGTTGAACTTTAACTAATTTTGCAAACAGTATATGTTGAACTTTTTTGTTTTTAAAAATATTTGGATTTTTAATAAGTTCGCGCGTACATCAGAGGCATACAAATAATCATATAATTGATGTGCAGATCCTGGCTTTTACGCAGATAGTTATTTAGTTCTTTCGTTCTTACCTCTCAGAGGTTACCTATTAGAGGACTTTTATATTTATGGAAGTAGAATTTTTAGTTTCGAAGATAGGGAAAAGGTGTTAGATAAATATTTGAACGGAAAATAGAGTGAAAAATGTAGAATCCCATTTAAATCCGTTCGGGTTCCTTAAAAATAAAGTTCTGACCTTTCAAACGTAAAGAGTATTCATCTGTAAAACTCTAATAATACTTTATGTGAATATAATAATGGAGTTAAATTTTAATGAGGTTGAAATTAAGGTTAAATAATTTTGTCAAAATTTTTGCGTAACACAGTTTTGCGTACAGAACATTTATTGGGAGTTACCTCAAAATAGCCTAAAACTTCCAAAAAATTATATTTGCCGTTCATTTATTCCGTCCCTTAGTATTAGTATCAGTATTTTATTAGACAGATGTAACGCAACTAGACGTGTTATTTGCTTTTTAGTTAACTAATGTAATTTCATATTCCATTTGAACCGGAAAATTATGTTTTTGGTGTAATGGAATGAAATTTAATTAGGGTATTGGAATCTATATTCACGGAATGGTCGACATCTTTACAGTTGGCAGTCATTATTAACCGAAGATCATACCCATTATTTGTCTTCAATCTTATTGGTTATGAGCTAATTAGTTCTTATCGGAATTATTTTGAGCCTCTCGTGATAGCGGCGCAAAAAAACTGTCATTTTCCTCATAAAAGACAGACATATTTAAAAACATAATTTATTGATGACTTATGCTATACAAAATAGCATTCTTAGAGCCACGTTAATATTTTACCTGGTTTATCGGGTATTTATGGATCCATAATTAAAATTACGTTTCTTTACTCGGCAATTATAATCCGTGTATGTAAGTGTATAATTTAAAACATGCAATAATATTTGCATTAAGCTGACCAGATGAGCAAATTTATTCCAAAACTTTACGTTTTAACATACGGAGTGATTCATTACTGATTAAAACTGTAGGGTATACGAAACAGTACTACGTAATTTCCGAACGTATATATTTACTATTATAGTTTTTAAGATAAAAATGGTTTGAGTTTTCTAAGGAGAACAATTTTGTGACCAAATTGATGTAAGTTTTGAATGGGACAAATCTAATATTTACTCAATGGCAATTGAAATAATATTTAGGATTGAGTATATGTAAATTTGTAAATCATCTGGGTACAAATGATATTTACTCTGGTAGTTTTTTTTTTCAAGATTTTTAATTAATATGCAGCAACGGGGATAGAACTTCTTTTTGCACTAGAGCATCAAGTCAGTGGATGTTAGTTATTAATTGGTGAGGCGAGTTTAGACTCTCGGCAAAGTGTCATATGTTACAAAATATCTTCTAAAACGATGTAAAAGAGACATTTTAGTTATATATCAAGTGACTTTCCTCGTGTAAATAGAAAATATAATCTACAGAAAAGAAGGCGCTACTTAAGTCGAGTAGATAAGCAAAGTTATTTGTGTGTCATTAATAGGTAACCGTATATCTATCTATATATAAAATTAAGATTTTAAAGAAAAGAGAATGGTCTTTTATATGATAAACCCTTGCTAAAATTATAACAGCTATTAAAATAATCTGTAAGAGTCATTATACCACTATTTTATCTCACTTTGAAACATTTTACTAAACGATTGTTTTATGATAAGTATCATAGCAAGATCTAGATTTTTGGTAGCCATATGTAAATAATACCAATATTCGAAACTTTAGCGGAATTCACTTTGAGAAAATAGACCATTCTATTTCAAATATTAATTTAATTTTAGCTATGAATATATATGCTATTTAGATTTTGTCAAGCGTTTTTTCAGTACATATACAGGTATTCTGTAGTAGTTTACTTTTTGTAAAGAACTGCCAGTCATTTTTAAAACTTTATTGAGGGCGCGACTGAACGGTGATCTGCAATCAAAGCAATCGTTTTATTCTTTCCTTTTTTAATATTCTCAACAACTCGTATAATTTTTTTCTTTTTGCCTTCTTACCTAAGGCTTTTCCTGCCTTTAGTCTAATTGTATTTTCATTAAACTCACATTCATTAATTTCGGAATATTATTCAGCCTTTAAAAAATAAATAAACTTATACGAGTACGAGATGAACTGGTGACCCGAGGGTCCTGTGTACAAAAAGCTATAGATAATTTATATTATTATAGTATTTTAATAAAATACTTATAAATGTTTTTATTACTTTTCTAATATCATATAAATATGAGTGTATCAATCGATATATCTATAAAAGGCACAAAAATATCATGAATATCATAAAAGCTATGAAATTTAAAATTACGGAAGTAGTTTCGATGATAAATCCGGGAGATAATACCGACTGTACGGAATTTTTTGAGAGAAATATACTGATTCATGTCAACCATATTTTTAAGTACGTGAAAACTACATTATACAACCGGATACCGAAAAAATACTTTTATTCTTTACAAACAAATTACAATCTGATCAGATTACCGTATAAATTGGCTTCGTATAATGTGCTTGTATTAAAAAAAACGTGACGATTACGCGAATACACAAATTTATTGGCTGCATGAAACGAGTAACTAAAAAAATATGGAAAATAAAATTTTTCCAACAAAAATGTTTGATTAATGTTCATAATGCCTTGCAAAGAATGGAAGTATACTCTCTTTCTTTGTCTTTTGCACATATCGAGTATCAGATTTAATTTTCTTGATAAAGTTCATTTATATCGCATTTGGTCGAAATTAATTATGTAATACTGAACTGAACTGTACGTTGTTATATACTCATTCGTGCGCGAATAAACGTGGTTAGAAATCCGATTGCTTTTTTTAATTAATAAATAAAAATTTTAAACCAAATAGCCTTTTATTTTATTAAGGAAATATTGAATGCTTTGATTAATTAAATTTGCGGAGATAATATTGTAACTCCGAAGGCAACGACAATTCAGAGTTGAATTTGATATTTCTTAGTAGAAGACCGAATATGACAATAAAGTTTATAAATCTTACCCATCATTATTACAACATGCTTTTTGGAAATTTTGATAATTGTCTACTAAAATGACATCTTTTTATTACAATATAAACCCTATTTTTCTTCTAATACCAAATCTATGTTTTCTAGGACGAAAACAGTAACTAAATAATGACATAACCTGTCGTGAAAAGTCCATAAAAATTCGAATACTTTTAGGGCTTTATGTATATATATATACACATATACGAGGCTTGTTGTCAATAAATACTTTAACATTTTTTAAATTATAATATTTTTTTAAATAATCAGAGGGCTTAATTTTCTGTGTACTTTTCCTTTTTATAAAGGAACGTAATACAAACAATACCAAATATATAGATGGTATTTGTATATTACGGCTTAGTTTCTATTTTCTTTGCAAGAATACAACATACAAAAATGTGTGGATTATAAAAAACTTTGTATTGCTAATTTTTCCAAGAAATTCCACCAGAAAAAAAAGCAACTCCACTTTATAATACATTTTATTATACTATCTTATTTAAGTTGTATTTTTTAAAAATCTACAATTATCAGTTTCGGCGATGCGAAACTGACTTTCCACAAATATGGGTAAAGACGTAGTTCTAGGAGAAAACATTACATTTGCAGGAAATAAGGTTTTGCAAAAAGTACCATCGCCCCATAAAATTCAGTTTCTAATACCAATGATGTCTTTATACAATTTTAAAGTGTAAAACATTTTTACTTTAAAAACATTTATTACTTTGTATCACATACATTAAAAGCGAACCGTCCCGGCACCGTAAACGATAAATTGGTTTTGAAATTATAGTTTGTAGTGGTGTTGTTAATTGTAATGAAGGAGTCTTTTGACGCCTATATTATTGTATTATAAAACAACAGCGAAAATCATAAAATTATTTCCGCATAACTATTTTCTCGCAGCGAATTCCTTTTGGTGTAGTCATCAAATTGTCATTAAAATTAGAAAAAAATGACACTCGAGATTTCAAAATAAAAACTGGATGAAAGAATATTGTTTTTAGAATTTTAATTAAATTTTTAAAGCTTTAAAATAAATGGCCTCTTGGCTTGAATTTTAAATAATTCGGACTCACCATTGTGGATCTATGATTGACCAATATTTGTCTCAAATATTTTTACTTATTCGATATTTATAAAAAAAAAACTATCGCATCACGTTTGAAAAGTTGTTAGAAAAAACTAATTTTATTGTGCTAATCCCACCTATATTTTCAAACACAAATTTTTTCACAACCTAGAACCGACAATAAATTTTATTCGAACTCGTAGTACGAAAGTTTCCGCACACTTTTGGGCACACATTTAAGGGTATATAATATTTCTACTAAACTATTTAAAAATATTACTCAATGTAAATATATTGCCTATTATATGTTTCACAAGCATAAGAACACAGTGAATATTGTAAAAATTACAAGATATAGGTTGTCACCGTGGTGTGTTGGGTTGATACCAATGCACGCTGACTTTGACGACGCGGCGCACCGCGGGAACCCGGGTTCGATTCCCGGCCGTTCTTCGAGCGGGGCTAGATTAGTAGTTTGCCTTATGTATTAAATAAATACATTAAAGTAGACAAATAAAATAAGTAAATACATGATACGAAGAATATTACATGGGCCAAAGAAATACAGGGGACTTCACGGTAAATTAATATTTTGAAGTAAGAAGCAAAAATGCGTCGTGCAGTTTTTTTATGTATAAACAAATTGAAAATTAGTATGTTTGGTCGTCTATAGAAAATAAACGCCTTATATCCAAGTAGATAGAACTCGCACTAAGAGATTTCCAAACCTGCTTAAATATACATAAACATTTAATGGCATATTTTACTTCTATGAAATTATTCACAATGTTAGTATTCATTTTCAATATATATGTGTACGCTGCCTAATAAGTTTTTATCCTTGCAGTCGTGAATAACTCAAAGTATAATTCTAGTAAGATTACTTCATAATGTATACTTTAGAAGTTTTGGAAAAAGCGGATTTCTCATGTTTTTTGTGGATAATTTCAGCATTATCTTTATAATTATCTTACATAATATACTTACAAAACTAGTTTATGAATCCTTGTAACTGGCTTTTTCAGTCACATATGCCAACAACATGAAAATATATTAAAATTAAAGCAGCAGCATTTTTTACAAGTAACGATGTGCTCTAGAGAAAGTCCTAACACCTAATAATACAAGGACCTAAAAATATTAGGAAATTAATTAAGATACCTTGTTACTGAATAAGAAAGAAATGTCAATACTAATTGAATGAACTTCACTTCGAAGCCAAAAAACATTTCTGAAATAATTGTTTATCCTTTACTTGCTGTCGTCATTTTTTTTATTTATTCCCAAAAAACCTAAGTAAAAAAATCAAAGAAAATTTTGAGTAGTCGTTAGCTTCGAATACGGGATAAAATCCTAGATATTGTATTAATTTAAACAAGAAAGTGTAGCATCAATTTACTATTGATTCCCATTTACTGGTAAGCCATGTAATAAAAAAGTGGAAATTTTGGATGTGTTATAAACATAAAAACACGATATTTTTAGATATTTCACAATATAGAAATATCGATATTCATGACAAGTTCGACTTATTTTTGTAGAAAAATTACATGTCATTAAAACTTTATGGCGATCTACAGTTTATACGCATTTTAATTTATTTTAAGACCTTAAATATGGAGTCTATGTCTATCAATACATGATATTATTTTTCCGGTAACTACAAAAGCCACTTTTTATTTATCAAAACTAGGCAGAAATTTGAATGCTAAACATAATACTACTTTTAAGGATATACATGACTAGTGACAAATAGACGTATAAATGGGGAATAATTGTCTATTTTTTGGGGGTTAATTGTATATTTTATTTCTTGAACCTATATTCCCACTTCTAATAATAGAGAAGGGCGTACTTGGCTTAATTAGATATACATGGGCCCTACATTTTTAGTATACATTACGATATTTTCTCTTTTATTATTTTATTATGTAGATAATTGGAAAAAGTTTAAAGAATATTTTCCGTGGCAATTACTTTTACAGAAAATGAAAATTGAAATAAAAATATAAACCATTAAATCGCTGAAGTAGTTTAACAGTTTAATTATGTCACAGCTGCTAAAAGAAGCTCTCATTATTTATATTAAGAAGATAAATTTTTATCCTTCGGTAAAAGAAATATTAAAAAAACATATTAAAATATATTGGACAAATTATAATATATTTCAGATAGATTTACACTCAAAAACAAATCTTGAAAAGATGTTCTAAATTTTGTCTCTACATCAGTTTAATTGATAAAAACACCTGGCCTACTTTTGAATACTCTCATACGATTTAATACATATAACCAGGGGATTACGAGAAGATTTATGTTTATTTTAGAATAAGATAAAGAGATGTGATGCACAATCAAAATGAAGAGATGTCAAATGCCTAAAATTATACGTTTCTTAATTTCATTCATTTACACTTTTAACGTCTCCAATTACTTCAATCTGGTTGGGTCAAAAGTTTTTATTAAATACGCCATTTTTTGCTCCTGGTAAAGAGCTTGATTTCTTTAATCCTCCGTAATAAAAATTACTTTAGAGGAAAGAATAAAAAATGAACTAAACTGTATAGTGTTTTAAAAATAACTTATATGACACACTGAATTTTAAAATACCACCTGTAAGTATTTTTTTAGCTTGTCGATTCTATACTTAAAAGTATTTCCTGTGAATTTTTTTTACTTCCTGGAATTTTTTTAGCTTGTTGATCCTATACTTTTAAGCATAGGATCGACAAGCTGTACGTAGAGATAATTTTAGTTTTTGATAATATTGAATAAGAGGAATTGGTCTCTCAATACCTAAGGAAATTATCCTTTGCTGGTGAATTAAATTCGACGGACGCATTTATTTTTAACATTATCTATTTTAGTTGAAGCATGCACATGGTCTTATTCAGGTGTGACTTTAAAAATACCTTGGTTATGGTCAGACTCTTAAAATTATATTCTCTATTTAGTATACCCAGGAACTATATACTAGATGCATCGACATCTATAATTAGTTTCAAACAAGAATCTTGTGCGATGCAAAACAAGAAGATAAGTAAAAACCTTGGAATTTTCGTGTATATTCTTTAATATACGGACTATCAAAATATTATCTAAACTACATCTTCATGCGCTTGAATACTAATATCGTGTCATAATTCATATTATGTGTGTGGAAATTTATTCTGAGTGTACGATATATTCTTTCAAAACGATGGCCCGCAATTTTCTTCCTATTTTCAAGAAAGGAATTTAATGAATTTATATCAATTTATATTACTAATTTAATGAATTTTATTTAGACGTTACTTATAATACACAGTAATAAAAAAATATCTACAACATATTATCTGATAATGAAGCTTTCTATGGACTAAAAAACCTCTTCAGGTCACAATTTATTTCTAGGAAAACAAAATTCTTGTTATACAAAACTTTCCTTTGATCATTATTGATCTATTAGTCTAAAACATGGAAATTGACAAAATCAGGTAAAGCTCATTTCAGTTGGTTGAAACAAATATTTTAAGATCAATTCTTGGGGCATTAAGGAAAATGATGTTTGGAGAAAAGGATATAATTCAGAAATATGTAAATTTTACAAGACCATGATTATTAAAGTTAATAGACTAAATTGGGCTGCTCAACTTGTTCGAATGCGGGATTCAAACCCTCTCAAAAGAATTGTTTGACTAAACCGCAAGGGTAAAGGAAAAGAGAAAAAACAAAGATGAGATGGCAAGATGCGGTGGAGAAAGATTTTGGGGCGCCGAAGGTCCGTAACTGGAGATGGGTTGTCACATAAAGGGCTGCATGGAAAGCGCTTCAAAGAAAAGTCTTGGCTTATCCTGGGCTGTCCAGCTACTGATGATACTTCGTTAGGAAGGATTGGTTTCTAAAATCTACTAGAAATCTGTATGGCCCAATAGCATTGTCTCCTAATAAAAATGGTATATTTACACAAACTATCTTATTTTTATTTATTTACATTTCTGAAATTATTTATTCTCGTATTTTGCAGATATTACTTTTGTGTATTATTATGACACGGATAAAGAAGTTCAACGTAACATAACATAACAATATATTACATCCTTCACTTGATATAATCGAGTTTTGGTTAAATATGATTCCATGAATAGCGCCAATTCCATTTGTATTTAACCGTTTTTTTTAATATAATTCCAAAGAGATCATTAAATAAACCTGTTAAGTGCGATTGGGACTAACGGCAGAAGTGTTCCGTACACATTTTCTACATGCAAAGTTAAATATTTAATGGTTCTTAGTATATCTATGCTAGTTTGTACACATTGATATTTTATTTCACCATGAAAATATATTTCGTCATAACTTTAAAAGGCTTAAGACAAATAACTGATTGCCAATGTTAATTTAATTTATCAATGCAAATTTTCCATGTTGTACTTAAGAGCTTACTAAAGAAATTTGTAAAGTGGAAGGTATGAAAAATTTAAAAACGTAATTCAAGTACATCTTCCTGTAAAATTATAAACTCATGAACTTATTGTATAGCTGAAAGATTATGAATAAAATTATAACCCCGAAACTTTAGAGTTTATGAAAAATATTGATTAGATGTACTAGGATGATGATCGAATATGATAAGTCGCACAAAGTTTTATCCTTACATCCTTATCTTTTAACCGGTCGTGGTTATAAAAAAGTTCACATCAATTAATTAATGAAATATTTTCCTCTAAGTATATTGAAACTTAGCAATGCATGATTAGGGGGGAAGACTGAGAAATTAAGTCAAGTTAATTAAAGCGTACGAGATATAAAGTTATCTTCAATAATATATCCATTTCCAGAGGAAACACAAACTCTTACGGTTATTATAAAACTTTTGTAAGTTATGTCGTACATAGTTATGTCGTACATGTAAGTTATGTTCATCGAATATTTGTTTAGTTTACCTAAACTTTTATTTTGTTTATAAATATGTGGACACCTGTCCTTCATTATTTCCATATCTTTGGTTTAAATTGTTATCGACCTGTAAGAATCAAAAAACTGTATTTGAATAACCTTACAATAATAACCTATATGAGATTATCTTATTAATACTTAATCTCGTACATATTTTTTAAAATTTTTGTTGGTAACAAAATTAACATAATGTAACATACTGGTATATCAGTCAATAATAATTTATTTAAAAACTATTTTTTCAGAATTGTATTCATGGTATATTAATTACCTTTTTTTAAATTTCAATTCCGTAGTCACAACCTAGTTATATTTCATAATTATCTAACAATACTTCACCGTTCTTGCAACTTTAACCCATTCCAAATAATACATGTTTGTAAACTGAAGGTTATATTATTTATTCTCCTTAATAAGAGCATTTTACATTGCACAACAAAAAAAATAAATTTGGCAAGATTACGCATAAATGCTTATAATGATGTTGCATTATTCTAAACGTAACAATTAACAATTCTGTTCGGTATAATTTAATCGCTCTGCATTAATTATTCTGGTATCCTTTTGAGAAGATATAAATAAGAATTCAAACGTTAAATTCCTAATTATCAAATTAACACACACAACAAGACACACACACACACACACACATATATATATATATATATATATATATATATATATATATATGTGTGTGTGTGTGTGTGTTTGTATATATATATACACATATATATATGTATTGAACATTACATTAAATATTTAGTATAAAAAGGCAATAAAAATATTCAAGGCCTACATATTACTCATCTTATGTCAGGTAAAATTTCATTGTTGTATAAATTAATAAGGACTAAAAGCGTTCCCAATTGTAAATATTAAGACTTAAACTTCTCATTAATTATCTTTTTTGTTTTTATATTTGTATGCCTTATACTTATAATAGTTTTCATTTACATTTAAGTTTTTAACTTCAAAATCGAGTTTGCCATTGACGTTTTCCGCTATTAAAGGCGTTGTCTGATAAGAATTATCAGTTTCATCAATATGCAATTTGAAATTATTTGGTAATTGTCAGGAAACATTCCTTTATGAATATTGGAATATCACTAACAATACGTGCAGAAATTCAGACTATTGATATTTTTCAAAATACATTATCTGTAATTAGTATTATTTAGAATATTTTGATCAATATTTATTTATATTTAATCGAATAAACCTTTCTTAAATTCTCCTCTTTATTCTAATTCTAGCTATAAATATAAATAAAAATCACATTAAATAAATTTTTTTATAAATTAATAAAATATTATAAATATATATCTAATTCCAAATCTAATATATCTAATTCCTCATTGTTTAGAATTTTTTTAAAATTGAAATATTTCTGAAAACACCAACAAGAAATATGTCCATAATCGAATCTTTGAAAGGACGATTTACAAAGCCACCGAAGTGAATTTTAGAAAAACAGCTTTATTAGACATTTTTTGAACAAAATAAACGATAACTCTTCATCCCCTAGTTTTGAAAAAGTTGCTGTATGAATGTCTTTGCAAAATATAATGGGCGTGGCATTTGCATGTTGATGTATATTTATATCATAAAAATATTATTATATTTGTAAACAGTCGTATAGAAATAAAATTATTACTTTTAGATTTACTTAGCTATATTCGTAAATGCGATCGGACAGGTTTTTATTTTTAGTTGACTTCATTCGGCAAGTACAACTGAGTGAAGTTATGTATGAACAAATATTATTTGCCGTAATCATTTAACCATGTGATTAAAATCTCATACAGGCTGGAAATAATTTAAATATACGAAATTTTTTGGACTATCGTCGAATCATTCTATTTATTCTATCGACTTACATATAAGAACAAGTAAATATTTATCTACTTTGTTATAATTGAGTGGGAAGCAAGGGTTGCGAGGAAGCGAGTTTGTCCGACAATATTCGTATCCAGCCTTTTAGTTATTATATCACAGTTCTTATGTAATATTATGAAATTAGACTCGGTACAATAATCAGAGCCCAGACCAGATATTTTAATATTTATTTATGCCAAACATAACACAATCAGTGCCGTTGACCTTAATTTAATCATGTCTAAAGACTAACATCATGTATTGATTTTTTCTTGGATTAAAACTAACTTTAATTAAAGTATATTAAAAATTATTTTTGTAATAATTATCTATTATTTTTAATATCAATGTTAAATTATTCCCATTTTTATTTAATATTATAAGTAAATTCCATAAAAGTTCATTCCGAGCTATGATTTTATTTATATTTCTTTTACACGATTATTTGCAAAAATTTATCTTTAATTTTGATTTTGTATTGCTCCTGTATAAATATTTAATACAATTTATAAGGCCATGGAAATAGTGTATTAAAAATTCTCCATCGTAGTAATTTCCCTGTAATTAAACTTTTTTGGAGTCGCTTGATCAAAAGTTTAACTTTGCAATATTAGTCACAAGAAGGCAAATTAGGCTAAGCGGGGACTTGTGACCTAAATCTGACATATATTATTTTCTTATTTTTTTCTTTTTCCAGTACTGAACAATTTTGTAGTTTGTTTTTTTCTTAATGTAAGGTAAAAGGAATGACCTAATTTTATTTTGAGATTGGGGAGACATGTTAGAGCCTAAAGAACTTAACATAGCTTTGTCTAAATTGAATTTTACAGCACGAAAAAAGCGTTTTCAGATTGGGGGTACGAACATGTTAGGGCCTAAAGAACTTAACATAGATTTGCCTAAATTGAATTTTACAGCACGAAAAAAAAAAGCGTTTTCAGATTGCGGGTACGAACATGTTAGGGCCTAAAGAACTTAACACAGCTTTGTCTAAATTGAATTTTACAGCACGAAAAAAGCGTTTTCAGATTGGGGGTACGAACATGTTAGGGCCTAAAGAACTTAACATAGATTTGCCTAAATTGAATTTTACAGCACGAAAAAAAAAAGCGTTTTCAGATTGGGGGTACGAACATGTTAGGGCCTAAAGAACTTAACATAGAAAAAAGCGTTTTCAGATTGGGGGTACGAACATGTTAGGGCCTAAAGAACTTAATTGCCTAAATTGAATTTTAGAGCACGAAAAACATTGCAATAGGGCGTTCGTTTTTCTTCGAACTTACATGAAGATCGGGTTCTAGATTAGAGAAAATGTTTAATTCATTTAATATACTAATAATAAATTTGACAATTAAATTTTCAAGTCCGGAAGGGCTGAAAATATATAAGAAAGTAGACATAAACATGATGTTCAGATTATCTATTAACTAAACATTATCAAATTATTGAACTTTATCTATTACGTCCAAAAAAAATTAAATCAAAAACTCTGTATGTTCGGCTTAGAATTTCATGTAATATAATTCCGAAGAAACCGAAAAATCCACGCCGGGTAGTAAAAGAAATACAAACAGAATTTTCCTTATTGAAAAATTTAGAACGGATTTTTATAGGGCGAGTATAAAACTGGTTAACCAATAAAAAATTTGCACGCAAGCATATATCTTCAAGTTTTATTGCATGCCCTTTTTCGCTTTTTAATACAAACAAACAGTTTGAATATCTCTAGAGAAACATAAAAAAATTATTTTTATACCTAAATTTGCTAAGCGTTTCTGTTCTTTTTTCACCAGTATTATATAAAACTGAGCTCCCTGCTTGCAAGCTACATCTCCTAACAATACAAACAGTGTATCTATAATTTAATACGATTACATATAAAAGTTAAAATGTAAATTGTAGTTGACACTAGGACAAGTGCTAGGAACATCTACTATTTGATACATGGATTTAGAAGACGCAGATATTAGGGTATGAACATTTAAAAAAAACCTTTCGATAATCTAAGTTTATCGCGGAGCTAATATATTTATTTAACATATAGTATTAGTTTTATATGTAACATAAAAGGCAGTTTGGGCGAAATACAAAGAGAGTAGTGAAAATAATCGAATTGTACGAAGTATTTTACTACTTACACTCGCCTAATAATAGCAGATGTTTTTGTGGCGATAGTTACTTTAAGTTTTACAATTTTATGCCCAAAATCAATATTCCATTTATCCATGCTTTTTAATTACTAATAATGAAACTTCTAACTGACGTTTCAGTTTTGCATATCAACAACATATCAACAGATAAGAATTACTATATCTGCAAGCTATCTACCAAGGGGAGAGCGAATCACTCACTGGTTAACCAATATTTTATAGAAGTGACAGAGGTTGCTTCCCAATAACTTTTTGATAGTTATCTTTGATAGGTTAGATTGTCAACAATAAGCGATTTTCCTATCTGTAATTTTCAAGGGAAAAACGCTTACTCTCTGAAAAATGCTTATCCTTTTTTTTTATTTAAAGTTATACATTTTTTATTCCAAAAAGTTATTGAAAATCAGTAGCAAGCAATTGAGTAAAAATAGTAATTTAGTCTTTTTCCAGCTAAAACAATTAGGAAGTTTTGCGATCGCTATCTTACTGGGATGATGATTCCGATAATGAAAGTAATAGGGTCCGACATACATATGAACTCCGATTAAATAATATATGCGAGCTCAATAAGCTGGCTTTGAAAAGAGTATTTCGAGTTAATAGAAGTTCCTATTGAATTATTGTAATATAGTAATTAAAATAATAACTTCTTTTATATACAGTTGCAAGTATAATTTCTTGTATTATACATTGTAGTAATAAATATTTCTTTATTATTAAAATTTATTAAGTTTTCGGTTATAAAAATTATATTAATATTCTTTTTTTCTGATTTAACACTTGACAGAATGAAAAGCAGAATTTGACTGCTTTTAATAACTACGCACAACTGTAAGTGCTTTTACTTTTATTAGTCTTGATTACGAAATATAAAAATATATTTCCGCTATTTAAAAATTCACGAAAAATTTAAATTATGTCTAATCATGTATATCAAAAATGTTTGTATTTAGTTACTATTTATTTACAATTAAATGAAACTATTGTTTTTTACCATGACCTAAGTTTCGTTGTATGACATCTTCAGGTGGGCTGTTGGCAAGATCTTTGCTAACAGCCCACCTTAAACAGCCCACCTTGAACTTAAAGAAAGTAGAAATAATACACATAGTTTAATTTACTTGTGAGTAATGAATTTCTACAAAATAACGCCAAATATATTCAATACTATTTATTTATTTACTGAGTGTATATTTTTAACGGCGAATCAGCCATATGTATTAACGGAACGCATTGCTTGTATGGGAGGGCACGTATACAAACTAACGACTGTCAATAGACAGTTAAAACATCAAAAGGCTTGTGGGATACAAACTAATGATATATAGAAATTTACCAAATATCTTAAATAACTAGCTACTTCGACGGATAGGCTGATTATTAGTTTTGGGCGTTAATGTACGAAATTGAGTAAACATTTGATTATATCATGTATATTATATTTAATTGTTGGAATTCTCATAATTTTAAAATTAATAATTTGAATCAAGGATAATTCATTTTTATGCCTTATGGAGTCGCGAAATCGACAAATCGGTTATAATGAAATATGGGTCTACCTGTTAATGGAAATAATTAATTAACAACTATTTAAAATTTAAGTCGCTTTATTTTTATAAAAACAATAAGCAAGTGATGCTAGTCAAATTACTAGGTTTGATCAACCCTAACGTAGTAAGCATTTTACGGGAGACCGATTTTAAACATATGAATATTTTTGATACCGCTATAAACAATTAAAAGGCAGGCTCTTTATCGAATTTAAATTATTTCTAAATTCAGTATTTCTAAAGTAAATATTAAGTATTTCTAAAATAAATGTATATTTATTAAAATTAAATATGGTTTTAACAAAAATCACGATGGACCAAAAATAATTCAGAAATGGCTATTATATATTTCGAGATTCTCGATTATTTTGATAATAATTAATTAAGCCGATTAAAATACTTTTTTATTCAAATCATACATTACAATTACACTCACAATGTAAAATTAGTCAAATAAACTATTTATTCAAATTACCGAAGTAAAGGTCACTAGATATGTTTTAAACGTTTTTATTTATTAATTTTTAATATGACAATGATTTATTAAGTTTAAATATAAGTTTAACAATATTCTTTCTTCCCTATAATTTTAATGCCTATAGCTTATCTTAGAGCTATTCAATATTCACAATAGCAAATACATTTAAAGAAAATGTTAGGAGAAATAAAACGTCTTTCACATGATGTCTACGTTAATGGAACTGACGATATTTGTACTTAATTTTAGAACTGAAAATTTTATTTCACCCTTTTTTACATCTACTTTTTTTACATTTCATATACAGGCAACACATGTATGCACGCACATGCAGATAGGCGCACAAGTGCACACGTGATTTACACGCATTTGGACACGCATGCATATACCCACATGTGTTTATGTTTGTACATTTTTTATGAAAAAAAACTAAAAAAACCTAATATCGTGAATATTCAGATAAAAATTTAAAACGGTAATTATTCTTTAATGCATTTAAAATATCCCAAAAATTGTAACCACTCATACTGATTTGTACGCACAATTTTGCAAATGTCATCACAAAGAGCCCTATCATTTCATTTCCAACAAAATATATCATAGATGATTTTTGTTACGTGTATTTTTTAGAAAAAAGGTTTTTGTTACCGATTGGATATAAGGATCATATCATCATTTAATTACAAATATCACGCTTTGCCCAGCGGTATAGGATAGGAAAAGGATACGTATCGCACAGCTTCGTATTATCATATTCCTCAATGATTTATTCGCTAACTCTGTATATTAACTACTGGACATGACATAAAACATCATGCCAAAATTTTAAAGTATTTTTATTTAAATATTTCATGTTAATATTTTTTTAAATGAGTTTTTACTTGTTACTCTTTGTGATGTGCTTCCCTTATCAATTAATTCAATTATTCTTTCTATATTCATTTATTTCTTAAATCATCAGTTTTCACAATATGTCACTTCTTTTATTTCACATATTCTCCTATCATATTATCGAGTAGGCTTATAAACTATATTACGGAATCCCTCACTTAATTCCTTTCCTAAAGTTTCACGTCAGATAACTGTTTTGGTGTATTTCTAAATATGACATGTCGTTTTTATTTTTTGCGATTAATGTGTTCTGATAATGCATATAGCGGTGAAAAAATTGACTAAATTAATTTATTCTCTCGTGAATGAGACAGAGATTCAAAAATCATAACAAAATTTGCAAATGGGTTCTAATACTTCACACATAAGATAATGAGTAAAGAACCGCAAATAAGGAATCACAAAGAAATCAAGACCGTGCTCTATTTATTAAATTACAAAGTATGCAAAATAAGGAAGAAAATATTTATTCCGTCAGACATTTTCACGAGAACGTTACGCGAGATGTACGCCAATAAAGGTAGGCTATTAATCTTAAGACTAAATCCGTATAGAATTCGCAGCGTCTATGAAGGTTGAGAAATATCCACTTACTTTTTGTATAATGAAAAAGTAGAGCTAATAGTAGTTTATTCTCAAAATCAAAGGGCGTAATTTCTATTTTGAAGTTGAGAAATTTAGGAGAAAATTAGTTTTAAGTTTTCGGCATTTTTATTCACAACAGATATTTGAATGCATTGTGTTTATTATATATGTGTAAAATGAAAGAATTTAAAACTACACAATTGACTAAATGATCCATTTTTCAGTGTACATTTTAGAGGTAATTCTTTTAAACTCCTAATCTCCCAACCATTAAAAAAATGTTTTAAGACAATAAAAATTTCTTTTCGATATCTATATATTAAAGTATATTTTTAAATTACTGCTAATAAAACAATAATTTTAAACCTTGTTGAAAATAAATTTAATGCATGTCCACATAATGTTGAAACGTATTTGCAATGATGACAGTATTTGCAAAAAATAAAAATGGCTACAATATTTACTTAAATTCAAATTATGTGTATAAAATCTGAGTGTGGTGCAATACATTACCATATACAGGCGTATGTGGTGTTGTATTGCACACACACGTCAAAAGTTACAACACTGTCGACTGTTTACGTACGTATGGTTGCGTAGTGATTGTATTATATAATATATTATGTAGAACCTAAGAGTTCGCGTCATTGATATCGCTATATTCAATTAGTTTACGTTAACACCATTCGATATTCTATAACACAGTTATGCTAATATTCATAGCGACAGTTTTGGTCACCGAAATAAAACTTACATTATACAAAATAGTCTAAAATAAAATAAACCGTTTAGTCTTTTATAAATATAAATTATGTAAGTCGGTAAATTTAAAAACACTCCTTTGCAAGTAATTGTGTTCTCGGAAAATGAACAAGTCTCGAGTAGTATTTATAAGCGGACATGAAAGAAAGAGTGATAAAAACCTGTGTATGAAAGAGATAGTTGTGTTGAAGAAAAGATAATTACCTAGTCTTTTAACATACTTGAAAGACTAGGTAATTATCTTTTCTTGTTCCTATTTGTCTATTTTATAACGTCATTGGTTAAAGGATAGTTCGTCTAATTCAGTCATAATGTTTTGACGCAATGGGTAACCTTGAACTTTAATTCCTATCAATTTTACCTGCGGACCCAGATGGAATGTGTACTTTTACGTTAATATGGATATTATAGAGGTTAATTTTGATGATAATTATAGGTTTCAACGGTTTCATTTTTTGTTTGGAAGAATGTTACATGGGCCGAAAAAATACCAGGGATTTCAGGTTAAGTCGACTATTTTAAAGTAAGATTCAAAAATGGGCCATGTTAGGTACATGTATAAATAAATTGAAAATTGGTATCTTTGATCATAAATAGAAAATAAACCAGTTATGTTCGCGTAGAATTCGCACAAAAAGGTTTCTATACCCGCTTAGATATTTATAAACATTTAATGGTATATTGTACTTCTATGAAATTATTCACAATGTTAGTATTCATATTTAACATATATGTGTATGTTGCCTAATAAATCTCTATCGTTGCAGTCGTGAATAGCTCAAAGTCTGTTAAATTTAGAATCATCGCTATAGGAAGTCTTCTAGTTATATTACTTCATAATTTTAAGAAGGTTTGGAAAAAGTGAACTTCTCACATTTTTCGTAAATGTTCTCAGCATTATCTTTATAATTATCTTTCATAATATACTTATAAAAATAGTTTTTAAATCCTTATAACTCGCCTTTTCAGTCAGATATGCCAACAACTTAAAAATACACTAAAATCAGAGCAGGCAGCATTTTATCCAATAATGATGGGCTCGAAAGAAAATCATAATATCTAATAATAACAATGAGGAAATGAAATTAAGATACCTGAATATTGAATAAAAAACAAAATGTCAATACTAATTGAATTAACTCACTTCGAAGCCAACAAATATTTGTTTCTTGTGGTGATTTTTTTTGACATAAGTAAAGGAATTCAAAGAAAATGTTGACTAGTCGTTTAATATGTGTGTGTGTGGATAAAAACATGTAAACATGCTCATATATATGAACATATTTGAGTTCATTATGGACCGAAAACGGTCGCGTAAATTTTAGCAAATGAAATGTCATTTATTTATTTATCTACTTTAATGTATCTAATTGATACATATGGCGGCCTAATTGCTAGGAAAGCAATCCTTACAGCTAACCATAACATCCGTCCAGCCCCGCTCGACGCACGGCCGGGAATAGAAACCGAGTCGCCGCCGTGCGCCGCGTCATCTAAGGGCGTATGTCTCGTGATCAACCCAACACACCACGGCTACGACTATTATGAACGATTATTGAACTATTAACGAAAAGTTATTAATAATGGGTTTATAGTAAGTTTGCGTAAAATATGATATTATGGGCACTATAAATGGAAAAATAAAACTTTATTCTAAAAAATAAACCGACTTCAACTAACAAACGAATAAGCAGTACATTGACAAGTATAAAAAATTATTATACGAAGATACGAAGTTCAAACTTTGCGGTAAGATATTTTTATGGAACATAAATATATTTGCAAAATAGTGTTACCGCTGGATATTTCTGGAGTCGGTGCTAAATAAAATGTAGCTCTCATCTGTGTATATGGGTGTGAATGTATATGAATGAGAAAGAGAAACATCAACATGAAGGGTATCAAATAGGAGCCAATAATGGAACAAGAAGATACACTTATTTTCAAATGAGGTCTATAATCCTATATCTGTGCTTAAGGTATTATGTGCATTTTCTTTTGTTACCCTGGTATGAAAATAGTTTTAAAAAGTAATTGCCATAAAATTAATAAGAATCCTTTCCACATCGTTGCGTTTTTAAAGTACTTGAAGAAATCGGGTTAAACCCGAAGTATATTTCAGCCCTTGCTTTGCTCCGACGAATTAAATTAATGTTACTTAAAACTCTCATCAAATGAGAGCCGTAAAGGTAATTTTTTTAAAATTACTATCGGTACATTTTTATTGCTCTAGCTATGCATCATCATAAAAAATATTTAAAATAAAATTTTCTGTTGTTACGGTAATATTCTTTTTGCTTTTTGTAAAAAATATCCATTGCCATTCGCTAAAAGATCTAATTGAAATTTTTCGCTTGGAATCACGTAAATATCGGGACCGCGTCGGGTAATTTCACCACTTCTTTGCTATTTGTTTGTAAAACACTAAAACCAGTGAGCAATAAATGTCAAAAATTATTGCTGCTGTTCCAAGTTTTTTCACTTTTATCACACGTAATAAACTCAATAATTGTTATCGTAAATTTAAGTGTGGACAGTTTGATCTTGCTTACTCTTATTTATAGATTTCAACGTACTGATAAGTCTATAGTAATTAATTACCCAGAGGTGGTTTTATTTATTATATTTTTTCTAAATTCCTGTGTTTTCTTTCTCGAATCCTCTTACTTATTTTAATGATATATAATCGTCTATGAGTTTGTGGACTGATTCTTCGTGCTGTGATGATTTTTTCTTTCCAAGTATTTCTAATATGGTAGCTTTTATCATATTTTTCTGATACTAATGACATGTAAATCTAATATATTAATTCTAGTTTAAGCAAGTCTCCTCAATTTAACTGATTTTACTCTGTAAAATTTTTAGAAACACCATAATGAAGTGTTTGTTAATGAAGTGCTAATTCATGTCTCAACCTGAAATTTTCTTTTATATTTTTCTTCTTTTGTGTTATATTACCCTGTAGATTATGTCATATTATATACATACTATTACGAGCTAACTTACATATATATATATATATATATATATATATATATATATATATATATATATATGTATATATTAACAAATTTGACATAAACTTATTGTTTTTATACTAAATTATAAAAGTAGTTTTCGGTGATATTGGATTCAATATGATATTTCCAATACTATAAAATCATTTCATGATTTTGATAGTATTAATTAATATAAAAATTTAAATAATTTCTTATTTACTTTATATGTAAATGTAAGATAAGCTTTTTGGTTTTATTTTGTTATAACGTACATGTAGATTCTTGGCTTCGAGTTAATTAATATTAATTTGTTCTCAGGTGGACTTAGTATATTAGAAACCAAG
This sequence comes from Druceiella hillmani, assembly GCA_039881145.1. Taxonomy (NCBI): domain Eukaryota; kingdom Metazoa; phylum Arthropoda; class Insecta; order Lepidoptera; family Hepialidae; genus Druceiella; species Druceiella hillmani. Next base: position 24,417,325 of record JAYKKI010000028.1, on the reverse strand, counting down.
CAATTCATTTGTCGTAAATAAGTTTCAAAGTGATTGCAACTTATTTAAATTAGTGTTGGTTTTTGGTGGGTTTTGTATAAAATATTATTTATTTACAGTGGCAGTATTACAATAATGTAAAAATGACATGCACTGACACGAGTTTAATGTGAATATTTTATTTATCCATTTGTAGCAACATAAAAACTGCTCACTTATGCTTAACGAACATCGGGTCCCTCGCCCTTAGGTCTCTAGTCAGTTCCTTATTTTTGCAAACGGTATATAATACAAATTTTCACCCAAATTACAGACAAAAAGCTAAAACCACTTATTTTAATTACATTCATATTATGTAAACACTTCATTTCCTGTATATTGATAAAACTACACTTTATGTGTTTTACATGACAACTGAGTATAATGATTTTACCTTAACATTGAATAATTAATGCTAAATACCTTTTTAGTACAAATTAATAAAAAAAATAGATGTATTTTTTAATTATGATTAGGCGTCAATGGGTATTCCAAAAGAATTAATTTTCTACTAATCCTATATAAAATAGAAAAATGGCATACTTTTCTATTTTATGAACAGATAAAGTTAAGAAGATAAAAATTATTATCACATAGGAATATTCACATAGAAAATCGTATATATTCTTTTAAACTTTACAATAGCTTCATTCCGTGTAGTAAATGAATACATTGAGTCTCGAGATTTACTTGAAGAAGGAAAAGTATATCTTTTAAAAGCCGGTATTTCATTACATTTGCAATTTTTATTAAATCAGGTTTATCTCTAATTCTTCTGATCTCAATTTAATTCAGCAACGCATTATTTATAGTTTATAAAACTAATTCATTTATTTATAATTTATTGTCTCGTTTTTCCGTACCCATATAGTTAAAAAAGTTTTATATTATTTTTAATCAAGCTAGGGTTAACAATGATCATTAATTGCCACATTGCACATTTATTTCATTATGGTCTAGTTATGGTAGATGACAGCATCGATTACACGCGACATTGCGTGCGTAGTGGGCAACATATCAGACTAATTTGTAGCACGTTCCAAACTGTATAGATGTAGGCATAGTGTAGTTACAAGCAAATTTTTATCTTATACAGTATTCAAAGAAAATTTTAATTTTATCTGAATTTCAATCTTATCCACACTTCCCTCAAAAAATTCAACGCGTTAAGAAGAAAAAAATTTACACAGCAATAATTTTTGTTTAAAGTATAGAATGAGAAATTTCTTATTTCTCAATTGTGTTGTGGTTAGAAACCGATATGAATCAAGACTAATAAATAATTGCATTTACAGAAAGTTTTGACCGTATCATTTATTCCCATCAAAAATACGTTAGTGGTACTGTAGTATGTGATATGCGGCAAAAAAGATGATATGATCAAGTAAGTCTCTCCTTTTCTGTTATCAAGCGATTTCTGTGATTTAAAAATTTGGGTAGCGATGTATAATTTAGACGTTAGTCAAGAAAAACCAATAAGATACATGAAAATTGATATCACTTAGGTAAATAAAAAAAATTAGGTTTTTATCGCGCTTCAATTGTAAATTTAAGTTAGATTGCATCAACTGTAATATAGTAATCTGTGAATTTTAAATAAATCAAAGGAAAACCTTATTTTGAACAAAGTATTTAAAGACACTAAAATTAAATTGATAGTTAAACTAAGACTAAAGCTACACGATTATTAAACTCCGTCCGTTATAGTTGAAGTCAGTTTAATACTTCCAATGGAGAATTTTGTTTTTATGACGAAATTTAAGTCAAAATACATATTATTTGGAGTGGCATTATTGTTTGCACAGATATAATTCAGGTTATAGTCCAGTGTGTGCATCGTATTACCTTTTTAAATAGAAGTACGTAAGTGGATGTTTCATTTGATGTGTCTGTACAAACCCAAAAAAATATTCGAATTATTACCTCAATAGAACTGTTCAATACCTTGTGGTCGAAGACCTCGTATATTTTTGCTTAGGTTAAAAAGAGTTCAAATATTCAAGCAATATATAAAATACATACTATTTGAAAGTAGTACATATTTTTATTGCCAAACATATTACAGCTACTCGTCTAATATTTCAGTTAATGTTTCTTTATCTGCATTTTCCGCTTTCGTATTTATATCTATATATCGTGCATGGACAGAGGTACCAGATAAACTGAAGAGGACAAATCCGCTAATGACAAAATCGACTTAAAGTTATGAAATTTGCGATGACCTTCTCTTGGAAATTTCTAAGCTGCTCTTAATTATGGCAATTGAAGCATTCAACTGTAATGTAACCTTATAGAGGTTGGAAACCTTGGTTTAATTTTATCCCTGCAAATTTTAATATTTTGATTTTTAATATTAAATAAAATTGATATAAATCCTAGTTTCACTTTATGATTTGTTTTAATTTTTAATTTTCAAAGATTTATTTACTTATTTTAGTATTTAAATATTTAGGATGTGGTAAAATATACCAGCTTTAGCCTGTTTCTTCACTTGTGTTGAAAAATGTAGAATAAATCAAGGCAGGTTTCAAGAAAGGTTAAAAACTTACTGCTTACATTTATCTACTTTGTTAAGAAGCGCCATACATTTATCATCCTTCTGCTAATAATATTTTTGCAATATTGTTAAATTATTTCCAATCCAAATTATATTTATTTCCAAATTATAATAATACCCAATTAACATAAGTTTCTGACTTATGCGCATGGATTTTAGATCTACAACCATCACTTTTTTTCAAAATGTTTGCAAAGTTTTATTTATATTTGATTATAAGTACGGTTTAAGAAGGTAAATAAATATTCATAAATACATATAGAATTCAGAAATAAAAAAAAACATATTAAAATTAGGTGAAACAATATTTCTTAACGTAAAGGTTAGGTAAAATATTTTATTCCAAAAATAAACCAAACATTGGGTTTTGATAATTTGCTTATGATGAACTTATTATAAAAGAGAGAATCAATTTTAAAATACTAAACATGTTTTGCTATAAATAAAGAAACCTGTTTAGTATCTCCATGACATAACATGAAGGAGTCATACAAATATTTTAATAAAATTTCTCTATTTTAGTAAATTTAAGAAAATAAGTTTGTCTCTCCCTGTTTCCATTTGCATGGAATAATTTTTGATTCAGTTTTCGAAAGAAGTAAGTCATTGTTTACGAAAGAAGTATGACTTGTAAGCAGAGCTATTTTTATGACTAGAATACCATAATCCGAGCTTAAGTAGCACAATTCGAGTCCCTTGGTTTCGTTTAGAAATTTTAGGTCATTTAATTATTAACTTCTTGCATTTCAAACATTTGCTTGCTTAATTTACAGAGAACATTATATCAGATATGCTCCCAGTTGCAGAATTCAACAGATTCGCTGTAAGAGATATGATTGAAAATGTCAACACCGATGTTTGACATTTCAACAATATCTCTTACAGCGAATCTGTTAACATATCAACAATATATCTTACAGCGAATCTGTTAACATATCAACAATATCTCTTACAGCGAATCTGTTGATCAGTGAAAAAAATATACCAGGCCTTATACGTCGAAAAGTAATGTTAGTAACAGTCCATAATTTAATAGAAATATAGTACACATGTCCTTGAATGTTTATTACATACCTTAAATTTGTAATGGTAGTGCAAGTTTTATTTGTACTTAATAGCTTTTGTTTAAATAAAATCAGTAAAATTATGATGATATAAGGGAGCTACTATTGCTACCGCAAGAATAAACAAGCATATTAAGATAAGAGACTAAAGGCAAGGAAAAGAGCGAGCCGAATTTATTTTTAATCAAAACAACGGACCCACTCATAAAACCTAAAATGGGGGCTGCTATTTATCAACTTGGCTTCGAAATGCTTTAACCTTAAATTTTGATCTAAATTTCACCTACGACGATCTCTAAAAAGGAGACCTCAAGAAATGAAAAAAAATAATACAACAGGGAAGCGCTGGCTACTCTTGTTTTTTTTTTCATTTAGTTTCCACATTTAATTTTGCGTCGATCTTCTGTAAATTAAAGTCATAAGTCCGTTAACTTCAAAATAAATATTAATGAATTAAAATAAGTCGAAATAAAGACTAAATCTCAAAATGAACAAGCTGAAAATTTCCTTTTTCAAAAAGACCTTCTTGGCGTTCTAAAGATGGGCGAAATTAATCTCATAAGATATTGAGTCCGTAAGTCAAAATATCAAAGAGAATAGGTTTTTTGCAAATACATCGCTTAATATGTCTCGCAGGTTCTAAGTGTTTATTACAAAAACGACAAAGCTTTAAATTTTCTTCAAGTGCATATACTTTATCATATGATTTACCGTTTTTTTAAATATAGCGTGGAGTGTAGGAAGTGTGTATCCGTTCATATGATAATGCCATGTGACTTGGGGTGCCAAATGAATAGTAAGCATCACAAAATTAATTATATGACATATATTCTTATCAATGATAAAGTCAAAAATTACACATTACACAATTCCATATCAGCCTATAAAGTAATAAAAAATTAGGGAAATTCTGCTTTAAGTGGTAGATGTCCCTGAACTTATATATATTTTTTTGTTATTGGTAAATATTAAAAAAAAAAATTAACTTATTGATAAACATAAAGTTATGCTTTAAAGGCATGCAAGTTATCCTCTCTCTGTGCTACTTATATCTTGAACACGGTTAATCGTACAAAAAATGCATGCAAACAAACTTATAGAGAATTTAATACTCTAGAATATTTGCAATAACCTAAATGTTTTGCAATAAAAAAACTTTTTAGGGTAAACATTATTAATTTCAAATTTTCTTTAGAATGCCAAAGCAAATATTCTTGAAAATTTTAATGATTCCTATTTTTATTCCGAGATTTAATCCTTATTTAGCTAAAGTATACAGGGTCTTATGATATTTAGGGCGTAAGCTCTTAACATATATTTGTGGAATAATTATTTCATTTTATTGATAAAATCAGTGTGAAAGAACTAAATCTCATACTTTAATTCTTTTTTTGTTATCGCAATTTAAGTTTAATCTGCTTTATCGAAAAAGACGAAAACTTAAATTTGTAAAGTGTAAGAATTTAAGTTGGAATTTATTTCTCATTGGTATTCTTAAAACACCTTTTATAAAAAATTAAAGTAATTTTGTTATTAAAAATATATTTTATTAAAAAATTTATAGCGGAGGGTATTTTCGATGATTGCAAAAAAACATTATCCATAAGTAAACAAAATACGGTGATAATTGTCAGGAACATTTTAAAACAATTGCCGGAGTAAAATATAAGCAAAATATATAGATCATTAATGGGTATTACTAAATCACATTTTAATTTTCCATGTCGAATGTTTTCTGAGAAAATTGACTTTGAAAACAGGAAAAACGTAAAAGTATTGCTTACTATATCTCACATCGGCGTAAAAATATGGGAAATATTTTAAAAATTATGACATTTAGAATGATCGCTATAGATTTCTCACAACCTTTGCGCGGGCTTCCACTACTCATATTTTTTTTTAATTTTAGGTTAAATGATTTCGAAAGTGGGGGGTGGGCATATTTTTTACATATTTTTCAGTATATCTCTGCAGTTGTAATAACCTAAAATTATGACACAAATATTTTTAAACCCTTATAACGATGAAATTAAAAACGAATTTTTCCTAGTAATTTCTCCTCCCTCCGTCTTCGAAAATTTCCAAAGGAATATTTTATAGTTTTATTTCAAAATCATTATTTGTATGTTAATTTGTTCTATTAATGTGTCAAATTTTAAGATTCTATATCGAGCAGTTTCTATGAAAAATGGCTGTGACCACATATACGTGATAATTGGATGTATGGATAGGCACATAAGTGATCTTATTATTCCGTTTTCGCTTGTAAGGTGCTGAATACTAAATAATTATAAATAGAACATAAATAGGATTTTACAACACCTGGCTAGTGATGTCCTACCTGATAACATGCACGAAAAAATCGCTCCACCTTTACATATACGGGGAAATACCTTAAATAAACATTAAATTTAAATTTGGCTATGTATTTTTCTACACCCCATAAGAAGTAATTGTAAAAACAATATGGATGTGACGGGACGGACAGATCGACCTAAACGACGAAATTACAAATTTTCTTTTTTTCTTATTTTGTTACGAAACCGTAAAAATACTTCCTGTTTATTTTTTTTTCATTTTGTTTTAACCAAACCAGTTTCAACCAGTTTTAGATTACGGTTGTACATGGCTGCCACCGTGGTAGAAAGAAATCTCAGTACCATCATATTCTGAGTTCATCTTATTAACATATCTGTAAAAAATATTACCAAAATATGAAACGGTTGGTCCAAATACAGTGGACAACAATTAAAAAAAAGGTGAATAGTTTCTTTATACGGAAAATCTAAGTGTTTTTTATCAGAAGTTTTATTTATCTGAACATATAAATCTGCAGGTATATTACAAACGTGAGCAATACGCATATTGAGTTTATTGATGAACTGTTCTATAAATCAACATTTTTATTTTTCTATTTGTTTTTCACATTTTCATCGTAAATTATAGGAATATGTAATTTCATTATATTTCCTTTAAACAATTGGTTCTTTCGTGATCGTAGAATTGAATTCATATAATCGAGGTCTTTTTTCATTACATTCATTCCACTTGATTATTGACATCTTATCATTACATATATATGTATATATATATATATATATATATATATATATATATATATATATATATATATATTTATATATTTATAGGTTATCTTCACTCTAGTGGCTTGGCTATTCGTATTAATGCATATTTCATCTCCATTTTCTTTTTGTTGTTAATCTTTGCTCTATAAAATGCCAGTGATATTTTTCTTTATTTCTAGGCTCTTATTTGCGTTAAAAATAGCATATAGATTTTGTTACTTTTTCTCTGCAGATAATAAGTTTTGTAGTTATTGGGATAATATTCTACTAACGTTATCTTATGACATTTATTATATAGTTTTTTTTAGCCGATCCGGTACATTCGCAAATGATTCATCACATCGACGTGCCTGCTATACTCTAAATTAAGTTTCATTCCATGCCAAAGTTAATATGTAATGATGTTAGGTGTTTGACTTGAAGAATGTAACGGTTCAATAAGTAAATAGTACAATTCACATCTTTTTCTCTAATATTAAGAGGTAGGGCGTGTACTTTCTACATTGGTTCTCTTCTCCCTTTCTATTCGGCTATTGTATATATGGGTGTGTGGAGCTGTAAATTTATGTTTAGTTACATCTTTGACCAAATATTTTTAAAAATTTTACTTTTATATGATTCCATATTATCAATAAGTAAAATTCATGCACTCTTTTTGAATATAATTTTAATTCTTCTGTTATATTTTCATAAAAAATTTGTTCTGATTACTTAATAATCGCTTGAAATAATGACACAAAATTTTGTTTATTACATTGCTCCATTATACATCCATATTCAGTAAACATAATAATTCACTGAGTTATCAAGTATGTCATTAAGATGATAAAATACGACTTCTTTGTTAAGGCAGAGGCTACATAATGAACAAATATAAATGTTACTTATATTAAAGCATAAAATCTTACATGAATCTTAAATTAATTAAGGGATAAATTCAGGTTTAAAGTTATATATAAGATGAAAACGTCATGTAATTGAATCCCGTTTCATTGCCTGCAGGCTTTCAATATTATTTTTGTATTTCTAAATAAAAATTCCGTTTTGTATACAATATAGTATGATGTTAGTATCACAACACTCGATGTTAAGTTTTGCCACATATGAAAGACCGTACATCTCTCTCTGTAAAAAAAGCTAATGGTAGTATGCATTAGCGTCGTTTCTTCATTTGTAGAACACAATTATTTAGTGGTGGATATCACTTTGCTTTCACGCTCTTATAATTAAAATTTAAGAAACTCAACAACGACGGGCCGGCGGCCTGACAGACAAGATGAAATTATAAGTGTTCAGTTTTTCACCGTAGATCCAACTACAAGAACCCAACAACTTAAAATAACCCTAATAAAACAGTCTAATAATTCAAGCTAACTGAAATGATATAAATAAAGGATAAATTGGAAAACCCAATTTTTGTGAATATACATTCTGCTACAATATAACTTAATATACATATGTAACTTAACTTAATATACATAATATGCATATGTAAATTATTTCGCTTAAAGACTATTCATAATAAAAATAAAATTTGTAATTGGAATGTTTTCCGTAAAACATTCTTCGCTTGTACATAAATTATATTTGGTCTATATAGCTATTAGGCGCTTAAAGAATTTGTATTCATGGCATATTTTAGACATAGATGCAATACAATTACCTAAAACCATCCGGTTATTTCTAAGTAAATTTGAAAAGCGGATGATTTAACTACAATATTAAGGAAATTCTGAAACATAAAGCGATCCATCAATTATGCGTAATTTACAATAGGATGTATAGTAAAATAAAAACATATCAAGTAAAGTCTGCTTCCTAGTTTATTAGAATTAATTTATATTTATAAGCAATCATTAATTTTTATCTCTTATCTAATCTTTAGTGTATTGGTCAACCTATTACGAAAACAATCAAACTAGAAGAAAGTTAGACGATATTGTATCGCGGTTTAGTACATTTGTAACAATTGAATGATAATATATAATTATTAACTATTAGTACCGTGATAATCGTACATGTTTTTTATTAATAATATATGTAAAAATTTACACACGGACGAAGTACACTAAAACAAATATTTGACAAACAGCAATACCAAACTATCGGTTCGATAGTAAATAAAAAATTGTGGGAAAAGCAATATTTCCAGCAGCATGACGGGGTATCGCTCGCGTGTTGTTATATTCAATGAGAGATAAAAGCAATAAACACTGGAGAGCCGCCTTTCTCATTCCGGATAATCAGGCTTATGGACTTCCAAACTAATGCAACTTTTTGGCTATTCATGTGGTGCTAAAATATATATCGGACTTCTCATTTGCTGGTGCAATTCGTAAACAATTTTGAAAAGAACTTTTCTAGTTACTTTAGTCTCTTCCTTTTAAACGATGTTAATATTAAGAGATCAAGTCTAATTTACAATGTAATTTTTAATGTAACTAATAATCATTAGTTTAACTTATAAAGATGCATAAATAAATTACCCTTAATAAATAAATTACCTCTCAGTTTCCCAAAAGTCAACATTAGAGTGATTCAAAACGAAAATCATAAAACTAATTCACGTCATGTTGGTTTTATTATTGCAAATCGTTTATATCTTCTTTAATTTATATTTTATCAAATAATAGATAAGTTTTTTGTTTCCCGCTCCCAAAAATACGGCACTTTAAAGCGTATAATTGTTATTCACACAATGTTATTTCAGGTCGACCTACAATAATGAAAGTAGCCGTAATGTCTCAGAACCATTACTCTACTGTAATCAAATTTGAATAAATAAAATGCTCTTTTAAATTAAGCTCAAGCACTCGTAATCAGGAAAGCGCACTATCAAACTTAAATTGTGTGACGATATATACCACACTTCACCAAGACATGGGAAGAGGTTTTGTGATTTAATTAAACTACCTTAGTAGTCCAAGGGAAGTGTTGAATCGACAATGTCTGGGAGCGGCGAGTCCAAATAAATTATCAGTTGCCTTTTAACCTAATTTTATAAAAGAATTGTATATGAGCAACGTTTTATTAATGCAGTTAGTTTAATTCATAACAGTGTTGTAGCTAAGATCATCAGCGCCCAGAGAAAGATAAGAATTTTGCCCCCCCCCCAATATTTATTTTGTAGGAAGAGAAATAATATTATATCATTTATGTTTAATTTAAATTTTATATTTAGCATTAGATAAAAACATAAAATGACTTCAAAGTGCCATTTAAGTGACAATTATATTTGTACCTATGTTTAGAAATTACAATACCTACAACCAACAATACAAAATTGTTAAAAATTTATTATGAAATCACTAAAATGTGTTAAAAGTTTACTTTCAATACTTCTCCTGAGGCTAATTTGTCAATTGTGGAGTCTACATTAATACTTTTTTGCAATATCGTACTCAATCGAGAGTATAGCAAGATTGCTCAAACGTTCTTGACCAATCTGCGATCGTAAGTAATTTTTTATGAATTTTAATTTGCTGAAAGATCTTTCGTAGCTGGTAGAAGTCATAGGTAACGTCAATGCCAGACGAATGACAATACATATATTGGGATAACTAGTCACATTGTAAGCCATATTTTTCACGGCAATTAAGAATTGCAATGTAATCTGAATTTTTTAAATCCGGCAACAACGATTTTATTCGGTATTTGTAGCTTTCTATATCTGAATATAACTCGTCGGCATTTAAACCATATTTGTATTTTAATGCGAGATCAGATGCGGATTGCTTTAGTTGTTCAGTAGAGATCTCGAGCAATAAAAATCCTGTTAGGAAACCTAAATCAAAATCTACGGTAGCTTAACTATGAAATCTCCACCCCATTTGTGTCCAGTAAACAGTAAAGCTGAATTTTGTGTGTCCAGTAAACAGTAAAGCTGAATTTTGAACTTTAGAAACGGAGTCACTATGGCCGCATAATCCTTGACCCTATGTTGTCCATTGATTTAACTTTTGATTTACGCTTTTCAGAAAATTCCGGTTCTATCGACAGCTCGTCTGCTAGATTTCTAGCTGAATCAATATATAACTCTGCTTGATTGTTCCTGAAATCATTAAAAAAATCTACAAGGCCTTGCAATTGAGATAGATACCGTTTTATCCATAAAATAAGAATAACTTTGTCAATGCTTCTGAAAATATGGTCCCATATGACCAATAAACAAATTCCAAATTAATCATTTTTAAAAAACTTTTAGCTAAAGAAACAAAATCAGTTGTATATTTTCTCCTCTCCTCAGTTTTTTCTGCAATGGTATGTAATACTTTTTTTATTTGCGGTAGTTGAGTATATAGTGAATGAATTGAATGATATTTCGACGACCATCTGTAACCAAAATAACTCTTCAAAGTTAAGTTTAACTTGAACAAAGTTTGCCAACGTTCAATCGATCCAGAAAAATAATTATAAATATTTTGCACTATGCCCAAAAAATGTAGTCATTTTTGATGTTATGCAAGGTGCATGAACTCCAACTAAATTTAGCGAGTGAGAACTACATAGCAAAAATATGAGCATGTTCATTTTGCCATAAAATTCGCGCTGGAACACCTTGGTATTCACTTACCATATTAGTGCCATTATCATGTGAGTGTCCCCTGCAGTATAAGATCATCTTTGCTCAATTTATTTACAATTTCATCTGTAAGTCCACTGCCAGTTTTTTTGGCAGTTTTTATAAAAATCAGAAAAATATTTCTTCAACCTTACATTTTACACCATTTGTTTCTACGTAGCTAATATTATTCTTCGTGACTGATGTCTGGAGTACAATTAAATGAAATACTGTAATATTTTGCTTGATGGATTTTTGCTATAATTATATTTTTGACTGCAGAAATTACTTAGTTTTGTATAGTTATTAAGAAGTAAGAAAGACCTCCCTTTGCAATAGACGATATGTGTTCTTTATTTGTGGATTATGCTTGGCCAGAAGCTCTATAGTACTCAAAAATATATCAGAATCACGATTTCCTATTTACTCGACACAACCTCTCAGTGCAAGGTTGTTTTTGGCATGAAACTGTATCACGTCTATCATTACCTTTAAAATGTGTTTCCTCTTTTCTTTTTCTGTGGATATTCCCCATTGCAACTCTTCGTCTAAGGTTTTATCTTTTACTAGTCGCATATCTATTTCTTTCCATATTACGTGACATTTGCAGTATTTTGCAGAGATGTTGTGTTCTCCAATCCTTGAATTTAATTGTGTCCAATCACGAAAACCTTTTAAAACCATTGTTTCTTTAGCAATGAATAATATACAAGGAAAACAACAAATAAATTTGGCTTTTTCAATGTAAATAAGCTAATTTCTCTCGATTTTCTTATTATTTGACGAGGTCTTCTGAAACCAATCAAGTGAAAAATGCTGGCATCAGTCATTGAAAATCTGCTTCGGGACATCTCAAGTGAGACTATACCTAACCTATCTATCTACCTGGGACCATAGGTAACCTCATTATAATTCATGTACTTTGATTTATAAAAATCTTCAGAATCCTATACATCCAATATTGGTAAAACCCCTGAAAGGAAAAAGCGATAGTAAAACTGTGTATGCGATTTCACGTAATAATTTGAAACAGTAGATTTTGTTTGTTTTAAGGGCTCCCACACATAATGGCGAATTCGCATCGCACCGCAAAAATTTGTAAGCTCGTCCGAACGCGTCCCAAGGAAATCTACATCGTATGGCACCACAATTATGTGTGGGGAGTGGGAGCCCATAGAGTGGCGCCGAATTCTTAAAAAAGATGTCAAGTGTGCGTAGTAAGTACAGTGGCAACCGGTAACCCTCAAGAGGGTAAGTATCGAGAGTCTACTGTATAGATAGATACCTAGCAAACCAAGTACCTACGTAACCTAAATAAAAAACAATCATACCATAATTTTCTTTTTTTTCCGACGGTGCTTCATCGTCAATGTCACTTCGCTTTTATTCTTGAAATCTCTCTAGTTGCGTATCAAAATCTTTTACAGGAGAAGATGTGATGTCCGTTTGTAATTGAGATATACTTGCCGTGCTATCGTGCAGTGGATTTAATAATATCCCTTTACTCATTGTGTGCGTTACAATTTTTTGTTATTCTTTGCATGAATATCTGATCTTTTTTAATTCGGCACCGGATGATTTTTTTGGTGGTGGCATTCTAGATAAACAAACATAAATAACTTAAATATATTTACCATATTGGAAATACTTATACTGTGTTTGTTTACTTCATAGATAATTAAAATAAAATAAGTATTAATTAAATCTTAACTTATTTGATTTACTTCTGTCGCAGAACAACACTTTATCTAGTGATGACACATTCTTACACTTTTCACTCGTAAGTTTGAGTTAAAAAGAAAATTAGCGACGCCCACAGCAGTGTTGCCAATACTACAATAATAAATCACCACTTGCTCGGCTTTAAAGCCCAAAAATATTTTGTTTGTAGTATACTTATATTCATATAATGCATATTATTTGAAATATATATTTAAGTAGACAAAATAACTACCGTAGTCAATATCAATCGCCCGTTTGCAAGGCCATCTCGGAAGTGAGCTATATTTACGACCATAGAATGCGGTCAGGGATTCTCTGCGAAGTATTATAGTATCTTGATTCTTTGACAAAGTACCTATGACTGATATATGTATTTTTTGTATGAATGTGACAAAGGTTTACAGCGAGAAATATTTCTGTTCGGCGCGAATATTTTGTACAAAAACCTGTGAAATTCTTTTGATTAAAGATTATTTTAGGCGCTATTGTAATCAAGAGCAAGTAAGGGTATACTCTTGTATTGATTTTGGGTAAATTCTGAATGTGTCCACGGCCCGTAACCGACGAGTACGCAAACCTCAAGGAGGTTTGCGCCTCCTTATTGTTTGCGCTTCTGGCAGCTACCCCCCCTAGCCAGTCCCTAGCAACATTCACCGAGTTGTAGACACCGATTCGTATTGCATATTAAAATATTCACCAAAGGTATATAAAGGCATAGTTGTTAAAAAATTTAAAATAAATATCGTTTTACAATTCTGTAGTAAAACAAGAAACTTATAATTTCGTAATGTTTATCCAACTGTCCTGTAGACGTGAAAATTTGCAAGTTATTTTTTCAGATGAAAATATTGATTAGCAAGTAGCAATATAATTTATAAAATTAATTCAGTTTCTATTTACACCTTTTTAAAGTTCAAGTTTGCGAAACATTAGGCTTTAATTTTTGTCATCTACTCCGGATTATATACATCTGAAAAAATCTAAACACTGAAATTTCATGAGAATAATAAATTACAATTATTTCGGTAAACTTGCATTGATAGTTACGAAAGGTGGACCCTAATTTACATTGAACATGCGTTGAAAAGAATTTATTTATTTATCGCCAGAGTTGTACAAAGAGAAAATTATGTTTTATAGATCCTATCATATAGCAGAGCGATAAAGAGATATGACTTTGTTGCACCCTAGTTCTGTTTTGTGATATGTATGTATGTATATATATATTGTATATATATATATATATATATATATATATATATATATATACATATATATATGTATATACGTATATATATATATGTATATATATATATATATATATATATATATATATATATATATATATGTACATATATATATATTTTATTTTTCTAGCAAAATAGTAACAGAATTGGCTACTTTTACATACAACCCTTTACGGCTTTATAAAGGGATGGTCCTTTTTAGAGTAATGTCTTCATAGCATTATGGCATTAATATTATAGACAATCTAGCCTCATATTGGATGAACATTCAGCCCAATAAGCGATATCGAACGAATGAATTGTATTCATCTGTAAAACTAAATATAAAACAATTTCTGTGAATACAGGTAACTGCTACTCATTTCATCCTAAAGATAAATTAATTATAAGTACCTTTGTAAATTATACCTCTATTAGTTTTTTTTTTTCAAATTACATTCTTATGCTTATATAATATCGTATATGTTTACCTATGTACTTACACAATATTTGATATTTAAAGGTTTCTTATTATTTACAAAGATAGGTTCCAATTTCAATTTAACCACGAATAAGGTTGCTTGGCCTTCGAATCACTGATATAATATTACTTACAACGTCATATTTCATATCTATCGACTTGACCCTTATTAATCAAATTTACATGGTATCGTTTTGGAGTCGACTAACATGATTGAATTTTAATGTTACGAATTAATACACGGAAGCTCGGGGAATGACTAAAAATAGTTTAGGAAAACGATCAAACTTTCAAATGGGAGAATTATGATTAAAACCTATAATGTTATTAATAAGTGATAAATCGAAATTCTAAATTTAAACAAATTTAATAATTTTATCTTAATTCTGATGGGAATGGTAATTTTTTATTTCAAGCTTCAATAAGGTTTTTATTTACTAAAGAGAACATCTTATACTGAAACATTTTATAATTTTTGTAAATCTTTTTATTTTTCAAGGGCGGATTGTCGGGAAAGCTTTTCCACTGGACAAAGTCCTTTCTTAGAGAGCGCTACCAAAGAGTAAAATTCCAAGGCCAGTGCTACAAATTCCGTATCCAAAGACAGGGGCTCCCTCAAGGAGCCGTTATCAGCTGTTCAACCTCATGATTAATGACGTGCTTGATGCTATCAAAACCAACCCGGGTGTGGAGGCACTACTGTATGCTGACGATCTGCTCATTTGGGCCAGCAGTAGCTCTCTTCTTTCCATCGAGTCAGCGTTGAATAAGACCCCCGAAGATCTCGAAAGATGGGCGGATGAAAATTGCCTCACAGTCAGCACGGAAAAAACAGTATTCCAAGTCCTCAGCCTATCGACAAAACAGCCAGATATAAATCTGACTTACAAGGGTGTGAATCTTGAAAAACAAGATGTTAGTAAATACCTAGGCGTGTACATCGACAACAAAATGACATGGAAAGCCCATATTAGCAGCTCTGCCGAAAAGGCCATCAAAAAATGTCGTCTGCTCAAACGCCTAACAGCAACGAAATGGGGTGCTACCCAAGACGTACTCCTAACGACGTACAAAACCTACATTCGTCCTGTCCTTGAGTATGGAGGCGAAGCTACCATAACAGCAAGTGAAAGTACTGTCTCCCCCCTGGAACTCGCACAAAATACAGCACTGAGAATCATAACCAGAGCCCCGAAATCAATACCTATCGCCGCTATGGAAACTCAAATTAACATTGAGCCTATACAGTGCCGGCGAGACAGATCTGCACTTCTTTTCTGGGAAAGACAAAGACGAATACTTCCATGTAAATGGAAACAATACAAACAAGCTTTCTCCCGACTGAAAACACAGAAAACGCCTCTCACGATAACTGACTCTATCAGAGAAAAATATAACATACCACTACCAGAGCCAGCACCTTTTCCTCAGAGGTCAGATACTGTGTCCTGCTTGCCCCTTGTGGAGCTTCGACTCATGAACCACAACTTGCCGAAACACCAATCAATTGATGTTGCCCTGAGAATGGCTGCCCTGGAGACTATCCACACCAGGTATCCCTCCCAGCACTGAGGGGAACGAAAAAGCCGACGTACTGGCAAAACACGGAACGACTTTACAGCAGCCCATCTGCTCTCCGTCATTTTCATCCTCTAAGTCGGCCGTCTGCAGAGCGATACATGCCTGGATCAAGTCTCGGCGCACACAGTCCGCCGTCGGAAAGAACTGGGCTTGTCTAATTGATTCGCCTATTCGACGCGACCTACCCAGAGCTGTCAGTGTCGCAGCTTTCCGGTGTGCCACGGGTCACGACTACCTGGCGTGCCACCTGAAACGTATTGGTGTCCTGGGGAGCGATGCCTGCCTGCTCTGTGGACGTCCAGGAATGTCTTTTGACCATCTCCACGTTTGCCCGAAGATGAAGCCCTACCTTGATGATTGGGAGAGGAGGGCGCCCCCTGATGATCACCCTGCCTACAAAACAGCTTTTCTCTACTGGTCGGCGCGCCACCTAATGGCAGACATGCCAAGGGTGGGCGTTGGCTAGTAGTAGTAGTAGTAGTAGTAGTAAATCTTTTTATTAAATTAAGTAAGAAGTAAGGAAATAAATTTCCTGTCAAAAGAAATAGAAATTAACTCTCGGTTTAACGAATACCTTTTAAATACTCAGTCCCAAATACTTATTTAATTGAGCGCTAATACCTCAACTAATCATACAACTCCATTTTAATAACTTACAAATAATTATAAAAACATATTACTCCATCAATGGGCAAAATGATGTGTATAATGATCGTCTATAAAATTTTCAAATGCTATCTCGCAAAAATTATACGAACATAAAATTTTCAAATGCAATCGCGCAAAAATTATACGAACAATCTAATTTGTTATTTGAGGACACGTTCTCTCCAGTCCTTTTGCTCTAACCAGCAAGCATCCAGCATCTTTATTATATGGTACTCCTAATCAGATTGGGCGGGTTAGCGCTGCTTGTTGTTCGCTGTTGATCGAATTAGATAGACGACGAGCTAGGGCGGTGCGTCGTGGGCGTACGTCTGGTGTGTGCAAACATGATTGATTGTGTATTAAGCTGCATTCAGTCTCATTGTTCCTTATGGAGAGGGAAAAAGCGAGTTTAGGTAGTAGACAAGTGTTATGGAGCGGTTTCGAATAATTTACCTAAGTCAAAATCATACAATGGTCCAAAAATATTATGAAGTATTAGAAAATAATTTAAAACTATCGCCGTTTATTTATAGATTAATATTTTATAATTTTAAATCTATTACTTCAGTAGAATTATTTACTTAAATAACAATTAAGCTTTTTAAAATGCGTCACGAATGTTAACGGCAAAGATGCTATGCCTGATTACTAACGTCAATTACTTGATTACTGACGTTCTCTAAAGTAATAATACTTTTGTCTGGTTTACTTTCACAGTGATAAAAACCTTTTAATTTTAATTCCACAAAATATTTTTTAATTTTATTAGCCGTGAATACAATTAAGTAACTAAAAATTAAACACAAATTTTATTGTGATAATTCATTTATTTTCTAATTTACGTAACTAAGGCATATTAAATACCCTGATGTACGTATGTCTGTGGTAAAGAGCTACTTTATCGAAACTAAAGAATTAATAATAACACGTGAATTTCGTATATATTATATCTATTTATCGCTACATTTATTTCCATTGGAATGAGTAATCAAATATATATGATGTGTCAATAGGAAAATATTTATTTTGTTTTGAATATTCGAATATTCAGACGGATAGGTAACTAAAATTATTACTGAAGAAAGAAACCGGAATGCCTCGAAATATCCCATCAAGCTGAAATATCGGGGACGAATGTTGATAAATATGAAAATATTTATCAACACTAAAGAGCTCAAAGAAAATTCTCGTCGGTACAACGCAAATAAAGCTCTTTGTCCAGATGATTTTATCATATTCACTGTGAATCTGTAGTCGGCACCGTAGATGATTTATATCGTGTGGATTGTTCTCATTTTTATCCGTTTTTATTTTTACGAGAAGTTCACTCCATCTATTCTGCCAAAATAGAAACGTTTATTTTTTGCTGCGTCGAAAACTAATTATTTGGTTGTAAAGTGGATATAACTAAATAATACAATAATGTCATGTTAGTGGGATGCGTGATGTCAGAAGCTTCAGCTTCTAAATCGAAATAATGAGTACATTCGTACTTAGCAAGTTATAAGTAAAGAAGTATATATATATATATATATATATATATATATATATATATATATATATATAAATATATACACAGACACACAAATGTACACACTACACTTTATTTTTGGTGTAATTTAAGGATATTTGAAATAATGTTTGAAGTTATGTAAGTTACTTTGCTTTTATTGAGGGCATGTACTTCCTCTTTAGACATTTGTCTTGTATTTATTTCAACTTTTCATTACTGTAAGTAAAAGGTTCTTGTTCATTTACTTTACGAATAAATAATTTTTAGAGAATTTAGGTACTTACGACGACTTAATAAAAACCTCTTTAGAAAAATCTAGACACTACACATATGTGTATACATCGACGAAAATATAAGAAGGGAAGCAGTGGATGAAGTTGAGGAATTTTCATTTTTCACCCAGAAAATATAAAAAACACGGGTTGAGTTCAGTGCGTAAAGCTTGGACACTTATAATATAATATGTGCGCATCATCTGTAAAGCTCTTCTGCGTGCCACGAACTAGCTTTACTAGAGGGTGTGACGCTTAGGCAGCGGTCACACCCTCTTACCTACGCGCGATTTCAGTTTCTTTGAAACTTTTCGTATCAATATAAATAACGTCTAGGGAGACGGACGAGGCCTTTGAAAGAGTTATTTCAGCCATACGTTATGTGGGATATAACCACCTATATGAGATTTTATTATATTGATAGGAATTTCAAGTGTGTCTTTCTTTTATTATAGTTGTCATTACTGGCGTTAGGTTTATGTCACAATAAACTTAAGGGATTCGAAAGTCACTAATAAATCTTGTTTCCGTAAAAAGTATCTTATATATTTTTTTAATCGTATGTAATCATTTCATAGTTCTTGACATTGATCATTCTTATAATATTCCTAATTTTTTGTACTTCGAGTCTCGTTTTAGGTCTTTTTCAAAGCTAAATTCAAGCATTGAATTATATTATTTCTAATATTTTATTGGAATACATTTTCTGCATACATTCTTTTTATTATAATTTATTTAATAATTTGAAGATATGAAGAAGTTATGTTATACTTCAAATTATATAATTTTCCTATAATTTTATTGCTTCAGGCTCCACTAAGAAATACGTCGAAGACCGAAATTCAAAAGTTTTTAGGTTCACTTTTTAATTCATGAAAATCCAACAATCCACGACGTATTACAACATCTTCTGGGCTATTAACAAAGAACTAAGAAGAAAGATAAAGAACTTAAAGAGTGTAGAAAGAATACTACTACATCCCGTAGTTTTATTTGATTGTGAATAATGAATTTCTAAAAAATTAACGCCAAATGTATTCAATATTTGAAAATAGCCGATTTGACACATAGATATTTCCACATACGAATATCACTTTTGCGAAATTTGCAACTACTATTTTTGAAATTGCATTGCTGTACGTGTAACAATAAATATTGAATTTGTTTATACATGTGTGTTCATTATCAGAGAAATGTATATTGATAGAGAATTTTGACTGTAAATGTGTGTATGATCTCTAAATACATTATAAGGTATTCTTGTAGATAGATCGGTCGATATTAGAATGAGTCAAAAAACTATATTACAATGAGTCTAATACGTTACGATACTATATATTTATATATATATATATATATATATATATATATATGTATATATATATATATATATATACACACAATGATAGGTATTATACGAGTAAACAGTAGCACATGAAAATTAACTGTGTGGTGTTAATGATTTTCAAGTGTTCTGACCCTAATGTGCAAAATTTATCAATTTAATAATTATCCTTGTTTTGCTAGTGTTGTGTTAGTTCGAAATATAAAGAAGTATAGTCATATAGATTAGTAGTAGTGTTACCCATATTCGCTAAACCTTTAAACCTCGGCCTATATTCACAAGGCTAGTTTAAGCCGACGGGTTTTGAATTGTTCTAAGCGTTCTGCCGTCACAAATTTTGTAGTTTATATGATTAGGAATTTGTATGTTTCGAGAATATGTGACCTACTTTTGATTTTTAAGAATGCTTACTTTTGATTTTTAAGAATGCTTAACTTAGGTAAAGTTATTGAATGGTCGTTTTAGGTCGTTTAGTATATTAAATGTATAGTAATTTTTTTAGCTCTCATCTTTAACCTTAAAAGCATATAGATTTTTTGAAGCCGTAAATTTACGGTAATGATTAAATTGTCATCAGTAAATTTTCATTATGTCATCAGTAAATTGTCATTAATAACCAAATACTTTTAATCGACACTAATTTTATAGCAGATGTGGCATTGAAGTCTATTAACAATTATTTCTACGATTCCTAGGTTTAAAAATTAATTATATTGAAATATGTACTTATGTATATTTTTTCCTATAGTATATAATTCCTTTTAACTCCTTTTTGATTTCCTAACATCCACTCTTCAGAAGATACTGTGACGCTATTCCCACTTCCACTAGTATAGCTTCATTGGGGGTATATTATATGGAAATTTGTTTCCATAACAGTATCTAATTCGGCAATAATTTCAAAATAATACTTACAATCCCACTTGAAGTCCCAAAATATGTATACAAAAAAAATCAGTCTCTTTTTGATTTTGGATTTGATATCCATATGGACGTTTGCATTTTTTCAGTTATAACTATTATATCTGGAGCACTTGGAAATAGAATATATCATTTGATAAATTAAAAGGTATAGCATTTCTTCGCAAAAATAATGAAATGACAAGTTATAACACTTGTCATTAATGTTTGTAATTTCAGGAAGAATTGTAGAAAATGGAAGAAAAGCTGAATAAGAGTTTACATCCCTTTATACATATATATATATATATATACACACACACACTAACTATTATATATAATATATATTATATACACATACACATATATATATATATATATATATATATATATATATATATATATATATATATATTATCTTGCGATTAACAGATTTACCTGTTCTTCCCTATTCTGGAGTCAGTGAACTTTATTACCCCAGTAATTAATATACGAATATTAGGAATATCCTTTGACTGTCATTATATTTATAAAAATTTGCTTTAACTGCTTTACTTTTACTATTTTCATGAAAATTGTTCTCAATTCTTTAATTATCTGGAAGAAGGACGAGTGAACAAAAAAAAACAACCGAGAGGTAATTCTGAAAGCGAGAACATGTTACGGTTACATAGTTTCTCCACAAAATGTTATAAATAATTCGGTATCAGGGGGATGTATACGATGCTTTACTTGACGCCTCTTCTTGTGTTAGTTAATTTTATAACAACAACGACGGCTGAGGAAAATTGTAATCTGTTTGATGTACTCCTTGTGCCCGTCGCGCTCGCAGTACTCGTTACTTAATTCAATGCACAACAAAACTGTTTCGAACGTAATAGCGAGTCGTTATTTTAAATAACATTTCATTCCTTGGTCACGTCGTTTATTTTTATGTGGGAGAGCGTTATATTTTTACGACATGGACTCCGCGTCTTGCCAACGTGGCTAATAAATATTGATCTCTTTTCGTTTTCGAGTTGGTCACGTGAAGTTGTGAGATAATAGGTTATGTCAATTTTGTAAGAGCCTAGTGAAAAAAATACCCAAAATTAACTATATTTAGATGGTGATTATTTAATGGATCCACATTTAAATGATAATAAAATGAAAAGAAATAATATAATTAAATGTAATACATAAATGTCAGAAATACTTGACGTAATAATTAATATTAGTACTATGATTACGACAAGAGAACGTTTTCATTTTTAAAGTGAATTTTGTGAATTAAAAGTCTAAAATACTTCAAAGTTAAGCATCACCGGAATATGGTTCGCAGACAGAAATGCAGAAAATTATGCTTATAACTTCCACAATTCTTTAATTACGTGAATACATATAAGTTATGATTACACTTTTGGGTATAATTGTACAATGTAAGTAATAAAATTAAGCTTGAAGTATCTGAGAGTCACATATTCTTAATAAAAAGGCACACCTTGTAATAATCATGAACTTGTTACTAAAACCCCTAAATGGAAATAAACTTAAACGAGTTTTAGATACGTGAAGAATATTTTTTGTGGAATTTTAAATAATATTTCTAGAACTGTCTTACATAAATTCTGAAAAAAAAATATCGTTTCGTAATCCTTATGATGGCTCTTTCATTTCATATAACATAAGATAATGAAATGAAAAATCTATTATTTCATTTGCACCATCAAAAAATTCCAAAATTTTAGTTTAATTAACTGATACGCCTGTCAGTATGCTACTTTGTATTGCTATATTTGTTTGTTCCAAATTTCAAGTTGCCATGTCAGACATTTTTTGAGAATAACGGATGTGACAGACGGCTAGACGAAGGAAAACGTTACTTACGTTGTGTAAGTTCATGTAAGTTTCGTTTTTTTTTACTTTCGAAGTATGGGACCCTAAAATTAATAAGGCAAATCAGAAATAGGTAATGGTGGTTTTGATGATTTATAGATTTACAATGACTTATGGTATAAATATTTTCAATAGGTCACGTAAACAAAAACAAAACTGTACATTATTATATTTAAAAATTATGGTTATCCATTACAACCAAATTACGATCTAATGAAATTATGATTTCGTTAAGAAAATTTCTTTTAATTCGTAGAATTGATTGGTAGAATGGTAGTGATTGGATTGCGTCTTTGTTTGTTTTTAATTCAGCGGTTATCTATTCACATTCACTCCAAAAATTCTTATGAGTTCCTTAGCTTCTTGGTAATCTTCTGTTTCATCCAAAAGGAGAACAAGCTTGCATTTTCATTGTTGCTTGTTTTCTAACATGTTAAGCTCTTCGAGTAAAAGGTACTAGCGAGCTTTATCTCTTTGCAAAGAAATGATTTTCACTGTGTTCAAAGACATTATTTTAATTCTGGTGGCACGATTAATGCTATATAGAAGGCCCGTCCAACATATGGCCCCGGGCCCACAAGGGCCCTGCATCCGGCCCGCAAGCTGCTCAAACTTTAAAAACATCAATAAGATATTATGCAAATATCCATTAAAAAATATGCCTATGTCATTTGCACTACACTTGTCGAGAAATGAACCAATAACTCATAGTCAAAATGAATAATGTGTACATATTGGTAGGAAGGTATGTTACGTAACGCGGCATCGTGATATGGAACTTTACAAACACGTCAGTCTAAATGTCTTGCTCTCGCGAATATGGGAGTATTTTCGTTGCAATGAATAATAAACCTTATAGTCTCCACTATAGAGCCTGTATTAGCTTATGCATGTACTCACACGTAGGCAGCGATTGCGTCAACTGGCGCCCCAATGTCTAGACTATACACCCTTGGTACCTACGAGAAATCGCTGGACGTTTCGATGAGTTTCAGATATAAATAGCCGCAGTGGTCACCGCGGAGTCAGTTCAAGTTTGGACACGAAAGCGAAAAGGAAGAAGTGCAATAACCAGCTAATGCCAACGGATGATTATAGCGATAACTAACAGATTAGTGAATACCTCTCTTGTGATTTGGCTTTGTTATGTTGCGGTTAATTAAAGTTTGTCGTTTTTTTAAGATATCTGTATTTTCTTCAATATCAAACCCGAGTACGTAGCAGGTATGTAAAATTTGTCTATGAAATTCTTGCACAACAAGACGCGCCCCACCTCACCTACCCATTTGATGCCCATACAGTCACAACGCATCACCGCAATCAGTTGGCCAGCGAAGCTCGTCAACGATGCACGTAAAAGTTTTACTCGTGTTTGGTTGCGATCGTGTTACACTTACCTATTTCGTAAATGAATATTGGATGAAGTTATTGCAGTGAAAATTTGTGATATAAGGTAAATAATATATCTTTTTAAAATAGTTTTTTCTTTTATATTGTTTGAGATTAGGAACAACATGCTCACCTCTACTGTTTGTAAATTTTGTCATATTTACCTAAGTACACAGTTTAATGTTAAAGTTTTACATTTAATGGACTGTACTCCATGATTATGATCGCTTATAGTGTGAAGTGACATCTTATTTGATTATCGTATTCATGTATTTCGAATTCTACCTGTTGTCAATTTCCTTAACATATTTGTCGAAAGGTATGTGGGTACACATTTTCATTTTATTTTATGGTTGTTGCAGAAAAGGACGTCAACCAGAAAAAAACGTAAAGTTAACGAAGAATGTCGAATATTTAAAAACAGCTGGACCGAAACCACAGAACACAATGGAAACATACCATGCCTCAAATGTTATTACAAAATATCATTTTGCAGGAGTACAATATTAAACGGCATTATTCTACAAAACACGCATCTAAATACGATAAGTACAAAAGTCAGATTCGAAACTATCGTATAACTTCGTTGAAAAAGAATATAGTCGGTCAAGAGACAATGATTAAAATACCAAAGGAAAATTCCGAGACTGTTCCAAAAATTAGCTTTATGGTAGCAGAAGCCATTGCCAAGGGAATCAAACCCCTATCCAATGTATGATTTGTCAAGGAATGGAAATATTCACGATAGCGATAACGTGTCCGGAGTATAAAGCATTAGTTCAAAATACAAGCTTGTCACATGAAACTATAGCAAAGAAAATTGACAATATGTCGTATGATATCGAATTGTCTTTAAAAACACAATTTAAAAAATGCGTTTTCTGTAGTTTTGCTCTCAACGAAAGTACTATGTCAGAAACGGTGCAATTGTCAATTTTGGTATGAGGAGTACCAGAAGACTATATAGTGACCTAGGAATTGTTTGATTTGCGTTCAATGAGAGGCACAACCACAGGCCAAGATACCTACGTAGAAGTAAAGAGTTGTATGGAAAAACGTGAGCTTCAAATCGAAAATGTTTGCGAAAGAAAAATAGAGAAAAAGCAAATGGTTTTGTAGCATTAATGGTTTTGTAGCGCAATAGCACCACACACACACACAATCATATAACATCATTGATCCTTCCATCAAGAACAGCTATGTGCAAAAGTACTTGAGCTAAAACATGTGATGGATAAAGTAGTGTAGACTGTTAATTTTATTCGTGCAAGAGGATTGAATCACAAAAACAGTTTCAGGCTTTTCTGTCTGATGTAGGTGCAGATCATGAAGACATCGTATACTTCAGTTGCGTTCGCTGGCTTAGCAGAGCAGCCACACTGAAGCGATTCTATTCTTTGCTCAAAGAAGTAACGCTTTTTCTTGAAAATAAAGGCCAAAATATTAATTTTCTATCTGATGAGCAGTGGTTGGCTGATCTGGCTTTCCTACTTGACATACCTAAATATCTCTCTGATATCAACCTAAAACTGCAAAGAAAAGATCAACTTTGCACGCAGTTATATGAACACGTTTAAGCTTTTATACAAAAGCTAATATTATTGGAAAAACTACTGGAATAAAAGCAGTTGGAACATTGGGAGACCTTGTCATCAAGAGATCAAGAGAAAATGGACTTAGGAAAGTACGCGTCGTTATTACAAAGGTTGGGAAATGTGTTTGTGGATATATTCCTAGACTTCAAATCAAAAATACTCAACATGAAAGTATTTCAAAATCCATCTAATGTTGAAATTTAAAGCGCCGAGTTAAACCTGCAGTTGAATTTGTTTGATGTACCAAGCAATTCTCTCCTAAAAACAGCATATGATAGTTGCCTTCCGAAGAGACTGATTGAATTTTACAAAAAAGATATTAACGGCTACCATTACTTAAACCTTACTAAATCAGCTCTTGAATAACATATTTGTTAGTACATACACTTGTGAACAGTCTTTTTCCCACATGAAACATAACAAGTCAAAAACAAGATCATCTTTATCAGACACCCATCTTACAAGCATTCTACGCATAGCAACTTCTAAAGTATCAGCTGACATAGATGCACTGCGCAAACCAAAAAAATGCCATTAGTCTTCTCATTAGTGCAATAATTTGTAAACGTGAGGCTTTCTTTTTTATTAATAAATTATTCAAAAACTAAAATTACGATTTTCTTTATATTTAAAGTTTACTATGCTGTTGGTCCGATACGGTTTCAAAAATAATAAAGCTGGCCCTCCACACAATTATGTTGAACATCTCTGCTATAGGCCTTAACTTCTCTGTAAGATCTGATACATTGACCTTGCCAGATATTTGTCTATTCGGCCAAACATCTCGTTGAACTTATTATTCGTGACGACTTTAAAAATAATAATTTTTTTGGTTTTGTCATATTTTTAAGAAAAATATATTTTGAATTTATTTTTAAATATATTTATATATTTTAAAAATATATTTTTCAATATTAAAATTACAACCCTCAAATAATTTTACACCTTCTAAAAATATATTTATTTTAATTATTTTTAAAGAAATACAGAAATTAAATAATTTAAAACGAATTACATTACACAATTATTTTAAATGTAATTCGTCATAAGTGACATATTTTGAAGCACACAATAAGATAAAATTCAAATAATATTCGGTGGAGTTTTCAGGTTGAGATTTTTGTAGAGGATAATTTTATCGCATTTATTTACGAGTCCGGCCGACTTCACCTGAATGACTTCATTTCGTTATGGTGGCTTACAGATGCGTAATATCTGCCGCAATAATAATTTCCCTACAATATTTGTGTACTGATCGCTGAGGCGAGTTTTGACTCTCGGAACCTCTAAGATTTATTCGGTGGAGTTTAGGTATGTATTTATATTTGGGCTTTGATATATATTTCAGATATGTTCGTAGAGATAATCCCAAAAGGACAGTGATAGTTAAAAATAATAATGTCATTCTGTATATATTTTCACACATATTGCACTGTAAGAAGCACTTGACACAAAAATTAGTTAAAAATGTGTAATGATCGCCAATTGGATATCACGTAAAATAATTATTTTAACCAAAAGTAATTATTTTACGATTTTTTTTGTTTAATGTCAGCAAGTTAGTTTCAAATTTGTAAATCTTAAACCGAATTGTTACCTTCTCAGATCCAATATTAAGCCCTTTAAATCTAAATGTAAATCTGGAAATTATTTATGACGTTTTCAACTAATGTAGAAAAAGAAACAATAGAAACTGAAATCCACTTAGTAGTTCATCAGCCATCAAGCTGGTTACTCGGAAAAAGTATTAAATACTTTAATAAATTATTGGAGAGTGAAGACAATGTCAGTCAGTGAGGTACTACTAAAGTGAATGGAATATCAAAATTTTTATACCATTACTGAAGTCGGGTAATATAAGCAATGTCATTTATGTATTACGCAGAGTAATCGTAAAATTAAGGAAGTTTTATGTTATGATAAATATATTTTCCTTATGAAAAAGAACTAGAAAATTTTTTTTTATTAAATCTTTGCAACTTTTACGTCAGTAACAGTTTTTAGTCAGTCATATTGAAAATACTTTCCTCATTTGATATTAGTTAAGGAATTTTATATTTTACACTTTCCTCATTTGATATTAGTTATTTCAAAGTAACTACAGCGATTATCGCATGAATTATAATTTTTGAAATATGTATGTATAAAATATTTTGAATATTTGAAGCCTGCAAAAGTTACAATTGGCGATATATTTAGGTTATGCTATATTATTATTTGTAAATAATCTAATTGAAATACTAGGAGCTTTTAAATATACACTCTTTTGCATAAAAAACGGGCGGTTTTGATTTTGTCATATTATTAACAAAATATTATTTATTGAGATTAATTGTAATTGTTATTGGCAGGTATAACTAATGTTCTTAATTTTAAATGGTAAAACGAATGTTCTTAATTTGAAATTTATTCTTATTGAACGAAAATTCTCTTTTATTGACAAAAACGTATTTTTGGCGGTAAATGAAATCCAACTCTTAATAAGTTATTTTTCTTTTTTATTCGTTAAAATAAAAAACGTGACAAATGAAAAAGAATACTTAATTACATTTTTGCTGTTTGCTGCATTAGTCCACTTCTGTTTGCTGTTCTCTGTATGGTTTGAAAAAAACGATAAGAGCTAGTAAAATTATTGCGCTGCTTGAAGAAGGCTATAGCCAATGTTATGTGCTTCAGCAGTATAATGTGAGCCGTTCCACCGTCCAAAGGACCTGGCAACGATACCGAGTAACGGGCTCCGTTAGTAGAAGGCCCGGTTCTGGAAGGAAACGGTACACTAAGCCACGGGACGACCGTTTCATAGTCAGTCAAGCGCTAAGAAATCGTCAAGTTACGTACGTGAATCTCAAACAGAACCTTGAGGACGTCAGAGGTACACGAGTAAGCCTATAGACAATCATAAGGAGACTTCAGGCCGTCAATATACGTAGCTATCACCCAGGTCGGGGCCCTACATTGCTCCGTGAGCATCGAGTTGCCAGATTGAGATTCGATCAAAATTTTACGTCATGGACTCAACAAGACTGGAATAGTGTTTTATTCTCCGATGAAGCTCGTATATCAATTAGTGATGAGGATCAACGTCGGCGAGTCTTACGAAGACCTGGAGAACGATTCGCAGAAGTGTACTTTGAGTAAATAACCCCTTACGGTGGAGGCTCCGTAATGTTTTGGGCTGGTATTAATTCAGATGACCGTACGGATTTAATTTTTATTGAAAATGTCACACTTAATTCGTAAAGGTAAATAACAGAGGTTCTTATTCCTCATGCCCAAGCATTAACAGCAGTTGGAGGCCAGTACATTTTTATGGACGACAACGCTCGCGACCACCGCTCTAGAGACGTTGATGGGTGTATGCAGGAGGCCGGAATTTGTCGATTAGACTGGCCAGCTAGAAGTCCCAACCTCAATCCGATAGAACACATATGGGATAATCTTAAACAATGCGTCAGACCCGTAAAACCAGCTCCATAAAACATTCAGGCCCTTAAAAATGTGATCGTCGCTGAATGGGAACGTATTCCTCAAGAAATTATAAAAAATGTCGTCGAAAGCCTAGCAAACTAAGCGCATTGATTTTAGCTACAGGAGGCCATACTGGTTACTAAATTTTAAAATTTTATGTTAAATGAATAAAAAATATTCAAAAATAAACTTTAGCCATTTTTAATGTGCATTTTTTGTGACTGAAGTAGTTAAAAACGATATCTCAATAATAAATAACAATATTCTCATCATATCGCTATATAAAATGCATCAAATAATAATAAGAAACTCTGATTTCTCATTTTTCCCCGTTACTTGGTAACTATTATTTTTTTCCCTTACTTGGAAGAAGTATATCGTTTTTCTCCTTGTCTCTTTCGGAAGAGTTTTTATTTTTTATAACTTCTTTTTTTAAGAGCGATGATATTTGAACTAAGTATGAAGTTCAGTTGCAATAGCACGCTTCGCACGAACTCGGCTTGCTTATACTTTGTATTTATATAAACTACTATTCACTGTAATTCCAAAAATATGTGTGACTGCTTTAGTTCCATCGGTTATCTTCCATTCAATCCAAAAAGGATACATATGATACGGATGACGTGTATATTTTCGTCATTGCAGGTTCTATGTCATAATTAGCTCTTTGAGTGAAACATATTAGCAGGCTTTTTATATTTACAAATAATTTTCTTTCTAATCGAGCCTTCAAAAAAAATTGTTACAGTTCTTCTTCCATGGTTATTGCTTTAAACTACAACTTGGTAACATCTGATACATTGCTTGTTAGCTCGTATCGATCGTAGCTTTTACCATAGTGCTATATAGTAGCAAGAAATGGAATACTTTCAGATGTATGTACTGGTATCGACCTCGGCTAAATATTTTTGTGGAATATCTGTCTAGGATAGGAATATCTGATCAAAGATTTCGCTGTTAAGTATTCGGCTTGAGGCTGTTAACAGTTGTATATGCAACTTCGACTTAATTATCTTTAAACAAATTAAATACTAAACAAAGTTACATAAAAAATATAACGCACCTCGCTTTATTTTTGCTAGAAAATTAATTTAGAGTACACACGAAATTTATAATATTGATTATTAGATTTCACTTTGACTTTAGTTGCTTTATTTGGTTCAGATAAAATTGCTTATATAATTATTGATTACATAATAGCTGAATTCGACACATTTAAACACTTAGATGTGCATGAATAAAGTTAGGTAAAATTCAAAGGTTTTCTTTTAAACCTTAGTGCTAATTCTTTAATGAAGCGTTGCTAAATTTTCATAAACTAAAATGTAAACAGGTAGGGATTATTATTACGTCAATGAAATATTGAATACTATAATTAATAAAATTTGTGGAGAGAACACTCCTCCCTCGAAGGCAACTACAATTTAGGTCTAAATTTTCAATTCTGTAAGAGCGGCCGAACGAAAATATCCATCATTTTTAAATATATTTTTAATAATCATTTATACTTATTTGAAATTTGAGTATTTCTCTACTATACTGCTGTTTCTTTTTACTACAAAATATTTGTTATTTGTTTAGAATAATAATAAGAGTAATAATTAAATAATGAAATGGTATGTTGGGGAAGGCCTATAAAAGTTCCAAGGATTTTACGGGATTATTTCGGATTTTTTTAAAGTTTCAGTCTTGCTATTGTCTCTGAGGATATAAGACCAACGTTTGATAAATATTTTTACGTTGTATAGTAAAAACTAATTGCACTATCGAACCTTTCTTGGGACACACTTTATATTACTCCACATTTATTAGTTTCGTAGGTTAAGCTTTGAAAATGGAAAACTTTTTCGATAAGTGTAACTTTAGGGGTGACCTCTGTCTAATACCAGAAAAGACTCTAGGTTGTACATTACATGTCCTAACAGGAAATATAGTTCCTCGGAAAGAAATTTATATCATACATTTCCTTGCAGAAATTATCAGTAGATTCCATTTCTAATTGTGATGGTGTTTTAGATATGTAAAGCGGTTTCATTTTTAAAAAAATATTAATTCATGTTACGTATCATACTAGCTGCTGTGACAAAAAGAAACCATAACTGTATTTTGTTTTATTCACTTTTTTACAAGATAATTAGCATTTTCGCATAACGTTGGCAGCATCCATTCAATAACTGAATGTTAATAATTTATTTCAAGATTCGATAGTTTAATTTCAATTAAATGTAAAGTTGCCTTCATCATTTAATTGTTAAGTATTAAATTTATTACTCTTTTTGTCAGCACTTTCCATTTTTTTTAAATAATATAGTTACAGCAGAGAAGCGGTAGGTTATAACGCAACTTATAATGTTTCACCGTTACTAGGAAAACATCTATTTTTTTCTAGTTGTTAGTTACTACTTTTGAAAAACAGGATTTATTTTTCGAATAAACGCTGTTTTCAGGGATGAATGAATATTTTGCTTCAAGCAAAACTATACTTTTTTATTATCACTATGTAAAAAGATTTTCATTTATTTCTATACGTGTCAAGTAAGTACCCATTTCCGTTGCAATCGTATTCTTCTCACTCGATGGGCTTGCATCATCGTTTGTAAATACTTAAGCTATTTTCAATAATACCGGAAAGATTTACAATTTGTTTAGACTCATTGGTTTGTTACAAAAATAGGAAGCGCGTGCACCTTAGTCAGTGATTTTTTTATAGCATGACATGATCTTCTAGTATAATATATTGGGCAACTTTTTCTCTTTACAAAAAGTGTTTGTTCTAATCAAGTCTTAAAAGATATTATTTTAAAACTTTTTGTACGGGTAGTGTCACAAGAATTAAGTTTAATGAATAATCTGAGTAAAATAAGTTATGTTCGGTCGAGCTTTCAATGTGACATTTCCTTCTGGGACAATTTTGTCGCATCTATTTTGAATCCAACTTCACCTGAACGATTTTATCTCGTTATTTTCGCCTATAGATGCGTAATATCCATCTTAACAACTATATAATCTTAACTTACTGAGCGCTGAAGCGAGTTTAGTTTCACAGTACCTGTTAGAGTTATTCGTCGGAATTTCAGGACGGATTTTTATTGTGTGAAATACATATCTATGTTAAATAACTTCTGGAAAGGATCACTATATTTTAAGTATTTTTCTATGTATATCTATATAAAATATATCTTAAATGTTTCTAAGCTATTAATGCTTTATACTTTGTTAAATAAACCGAAATTAATTAGTTACTACTACGTAAATATTGCTTTAAAATAATTTTCCCTTATCCATGTTATGAAGTACTTGTGTCAGAACGATGAAAAAGAAAAAAAAATAAGTAATTAAATCCAAATACATTTAAAGTAGATTATGGGATATAAATTATTTAACACATTAACATTTTCAGTAATACAAACACAAAGAGTTTAAAGACTTTGTTCAGATTAAAAACAAAATAAATTAGTTTTAAAATTGGAAACTCTGGAATCATATACTATGGAATCATTGAATGAAGCAATAAAATCACTTAAAATAGTCGTTTTGAATTAATCTCTTACCGAAGGCTAGCCAATATCGTAGGATATGTTCAATACTAGTATTTATTCCATCCAGGTGGACTGCAGCGAATTGATTTTAAAATAATCGTCTAGCAAGCAGTCTTATTTTTTGCGAAACAATAAAATTGGACTTCCTGTATTTAATTTTTTTATAACTTGGCACGTATTTCACAGGCATACAAATAATCATATTATTGATGTGCAGATCCTAGCCTTTACGCAGACAGTTATTTACTTACTGCGCGCTGTAATCCACTATCAATTTGTCCAAAATTGGTGATACTTATAATACTTTAAGCGAAAATAATAATGAAGGTAAATTTTTATGAGGTAGAAATTAAGGTAAAATAATTTTGTTAAAATTAGATATGTTGTCCGCTTTTTAGATGTAATGTCATATTCTATTTGAACCAGAAAATTATTTTTTTGGTGTAATGATATCTAATTTAATTAGAGTATTGAAATATATTTTACAGAATAGTCGACATCTTTACGGTTGGCAATCGGTTATTAAACGAAGCTCATACCCATTATCTGTCTTCAAACCTATTGGTTATAAGCCAATTAGTTCGCATCGGAATTAGTTTGAACCTCTCGTAATAACGGCGCAAAAAAACTGTCATTTTCCTCACAAGAAACAGATTTATTTAAAAACTAATTTATTGATGATTTATACCATACAAAAAAACCTTCTTACAGTCATGTAAATATTGTGTCTGGTTTATTTGTTACTTATGGATAATTAAAATTACGTTTCTTTACCCGACAATTATAATCCATGTATATAAGTGTATAATTTAAAACATGCAATGTTAATCGCATTAAGCTGACAAGTTTGTTAAATTTATTCCAAAACTTAACATACGGAATGAAATTCATTACGGATTAAATCTATAGGGTATACAAAACAGTACCATGTCATTTTCGAACGTAAATATTTAGTTTTATACTTTTCAAGATAAAAATATTTTGAGCTTTCAAAGAAGAACAATTTTGTGACCAAGTTGATGTAAGTACGGAACCCTAACACGGAAGATTCCGTCTACCATTTTACATTTATTCTCTGTATGATATTATGTTTTGGTTAGCTTAAAACTTTAAAAGCTGAAAAACTCTGGTCAACAAAAAAAGAACAAATTTTTGCCGGTGGGATTCACTTAACATTGTATGATTTTTTAAGTGAAACTATAACAAAAATACGACTTGGCATTAAAAAAATTTGCTTCTAAATAACTTATAGCCATTTGACCATTTTTTTAATTTTGGACAAATTGATAGTGGATTACAGCGCGCAGTAAGTAAATAACTGTCTGCGTAAAGGCTAGGATCTGCACATCAATAATATGATTATTTGTATGCCTGTGAAATACGTGCCAAGTTATAAAAAAATTAAATACAGGAAGTCCAATTTTATTGTTTCGCAAAAAATAAGACTGCTTGCTAGACGATTATTTTAAAATCAATTCGCTGCAGTCCAACCTGGATGGAATAAATACTAGTATTGAACATATCCTACGATATTGGCTAGCCTTCGGTAAGAGATTAATTCAAAACGACTATTGGAAGTGATTTTATTGCTTCATTCAATGATTCCATAGTATATGA
Organism: Druceiella hillmani; assembly: GCA_039881145.1. Taxonomy (NCBI): domain Eukaryota; kingdom Metazoa; phylum Arthropoda; class Insecta; order Lepidoptera; family Hepialidae; genus Druceiella; species Druceiella hillmani. The sequence goes on along the minus strand of JAYKKI010000028.1, from coordinate 24,382,868 downwards.
TTCTAGAGTTTCTAATTTTAAAACTAATTTATTTTGTTTTTAATCTGAACAAAATCTTTAATCTCTGTGTTTGTATTACTGAAAATGTTAATGTAAAAGAATGTAAGTTTTCTTTTTTCATTGAAATCACGTAATTCACAGAGACTTTTTCAGAAACTGTTGTGTTTCTGAAAAAGTCTCTTTCTGTTGTTGTCTGAAAAGTATTTTTACATTCCTCCTCAACATTTCATACTCAGTTTGACGGGCAAAATTATTTCATAACCAACACGTTGTAGTCTGTAATAATATTGTAAATGTCAAAGTAAGTTTATTCGTCTCACTTTTACCCCCTCACCTACTGATCTAAAATGTATGTTATATACATAATATGTAGTTAACATTATGAAAAAGCATGTAAAATCTTTTTTAATTCAGAATAGAAATTTTTTTGTTAACAATAAATGGGGTAAACCCTTGCGTGTAATATATATTTTAAAATACAATCATTTCTTTTCCTTTTGCAGTTGGGCGCGGTTGCGTATATCATTGAACTATGATACACTTCTCTTATATCATTGAACCAAAAGTCATTATCACATCCGAAAAATAAAACTCTCTAAATTATAGTCTTATTTTACATAAATGACAAACATACAGTTTTAACGTTCAATAGATGTTGAACTTTTGGATGTTTTACTTTACTAATAACACTATTTGCAATTAAATAACATCAAAAATAGGAAAATTTGCTAAATATACATTTTAACGTTTAATGTATTTTTGAAATGTATTGTTTAATGTATTCAGCAACAGGATTTGCTTGCATGGGTGATACGTTTTTACAATTGAATTAGTTTTAAATAGTTTACAAACACTTCAACTCTTAAAGTTATAAATATATCAGAAGGGTGCCAATGGTTTTCAAAGGTTATGAAATATGAGCATAAAATATCTACGTACGTAGGTGGTAAATTATTCAACTAGTGCAGGATTTTATTCTTATTTACATCGCGTAATTTTATACCTTGTATTTTATTTCCCATTTTAACTTAACAAAGAATAAAAGTTTCCTTTAAATCTCCACAGCCGATTTCGTGGTACTGAATAAAAAGGTGTGTCACTTTTCTATATATGTTTGATAATATTTTCTCCGTTTTTGTACTTTCAAACTTTAATAAAATTGATATACTTAATGTCGATAATAATTCAATAGTTAGAGACGGTTATTTCATATTTTTTTGTTAATTTACTGTATATTAATTAAAGAAGCATCTAAAATGTTCATCTGTAATGCTTTTAGTTTAGTAAAGGTTTGTTTAAAAAAATGTAAATATTTTTGATTCACTAGTTGCGTTTTTAGCAAAAGAGCAAATAATTTATTTAAAAAAAAATGTTAAATTAAGTACTCGAAATTTCTTTTTAACTTCCTATATAAAGTTTAATATCGTTTGAAAGACTTTGTTGCTAGAGTTTAAAAAGTATTTTTTCCCAATTTTAGGTATTATAGGTTCATAGTTATACTGAAAATACGCAAAAAGATATGTTCTCACTTGCTTATTTTCGTAACTATTTGATCCAAAGTTATGAAAAAATGTTAGTCCTATCTTTATCTTTATGTCTTTGATATGATGAAGATGTCATACCTTTTTAAACATGCACCATGTTTTTACGCCTGTGAAAGATGAATTAGGCAACACATTTACGTTGAGAAAAATTAATATTCGTAAATAATTTAATACGAATACTATGCATCCGGAACACTACATGTATACGGAAAATATGCCAAATTATTTTTTAATTCAATATGTAAGCGACCGCTGTATTGTAAAAATTGCAAACTATTTTATAGAGAAATATTAGCAGATTACCAAACAAATTTGAAAAAGATAATTAAGTGAAAAAAAGACTCAAACCCTGAGAGATTCGTACCATTATATTGTAAAGCTTAGTAAGTAGGATCTTAAAACACTTTCAAAAAGAACTATAAACCAAATATTATGCATCTGGTAAAAATTATACATATAAATAAAAATCAAGGACTTTCGATAATTTATATTGCTTAAGCTGTTCTTACATATCAAGATTTTTGGTCAATGGGATAACCTCTCAGATTTGATGACAGGGTTATTTTCAAAATATATAATATTTGAAAGGCTTAATATATGTAATATTTGAAATCTTTTTATTACGTTCAATTAGAAGCTTAAATATAACTTTACATGACTATGTAGACACATTTATTTATTAATATTAATTTTTACTTCATACCTTTAGACTTTTCTGAGACAAAGCATTTTGACAGGCAGGCTTAGATGTGAAACAAAACGACCCCATAAAGGTTTTGTTTTTACCTGACCGTATTCAGGGTCAGGTGGAAAATAGAGGAAATGGCATCCAAATTGCCTCGGATGCTGTAAAAATTGGATTAAGACCATATCTAATTCGTATCGAATTAAAGGTACAAAGGGAAAAACTACAATGATACCTATTCTGAGTTCCTGGAAATGGCTAAGTATCAATAAACAAAAAATAATATCTGTACTTTCTTGGGGGGATCACATATGCTTTTCATGGGTAAACAATCATAAAAATTCAAAAGGATAGTTTTTATTATGAGTGTTACCCGGCTACGACCAAAAATTACCTACTAACTGTATAAAATAATATAAAGGCTGTAAAAACTAAATATAACTCATTTCAGATGGCGCATGGCCTGATAAAGAAAAAAATAGTTTCCGACTTTGCAAAAAACTACTTTGTTATGAGAAATATTTTACATTTTGTTGTTTTTAATTATAAGATGTCTGAATTTTTTATAGCGAGTTTTTTATTCGAGAGAAATTCCTGCGAAAAACTGCTATAAGTCAAGTAGTTGAGTTTATTTATTGTCATGAATATTGAACAGAATGTTAAGGGTATGTGTAAGTTAATAGGAAAGAGAAAATATCTGCCCTGATTTAAAAATAATTACAGTAAAAAAGTTAATAAAGTTTAGACATAACACATATATTTGGTCCTAATGCTAATTTGAATTTGAAATATAATTTTTTATTACTTGTTACTGGTAAAAGTAAATATTTGATAATGTTTTGTTTGCAATTTTACTCGAAGTTATTTTGGCCGAAAGGAGTCCTGTTGGATGGAAAAGTTATTAGAACATAATACTTTTTGGTGGGTATTATATGCGGCATAGTATTTTTTTCTCCTTCAATATTAGCAAACAAAGTGTTGAATTACATAGCAAATTTACTTTATAAAAAATAATATTTTTTTTTATTTATGAGGTGTATAGCCATACCAGACGATGGTAAGTATTATACTTTCATCGGTAACCGCTATCACTTAAAAACTGATATTACATCTGTCGAAATCATTGGATGCACTTACACAATAACCGCATACCTGCTAACATTCGCAGCGGTCGCAATCACGGCAAAATATTACAAGTGGTTAGAGTCTGCGTGTGGAGACAGGTCGAGGGACGAGGTCGAGAGACGGGCGGGGTGCCATATTTTAGATAAGATAACTGGAGGATTGTTTTAGTTTATGCTCCAAAAAGCTATCATTTGAGATACTCCGAACATAATATAATACCACACAGACCTTTTTGTAGAGACATTTGACTTCCCCTCTAAAAAATATCCCTAAATTGTAGATAATTATTCCACACTGTATCTTTTCACTTAAGTTGACTCGAAAAATAACATTGTAAACTTAAGCTTAGTATGCCTCAGAATCAAGGAATCTTTCGGTGGAATGTAAGTGATTTCCCTTACTTTTGTAATTTTGCAGCAACCTTGTTTTGTAAAATATAGGCTTTATGAGAAGATTGGTTATTATCTATTTAGAAGTGAAATTTTTTTTGAAATTACCTTCAAATAACAAACTCAACATCTTTGCTTCTATATTATATTAGTGTAATTAGCATAGATTACGATAATACACTTGGCAGGATAATGACTTATTCTATCACCTTTAATATTATGGATAAATATTACGTCTCGTATTATCGATTTTCAATTTATTATATGATTAGGCCTTGTTGAGAGTTATTCAAAGCACATATTTTTAATGCAGGTATTTTAAATGTATTCATTTATGCCTTTGTTTATTAATTTATTGTTGCGTATGTATATCGTGTTTAAGGCATATTTTTTTTAATGGATGATGACAGGAACGTAAACATAAAAAAATGTTTTCTATGTTCGTTTTAAAAAGAAATTGTACCTTTATACATCTGGCGAATCAGTTGATATTAAAATAACTAAACTAGCATTATATAATCTTTGTGTTATAAAATTGTCTCAAATGCTTTGCTATAAAATTTCACTAAAAAGCTAGATCCAAACTTACGAAAATGTTCACGCCCGTGAAAATTCTTGAACATCGTAGGAGCAGACCTCTCAATTTCATTCGAAAGTAATTATTAATTTCATCCGTATTCCAATGTAATTTTTCGCATAATTACCTTAAAGATTGAGGTAAGCATTATCATGAAAAATATACCAGAAATATGCCTGATTCCAACAGAAAAATATTTTCATCACACTATTTTGATAAAGAGGAAAGTTTTTTTGGTTCTTTGGAATTCACCCGAATTCCACTACTTTATTTGACCTATAGATTTCATAATATAATATTGCATAGCTTTTGAATTATTATAGGTTATATAATGGGGCACTATTTTAAAATTTTTAAGATATAAATAATAATGTTGAAAGAAAATTATTTAAACCGTTTTGATAGCCTAAAAGTGAACCTATACATTCTGTAATTTAAATGAGTGAATAAGAGAAATATAAAAGCGTTTTAATTTAAATGCTTTTAGAATGCATTTGTTACGACGTACCAAATGATTCCAAACTTTCTGCATAAAGCACGTGAAATAGAGAGGGGGAGGGATGAGAAACCGGTACGCTTGGCGCGAGAATATTGCAAGTGCATCATGTTGCGGTAGATTATTAAATTTTTATTAAAATAGTAATACGCCCTAGATGAGGTTAACCAGAGGAAAAATATATCAAAAATTTAATCAAATAATGTAATTAAACCGGTATTAAGTCGGTATAAGTGTATATTAAGTGATAGAAATAAAAATGAAAGTTCAATAAATATTCAAGACTCTGACCTAGTTCCTCTGAAAAATAATTGGATTATGACAATGTTGTGTACACTTAGGCACCAATGAAACGGTATCTAAGTGTACACAACACGCAGTATTGATCTTAAACTCCTTATAAATATCTATTACATTTTTACCTCCAAGATGTTATATTTCACTATAAACAAACATTATCTCTTGTCTTTTAGACATGGTCTAGTTACCTATATGTTTATAATCTATTAAGGAAATTTGCCTAAAATAAGTTGAAATTGAAGTGTATATTCTTTTATGCTATTGATATGAATTTTTAAAAACGTAGAAATGAGGGGAAGTTTGCAAAATGCTATTGACACTATTAAAACTATTTCCTGTTAAAAGAGTCGCCATATTAAAAGTACCTTCTCATAGTTTAGATTGCAATAGTTCGTTCAATAGAGAGGTATCCACTAAAAACATATATTTTAGGTGATATGTGTTTACGTAGTTTGAAAAAGTTTTCCTGAAATTGTATTTAAACTGAAAGAGTTATAATGTCTAATCAAACGGTATGGCCGAATTACTGGCGTTCTGGTTTATGGCTAATCATATAATAGATGATAATATCATTACGTTAATGATTTTTTCTGATATATTATTTCCGAAAAAAATAGTTTGAATTGGGAAATATTATTATGAAAGTGAAGCTATGAAACTTCGTAAAAATAGGTAAAATTCCTACAAAGATATTAAGTAACAAATGATGTAATCGAAGTTATCATATATTTCCGCCTGGAATTCTTATTTCGTAACATTTTCACATCATAAATTACAGGGATATAAATTCTCCCAATGCATCTTTACCGTCATTGCGAATCTTTGCTACAATATATATAATGTTCGCTAAATAACAATTATAAATGAATAAAAATGTTGAACAAAATATAATCAATAAAGATTATCACTTACATCAATAAAATGAAAAAAAGGAATCCGCTCCTAAGAACAGTATGTATTATGCCTTAATTTCAACTGAAAATAAAATGAACACCATATTGAAAATAAACGCCTTCCAACCATAACAAACTTTGGCTCATGTAAAGTTCTATTAAGTTTCCAAGGCCCTAACATGTCCGTAGCCTTCGAATCCCTGAATGAAACAGGAAATGAAACAAATGAAACAAAAAAATATTTTATAATGTCATTAATAATACTACATCACGTAGTTTCATTTAATTGTGAATAATGTATTTCTACAAAATTAACGCCAAATATATTCAATAAATGTTAGGATATTTTTACAACCTTAATAAACTTAGTGCCTTCTTTTTTATATATCGTGTCAAATTGTATTTTTAATCATAAAAGTAAATTATTAGAATTAATTATACTTGTATAGGCGCACGTGCTACATAATGTATTGTTATGTATTTACCAAACGGACTTACACAAGTTTTCTAAGTCAATAATGCACATCTTGCATCATTGGCTATTAATAATGAGATTTTATATTTTGTTGCTATTTATTACTTAATTGAACTGATTTCAACGCGGGCAAACAAATGTTTGGAATTAACAGATGTCACAGTTAAGCTCTCGGTCCATCTTTAAACTTTGTACGTTGCCTTTCAAAGATGGACCGAGAGCGTTCAAGTCCAAAGTTTGATCAAGCGCTTGCCCTGCGGCTTAATTACTGGGTTAGATTAATGTAAAAATATTCTTGATACTACGTTCTGGTGGATTATATTGAGTGGAAATAATTTCTTGGTCTTTATTTTAATATTTGCAATTTTGTTCCGTTCATATTAACTCTTAAACATTTAATCAATCAGGTTATGAAGAGCGTCGCAGCGTTAGTTTAAATGTTCTCATCTTCTGTTTATTCTGGTTAACCTAAATACTTTACTTCCAATTTAAAATTTTTGGTTTCGATACTAAGAAAAATTAGGCTAAAAAGTTTCCAAATGTATTTGAAATATATAATAGAATTTAAACAATTATTCCTTAAATATATTCTTCAGAAATATTTATTTTTGAATACAAGTATTATGTGTTTTCTTTAGTATTTTTACTTAATAATAAATGGCGACAAGCAAGAAAAATAAATTTTGAGAGAGGATTTTAGGCTAATTCCCAAAAAATTCTCCATTAAAAAGATCGCTCTATAATTATTAAACAGATGTCATTGATATTATTTTCATTATTGTCATTTTCAACATAGTCACTGCTTTTAGAGTTTTCAATTACTGACTTCTAAATAAAATTTATTTGAATTTATTCATTTATATAAGTAATACTTTATACATTTCCAGCCATAACGGTTCATTTTGACTTACAGTAGTGTTTTTAATACTCCGTTAACCAGACAGATATTGTCATTTTTTACAGTCATATATCTTATACTCCATTTTTTGTCATAATTCGAGTTAAAAAATAAAACTAACTAAACAAATAACATAAAACAAACAGAAGAAAACTCGCTCCTGATTTTTACTCGTTCCTGATTTGTGTCATTTCGTTTCCGCTATAATCGAAGGTTTTTAATTCTATTTTTATTTTATTTCACTCCAGTCCTACTCTGCGAGCGGCCGGGAAACAAACTCGGAACCCTGCAATGTGCCGCGACGCCAAAGACCTCAAACCCATGGTCTACTCAACGCACCACACTGGTGACCATGAATGGACGGATGTAGGCAGATGATAGATTGTTCATTTGATTTTGAACTAGATTAAGTATATTCCTTCTTATATAAAATTTGCGGACATTACGATGACCTACTACGACCTTTGCAGATATTACGAATCGGGCGCTTAGAATTACTTCGTTTAATATAACTGACTTTTGAATGGATTTTGCAAAGTTTAGTAGTCATTAGTCACTTGTATTTGTTTGCACATTTGCCTACTACCAACAGATTCATTACCGAATATTATTTTGGCGTACATAATGAAAAATGACTCCTGAACCTCACAGAACTTTAGTGAGTTTATTATAGGGGAGCGGTGTAGGTTTTATTATATGTCTGAAATATAATAGAACCTACACCGCTCCCCCACAATAAACTCACTAACATAAGCAGTGGGAAAACCCACACAAACCCGGCTTCCACTATTGTGTTTGAAACATATAAATGCTGTTGGATGTGCCTAAGAGTTAATCTTTGCTAATAGCCCACCTAAATATGTTGTAATACAACGAAACCTAGGTCGTGGTAAAGAACTTAAAGAAAGTAGAAATAATACTACATCACGTAGTTTCATTTAATTGTGAATAATGTATTTCTACAAAATTAACGCCAAATATATTCAATAAATGTTAGGATATTTTTACAACCTTAATAAACTTAGTGCCTTCTTTTTTATATATCGTGTCAAATTGTATTTTTAATCATAAAAGTAAATTATTAGAATTAATTATACTTGTATAGGCGCACGTGCTACATAATGTATTGTTATGTATTTACCAAACGGACTTACACAAGTTTTCTAAGTCAATAATGCACATCTTGCATCATTGGCTATTAATAATGAGATTTTATATTTTGTTGCTATTTATTACTTAATTGATTTTAATTATACCAAAAAGCTATTTGTCAAAATCAAGTTATGAATAAGAAAACATTAAATCATTTACCAAATAAAGTCGTATCTTGGTTTAAAGTTTTGTATTTAATTTTTTGAACGTATTGTTTTCTTTTCAGGTAGAATCAGCCTCGATTATGAATAAATGTAGCTCGTACCAAGTTCGGACTTGGTATGGACTATTTACGCACTTATTTTTATTCAATTGCTGGCTATCAACAATTTGTTGACAACAGATGCGAATATACACCGGTTTTTATTTAGTGTCATTCGGAATGGTTGTCTAGAAAACAACTACCAAACAATGAACACGAATTTTGGAGATTCAAAAGTTTATACACCTACTGGAATAAAAAAATAATCTAGTGGTTGCTGTATTTAAAAACGTAGACTACAATATAGAGGTTATAAGAACATATATCCTGTACTACAGACGTGTTTCCTTTTTTACTCATCTTGGAAGTTACTTCTGTACTTGTCTTCAAAGCAGAATGTAATGATTAGAATTTTGGAATTGTTTTTCGTAAAAATGATAAGTCACATATAAAATGGAATATTCCGTAGTATTAAAAAAGTAAAAATTCTAAAGTATGTAGACGAAAATTATTAAATATACTAAACTATTGCGTCATAATTTTAGTATTTACAAATTATGATAACTTTATTACCTACGAAATTCTAATTTAATATACCTCGGACTGAGTCGAAATGCCAAAAACTTTTGATGTAACGTTATTATTAAATCAATATTGTGTTAAAATTGAAGTACAAAATATCGAAAAAAGGATAAACGACCTTTCAATTTATTTATAAGCATAATAAAAGTTCTTTCATCCGACCAATGATTTGCAGTAAAGCTTCCGATAAATTTTCCATAGCACAGTTTGTGTCAATATTTCTCTTAATAAACAATAAAAGTTTTCGTAATAACTACGAAAGTTTTTGTTTCTAGTAATGACAACTTTTATTTCAAGTGCTACTTTCTTTCCACATTTCTTTTATTTAAATATCCTTGATGTGTGTGGGATGTTAATTTTTAGGAACCACAAATATTACGTTAGTAAGTAATGATAATTACTTATTAAATTCAACGTGATATATCTTTAAATATGATTTTCACTTTATTTTGGCGTTGATTGGGTACGGGTCTGAAGAATACACTATCCATATATTATTAGTTTTATGATTATGACCGAATAAAATTTCTAAATACATTCAAACTGCCGTTTACCTTTATGCATATTGTATATGCCATGTTTGAATTTGCGAATAATATCAATTTGATCGGTATGAAAAATTAGCACGAAGAAATAAATTTAAACTGATTATTATTAAAGTAAATCAGATTATCCTAAGATGCGTAACCTCTTAAAGGAATATAATTATAAATAGATTACATATTTTTTAATACTTTTATGTTATACTTGAATAATTCAAAGAAATACATCACTATAATTACGTTGACTGAATATTTTACCAATTGGTGAAGTAATCAGTTAACTGGCTCGATATATATCAACTTATCAGGAAGTAAATTACTTTTGAAAAATCATAAGTTGTGGCACAGCCAGTTTATGTAGTACAATACAGTTGAAACTACACTATATTATAATGAAGTAATCAATTTATTAAACTCTCGTTTTAGAAATCAAAGTCAACTACAATAAAATAATACTTGAATGTTCAATTTCGACGGTAACGGTTATTTTGCGTATTTTGAAGTTTATGAATATTATGAATTATGGTAACGCATAATTCATAACGTAAATTAATTATTTTCTATGCATATATGTATAGTTTTTCAAAACGATGAATTAAACGTTAGTGTGATACCAATTGTTCATATATTTACCCAAATTCAAAAATGTTGTTCCTTGATCTGAAACGAATTAATAAATTAATACTACCTAAGAACCAGTAGCTCAAATAAAATAAATTAAAAATATGTAAAATACAAAAAACGGAGACAAATGTATGAAAACCATTAAAAAAATTGTTAGTAAATTCAGTAGGCGGCATACATATAGTATTATATTTTATAACTAGTTTTAGTCATAACCATTTAGAAGGCCCGGTGTTATGAAGGTTAAAATTAGCCCTCGCTCGGTGAGGAAACAGAAGAAATCATTAGTCAAGTCATTAGTCAAGTTATGGGGACATTTTTTTTTGTGGATCTGGTATTTTCTCTGCTAATCATATTTGCATTTACGCTTACATCTAGCTATTAAATTTATTTATCCTGCCATTTATTTATCAATCACTTTCAATTTTACCCTTCAGAAAATATACTTCGTTTATTTTGTGAGTTATTCAACATGTTATAACTCTATGATGTGCAGTACTTTTTGTATCACATAACCATGTACAGTACTTTTTGTATCATATAATCTAGTGATTATGTAACGCCTACTGCGCGCTGCATGGTATCCTCAATCCATTGTAGATTTCGCGAGTGCTCCGAGAAAATAAACAAGCGGCGTGAACTGATGAACCTAAATATTTGTTAGCATTGGAAGTTTTTTACTCAAATAGGTTCTACTCATATTAAGACTGTAGGAAAGCGCATATCCATATTTTTTCATCATTTCCTTTAATTTAAGGGTTACTACATTGTTCAAACACTTTTACAATATATGTATCCACCATCATTCCCTGTATCCACCATCATTTCAGTGAGTGCACCGAAATAATACATAAGTAACGTGAACTGCTAAGCTTAAATCTTTGTTGCTATTGCTATTGGAAAGCTATTGGAAGTTTTTTTTATTAAAATAGGTTCTAATCATACTAAGACTCATCATATTTCCATTCATTTAAAGATTAATACATAGTTCGTATTCTCCGACAATAACGAAGCATAGTTTATCCCAACAATTAATGTTTTTGTAATTCTTTTTTTACATAGAGAATATGATCTTGTTTTTTACAATAGTTATGGATTTTTCTTTTTTTATGTAGGCTCTACTCATTTGTTTTTTTGGTCATTTACTTATTCTAATCGATTGTACACGGTATATAACTTTCGATTTTATATCGAGTATTAGATATGTTTATATATCACTTGAAAGCATTAGTTGAAAGTTCGCAGAAGATGTAAACTTAACTGTAGCATTCGCCAAAGACCGTTTTTCTAGTTATAAATATTTGTTCAATTATCCTGAAAACAGGCCCTTGAGATTTCTATCGAGAGTGGAATGCATTGAGATTTATACGAAATCAACTAGAAATCTATGTGTTCCTTGTAGAGCACGTATTTGTAAGAGGCATTAATGCTATTATTTTGTAATGTAAAATTAAAAATATAAAACGTAAGAAGTACATTTAAAATGTGAACTTAAGTGATACTAGATACCTATATTTTGTAAATTTGAAGTGTAAGATGTAAAGTGTACAATGTAAAAGTTCCGTGTAAAACATAAACTTTAGTAACATTATAGGCATATCTTAATAAATTTGGGATAGGAATTGATGCATAATTGAAACTTTGGATACGCACATGATATTATTGCAACTTACTTCATATTGCGAATTTTCACCTGTCAAAATTGCTCTAACTGGAAAAATATATTATATATAATACAGAATATTATAAGAGTTTTAACGTTATATTGGAATATATTAAAGTGGCATAGTTAAAAAAAATATGATATGTAAAACATCAGTTAAGTTAAAATTAAAGACGGCTCTATGTAAACCTAGAGTAGAGCTTACCATGTAAGCTTAATCGATATGGGAAACTTCCATCTGTCAGGAAGAGTTTTATTAAGGGGAAGTAATAAAACATTCAGTCCACATAAATCTCGCTCCTTCTTGTATAATCGATGTCTATGTTGAAGGGTATATAAAACGTAACTCCGTCATCGCACTGCCTCTTTTACTAATTATTTTCGGTGACATCAAGGGTTATATTGGGTATTTGTCGGGATTGCTTATCAAGGATTATCTCAATAACTATTTGCGTGATTCTACCAACTCAACATTAATTCCTTAGTATGGTCTCCTAATAAAAATGTACATTTATTAAAACTGTCCTATTTTCATAAAATAAATGATCTGTAATGTATCATAATAACATGTCACATCCTTAATTTGACACAATAGATTTTTTTTCTACGAATACGATTTTGTGAGTAGCACCAGCTCCAGATTGCAACTGACGGCAGAAGGGTTGCGTACACATTTCATATTTAAAAAGTTAAATATTTAACGGTTCCTAATATTATGTACTAGTTTGTAAATATTGAAATTTTCTTTTACTATGAAACTATAATGTCTGGTATCTTTAATGGCTACAAGACAAATAACTTGACTGCCAATATCGTTTTAATTTATCAGGACAAATCTGAAGAGTCTAAAAAAGTGAAAAGTCCACAAACATAATTCAAACACGTCTTCCGGTAAAATTAATAAATTTATTGGACTATCTGTAATGTATGGAAACTAATATGGAATCACAGAGGTGTAAATAATCATAATAAAATTATAACCGCAAAAATTTAGATTTTACGGAACAACATTGATCGAAGATACTAGATTAATTAATGTACATAAGTTGCAAAAATTATATTTTTATTTTACACAATTTTTTCCCGGTCATTATCATAAAAAAGATCACATTAATTAATAAATGAAAGATTTTCTCCTTAATATATCATTACTTAGCGATGCATAATGCTAGGTGGGAAAACGGAGACATTAAGTCAGGTTAATTAAAGCGAACGAGATATAAGGTTATCCTCAATGAAATGGCCATTGCCAGGAGAAACACGAACTTTTACGGTTATTACCCAAACTTTTGTAAATAACATCATATCGTGTGAGAAGTTCATCGAATATTTGTTTAGTTTACGTACACTTTTATTTTGCTTATATATGGACAACCATTCTTCATTATGTTCCAATTTTTACTTTGAATTGTTACCGACCTGTATAAAATATAATGGGTTATTCCACGAGACAAATTAATTATCATTTAATATATTAAAAAATTAAAAAGTACTTGAATAACGTTAAAATAATAATTTATATTTAATCTTATTGAAGCTTAATCCGGTACTTATTTTGTTAAATTCTTGTGGGAAATAAAATTAGCATAATTGGATAAATTAATATATTAGTCAATGATAATCGATTTTAAGACCATTTTTCAGAATTGTATACATTATTTATAATTTACCTTTTTTTAAACTTTAGTTTCGTAATCAGAAGTTATTTATATTTCATAATTATCTAGATATACTTCAGCGTTATTACAAATTTAACCCATTCTAAATAATATATAGCCAATATGGCCATATTACTGAAGATTATATTATATCATATACTGAAGATTATATTATTTACTAGCCTACGTAAAAAGAGCCCTTTACTTTTATAAAAATAAATCTAGCATGATTACGCATAAATGATTATAATTAAATTGCACTAGTCTAAAAGTTATTAATAACAATTCTATAATAATAAGTAACAATTCTACACAGGCAATTTATTACGTACGAATGTACTTATACACTTTGTGACAATTATTTGTGTATTCCTTATTAAAAAATATAAATAAGAATTCAAACACTTAATTTGCAATTATGATATTAACACATACATATATGTATGGAATATTACATTAAATGATTATTATAAAAAGGCATTAAAAATATTCTATGCCTACATATTACTCATCTTGTGACAAATAAATTCTTATGGTTGTATAAGTTAATAAGGATTAAAAACGTACCCAATTGTAAATATTAATTATTTTATCCTTATATGGCTTATACTCGTAAGAGTTTTTGTTTATATCTCAGTTTTTATCTGTAAAATCACGTCTGTCATTAATATTTTTCGCTATTAAACACGTTGTGTTCTAAGAATAATTATTGTTTTCAGCAATGTGCAACCTGAACGTATCTGGAAATTGACAGGAAACATTCCTATATGAATGTTATAATATCACTAATAATACATCCCTAAATTAATATATTCATATTTTTATTTATTAAAATATGTCATCTGTAATTTGTTTTATTGTTTAGAATATTTATATCAAAATTTATTTGTTTTCAAGCGACCAACCCTTTCTCAAAATCGCTTTTAATTCTAATTTAAGATATATAAATCACATTAAGTAAATGTATTTATCTAATATTAGAAATATATATCTAAAAGAGAATATGGTTAGATTAAAGATACAACATATTTGAACCACAGTAAAATACCGAAAAGAATAGTTATAACATCACTTATATAGAATAGAATAGTTATAACATCACTTATATATCCGTCCATCTGTTACAGCCCTTTTCCTTATAGTAATAAAGTACAATCATCTGCCTTAGCTAAAACTCAATAATATTTAAGCAAATATTTTTGAGGTATTCAAATTTTATTTTTAATTTCACTTACAGTGTGAAGTTTTATTTGAAAGAACCCAACATTCTTCTTTTAGAATTTTACTAAGATCGTAGCATTTCTGAAAACGTCCACAAGAAAAATACCCGTACCCGAACCTTTCAAAGGTTGATTTATGAAATTAATAAACAATTAAATGAAACTACGTGATGTAGTATTATTTCTACTTTCTTTAGTATTACAACATCTTCATTCGTTGTATTACAACATCTTCAGGTGGGATATTAGCAAAGATCTATGTGAATAATGGATTTCTACAAAATTAACGCCAAATATGTTTAATATTAACTAAATATTACAGAATTATTGAACTTTATCTGTTAGGTTATTCGTTGTAAAATTTGTACCTAGTTATCTTAAGTAAAAGTCTAAATCTAAATCTTAGTATGTTCAGTTTAAAATTTCATGTAAAATAATTCTGACGAAACCGAAAAAATCCACGCCGGGTGGTAAAAGAAATACAAACACAATTTTGCCTTTTGACGAATGTATATAACACAAGATTAAAATAGGTTAAATAATAAAAAAAATGCACACAAGCAAACATTTTCTAGCTTTATAATATGCCCTTTAAATGATTAACAGTTTTTTTTAATATAAATATCTGATTAAATTTTAGTTTAATACTTTATTGTAATTATCGTTCAAATAACGTAATTTACAAAAGACACATGTTATAAATAAATCTAATATAAAATCATCTTGTATTGAGAAATTTCGAAGGCACCAAATTTTAAAATAATGTATAAAATAAAACGGGTAAAACTAACCATACCTATCATTAAACTATTCATCATCTTAATCAACCTATTTTTCTTCACCGATGATTATTTATCTTAAAAGCAATTTCAGTTTCCTTCCGCAAATCTTTTGTATTGGTTTACATTTATATGGCATTTATTTTGTTACATAAGTGTTACACATAGGACGTTAAACATTTTTTTCGGACAGTACTGAAAAAGATAGTCACTTCCATTAGTACTTTAAACCCTAAACTTGTAGAAATAATTTTTTTCCCTTCCCTCCCAAATCATTTGAAATTAATTCCACGTAGAACTAATTTCGAGTTGAAGTGGATTTTAGAACTACATTGAAATTGAATTTATTAAAATATGCGGCATATAACCACTTAATATATTTAATTGAAAACATCGACTTCATTATTCCTAAAATTGGTTTTCAGAGATATATTCCAAACAAACTCTTCGTATCACTATAAAAAAATTAAAAATCTATTTCATAAATATGCTAAGCATTTCTGTATTTTATCATCGGTTGCTTTGCACGATATATGTGCTAACAATTAAAACTACTGAGAGTGTATTTATGATTTAATACGATTAAATTCAAAAGTTATATGTAAATTTCATATAGTTTACACTAGAACATGTACTAGCAAGGTCTACTATTTGATACGGTGATTCAGAAGACGCGAATATTAGCGTATGGGCATTTTAAAATATCCTTTGGTAAACCTAAGTTTATTGCGGAGACATAATGTTCATTTTAAATACAGTATTCGATTTGTATGCAACATAAAAAGCAGTTGTAGCGGAATACAAAGGGAGTAGGGAAAATGTTCGAATTGTGTGAGGTATTTTACTGTTTACACTCGCCTCAGAATAATAGCAGATGTTTTCGTGACTATAGTTGCTTTAAGTATTCTTTTTTATGCCCAAAGCCAATTTTCTATCTATCCATTCTTTTGTATTGCTAAGGATGGATATTCTAACTAAAGTTTCTGTTTTGCATATCAATAACATATTACTTATACTATATCCGCAAGTTGTCTATCAATAGGAGGGCGAATCAATCACTGGTTATCCAATATTATATAGAAGTGACAGATGTTGTTACCCAATAAATTCTTGACAGTTATATTCGATAGATTAGGTTGTCAACAATAAGCAACTATTCTGTCATTTTTGAGAAATAAAAGCTTTATCTTCTGATAAATACTTATTCAATGTTTTTAGTAAAATTATACATTTTTTATCGTAAAAAGTTATTTAAAATCAGTAGCAAGCATTTTGTTTTCTAGATTTTAGAAATTCTAGTACTATAAGTAATTGTTGCTAAATAGTAACTATCTAGTCAAATCAATAAGTTTGATCACCGCTAACGTAGTGTACATTTTGCTGAAAACCGATTTTAAACATAAGAATATTTTTGTTACAGTCATAAATAATTAAAAGGACGGTTATTTATCGAATTTAAATGTTGTTTAAAAAAAATTGTAAGAATGTATTTAATAATAATTTTGAAAAACCAAAAATAATTCAAAAATCCCTATTTTTTATTTTGAGGTTTTCGAAAATATTGATAATGTTTAATCAAGCCAATTAAAAAAAATTGTTTCTCGATTCATATATTGCAATTAAATTTACAGTTCAAAATTATTCAAATAAACTGTTTATTAAGGATTTACTTAGAGCCAAGACCAGGTTTCGATTTTAATGAGATTATATTTTGTGACACATTTCTGAAATAAAGATCACTGTATATGTTAGGTCTTTATTTTTAATATAAAATTGATTTCTTTGTTTAACTGTAAGTTTAAATATTTTTTCTTTCCTATAATGATAACGCATATAACTTACCTTAGAATTATTCAATATTGACAATAGCAAATTCATTTATAGAATATGATAAGAGAAATAAAACCCTTTTCATACGATCTCTACGTTAATGGAGCTGACAAAATTTGTACCTAATTTGGAAATTAGACATTTTATTTCACACTTTTTCACATCATCGTATTCATTAATAAAAAGACAGACCAACTGACATACGTTTTATATACACCCAATACATGCATGACAACACATACGCACATAAGTGCGCAGGCGACTTACAATCACTTGTACACGCAAGACCATAACCACATGGTGTATATATTTGTATAAAAAGAAACTAAACAACTTAATTTCAATAAAAAGTTAATTTTCATTAATGTATTTAAAATATTTAAAAAATTACATTATTAAAATGGCTTTTCAAAGCAATTCTCAAAGTACCTCTACGCAATTTTTTTGCAGATTTACAGAATGTTATCACCAAGAGGTTTTGCCCTTCATTCTTAACAAAATGTATCCTAATTTATTTTTTTACGAAATGTGTATTTTTTAGAAAAACATTTTTTTACGGATTGCATGTAGTGGTCATGTCATGATTGAATTACAAAATATTACGCTTTGCCCAGTGAAATAGGAAAGGAAAAGAATATGTATTGCACAACTTCGTCCTAACATATTTTTCAATGATTTATTCGCTAACTGTTGGACATGACATAAACTATTTTATCTCAATATTCACGTAGTTTTTCAGTTGCTCTTTGTGATGTGTTTTCCTTATCAATTAATTCAATTACAAAAACATCATAAGTAAAACATCAATTTCACAATGTGCCACTTCTTATTCTCATCTAGGCTTGTTTACTACCATCATTATATTACCAAATTCGTCATTTAATTCCTTTCATAATGATTCATATCAGAATAATTCTATGCGATATTTCGCAATTTGACACCCTTTTCTATTTTTTACCATTAATATTTTCTGATAATGCGTATAAAGGTGGAAATATTGACTAAATTAACTTTTGTTCCTGCGAATGAAAATGAGATTCAGAGATTATAACCAAATTGTTATATTAATTTTACTACTTCACGTATATACCTATGAGAAGAAAACCGCAAAAATTGAAGCCCATAAAAATCAAGGCTGTGCTTTCTTTATTAAACTACAAAGTGTGCAAAATAGGGAAGAAAACATATATCCCGTCTGACATTTTCACTAGAACGTTACGCGAGACGCAAGAAAATAAAGGTGGGCTATTTATCTTGATACTAAATTTGTTGATAATTCACAGCGTCTATGAAGGTTGAAAAATATCCACTTACTTTTTATATAATGCAACAGTAGAGCGAAAAGTGATTTATTTTTGAAATGGAAAAGGGTAATTTTTTGAGTTGAAGGACTTAGGAATTATTAGGAAAATTAGGAAAATTAGTTTTAATTTTCCGGCATTTCTATTCACAATAGATATTCGAAAATTTTTTGGTTTTTTTAAATTGTTATACAAATGAAAAGAATTTAAATATACGCATCTGACTAAACTATTCAAGATTTTTCAGCGTAGATTATACAGGTAATCCTTTTAAATTCCTAGTATCGCAAGCACTGAGAAAAATATTTTCAGACAGTAAAAAGTTTTACGCGATGTCCATGTATTCGAGTATACTTTTAGTCCATCTGAAACCTCGTTGAAAATAAATTTAATGCATGTCCATACGATGTTGAAACATACATGGCATGATGACAGTATTTACAAGAAATAACAATTTCTGCAACATTTATCTAGATTTAATTTAATGAATATACAATTTAAGGATGGTACAATACGTTACCACGTCCAGGCTGTCAATAAATACAGCACTGTTGATTGTTACTTATTACTGACTTGTGTGCGCAGTAATTGTTATTTTTTGGTACTCGCATTTATTTTTAGTCATATAAAAACGAATACCGTATTTATAAATAATTATTCAATTAGTTCTTCTTACATATTTATTTACTTTCGACAGTAATTAATTTTGAAGCCAAATCAAAAACAATTCAAAAATTTTGATGCATTTTTACACAAATGCCTATGTCGGTATAGTGTAATGGAATTTTCATATCTTATAGCTTTCTACAATATATGTTATATACAAATTAAGAGATGCGAAATTTTTGATATCGCTACAGTCAATGAATTTTTGTAGACACTTTCCGGTATTTTTTATCAAAACACTGTTATGTAAAATGTTCATAGCCACAGTTTTGGTCACCGAAATAAAACTTACATTATATAAGAATAGTCGAAAATCAAATAAATTGTACAGTCTTGTATAAATATAATTATGTTTGTTGGTAAATTAAAAGACACTAACTTGCAAGTGATTATACTACTTCTTATAAAAAGAAACAATCATGGGTCTCCTACTGGTAGTATTCATGAGCGGAGAAGAAATAAAGAGTGAAAAAAACCTGTAAAAATAGGTAGTTTTATTGAAGAAAAGGTAATTATTTAGTCTTTTAAGAGTCGCTTTTATATCCCAAATTAATTGTCTATTTTATAACGTCAGTGACTAAAGCTTAGTTCGTCTACACAATTCGGTTTACTGTAGTGTGTACTTTTGCGTTAATGTGGATATTTATAATAGTTATATTTTGATAATAATAGTACGTTTCAAAGGTTTCATTTTTAGTTTGGAAGACTATTATTTGGGACAAAGAAATACCAAGGACTTCAGGTTAAGTTAATTATTTTAAAGTAAGAAACAAAAATATGTCATGTTGCTTTTTATGTATAAATAAATTGAAAATTAATAGTTTTGGTCATAAATGGAAAATAAAGCTGTTATATCCGAGTAAATAGTACTCGCACTAATGGATTTCCAATCCCGCTTAAATATACGTTAACATTGAATGTTATTTTGTATGTCTATGAAATTATTTATAAATGTTAGTATTAATTATCAACATACAGATATGTATACCTTGCCTATTAAATCTATAACGTGGAAGTTGTGAATAACTCAGCATCTCTTAAATTTAGGATGCTCGTTATAGTTTTCTATAAGTATTCTAGTAACATTATTTCTTAATTTAGATTTAGCAGTAATGGAAAAAAGGGCCTTTCATATTTTTTGTGGATATTTCCACCACTGTTTCTATAATTATCTTACATAATATTCTTAAAAAAACAGGTTTCGAATTTTTGTAACTCTCCTTTCAGTCACATATACCAACAATATTATATTACACTAAACTCAAAGCAGGCAGCATTTTCTACAAGTAATGATGTACTCAAGAATAAAAGCTAATATTTTATAATAAAAATGACGAAATTAAATTAGGATATCTCAATACTCAATAAGAAACAAAATGTGGAACATTGAATGAAAAAGAAATTTAAATAATTTCCTGCCCTTTATTTCCTGTCGTTTTCTTTTATTTGTTCGCAAGAAGCGTAAAAAAATTAAATTAATTTTGACCGGTAATTACTTATGAATATGGGATAAGATTCTAGAAATTTTATTAGTCTGAACACAAAACTGTAGAAGCAATTTACTATTTATACCCTTTTTAATATTTATACCTACTGGAAACGCTATGTAATAAAAAAGTGGAAATCTTGAATATGAAACAAAACACGATGTTTTTAAATAGTTACAATATAAAAAGCACAATATGAAAATATCGATATCCATGGCGAATTCGACTTATTTTTGTGAAAAAAAACATTTCGTTAAAGCGTTATGGTGACCCACAATTTTTTATATATTTTATTTTTAACCCTTGAATAGAGAGATGTCACTAACATATACTATTTCTCAGGTAATTATACAAAAGACACTTGTTATTTATCCAAATATTGTAGCTATTTGAGCGCTAAACATAAGACTACGTTGAAGTCTATATGTACACGGCTAGTGAAGGACAGACGTACAAATGAGTATTAACTATCTATTTGTTTAATAAGTTCTTTAATTTTATGGGATATTTTCCGTATTTCTTAGTCTTATATTTTTACTCCTAATAATAGATGAGGCGTATGTGGCTTAAATACATATGCCTGGGTAATACAGTGTCAGTACACATTGCGCATTATATTGTTTTATTATTTTATTATGCGAATAATTGAAAAAATAGTTTAATAATTCAGTAATATCATAACTACTAAAAGAAGGCATTGTTTGTATTAACAAGATAAATTTTAACCCTTCGTTAAATGAAACGTTGAATGAAGATATTCAAATATTAAGTAAATTTTCATGCATTTCTGATAGATTTACACTGAAAAATAAGTCTTGAAAATATTTTCTCAATTTTGTCTCTACATCAGTGTAATTGGTGCAGAAATACCTGGCCTACTTTTGAATAGTCTAATAGTGTTTAATAGGTATGTCGAAGGCATTATAGATTATGTGCAATAGAAAAGAAGAGATGTAAAATGCTTTCAAGTATATGTTTCTTAAGTACATTCCTTTCAATATTATATCTCCAATTTCTTGAATTTCATTGTTTCAAATGGTTCTGAATATTAAGTATGCCGCTCCTTGCTTCTAGTAAATAGCTTGGTTTCTTTAAACCTTCGTAATGAAACTTATATTAGAGGAAAGAATAAAAAATGATACAAACTCTAAAGGCTTATAAAAAGAAATTACACGTCATGCTAAATTTAGAGACACCGCCCTGTAAGCTATTTCTTCGATAATGTACTTTTCAGTACAGGAACGACAAGCTGCAGATATAATTCCAACTTTTGATATAATTTAATGAGAACAATAAGTCTCACAATATATTATCACTATGATTACTTTTAAACAAGAATCTTTTTCGATGTGAAACAAGAGAAAAAGCAAAAATATTGGAATTTTCATGACTATATGTCTAATATACTGACAATCAAAAGTATTATACTAAACTATATCTTCATGCGTTTGAATACTAATATCGTGTTACAATTAATTTTACGTCTGTAATTTTTTTTCTATTCCGAGTCTACGATATATTCTTGTAAAAGGGGACTTAATATTTCTTTCTTATTTTCAATTAATATATATATATATATATATATATATATATATATATATATATATACATACATATATATATATATATATATGTATATATATATATATATATACATATATATATATATATATATATATATATATATATATATATATATATGTATGTATATTTTTTTTTTTTCATAAATATGTGATTATTATGTCACTAACTTAATGAATTTTATTTAGACGTTATTCATAATCTACAGTTATGTAGGAAAATACGTAGAAATTATTCACTTTATATTAGTGAATATTTTGTATATAATAATGAATATATTTAGGACCTATCTATATGGAATGTGAACTATGGATATTTTAATGACATGTTCAAATATCTTTAAATCATCACGATATTTTCTAGGGTTGCTATTTGTATTTAATTTGTTTTCTGTATGTTGTATTATATGTATGACACCTATCAATTCATTTGGATCATTCTCTGTTTCTTTAGAGGAATAGAATATATTATTGTGAAAATTGGTAAGAGTTTCACTTTGGAAATTTAAGTTATACTGTAGAGTTCTTCATTAGTGAATATCACCAATGCCGTGATTCAGTTTGGATGATATACGTTTAATGATAATTAATTAATAATGTGAGATAAATTTTCTCTTTAGCAAAATCATGGTACAAGAATATTGTCGGAAAATTTTGATGTGTTTACTCACAGTGATGAGGAGTAAACTCATGGAGTTTGAACTCGTTTGACTTAGCTTGACGTAAGTGAAGAGGTGGTCAAGTAAGTATATTCAAATTCATATAAAGGCATGAAGCCACTTTTTTGTACATGTGGAAAACTCAGGCTACAGTAATGGAGTCGGAAGGTGCGAACAGGGACACTTCGCTGATAAGGCGTAAGATCATCGCGTTTGAACTCGTTTTACTTTTGTTGATGTAAACAAGAATCTAATAAAGTAAACAAGTACGTAAGCACAAACAGGCATGAAGCCACTTTTTTGCGCAAGGGGCAAAACCGGTAAGTATTTATATAAAGGCATTAAGTCACTTTTTTGTTTATGTGGTGAACTCAGTTTACAACGATGGAGCCGGAAGATGGAGATAGGGACTCTTCACTGATTAGGGGTAGTTTGAGTTTGTACTCGTTTCATTTTTGTTAACGTAAACTAGAACGTAAGAAAGTAAACAGGTAGGTAAGCATAAACAGATATATACAAAGATACGCTGCCATTAGAATATTAGCAGGGAAGTATATAAAGACTTGAAGCACTGAATATGATGAAGACAAAAGAGAATGTGATTTATATGTATTCGTGTATATTTATATGAGTATACAAACATGTTTGTAGTTAAATATATATATATATATATATATATATATATATATATATATATATATATATATATATATATATGAATATATTTAAGTTCATTATGGGCCGCAAACAGCTGCATCGATTTAAATAAATGAAATGTTATTAATATTAAATACAAAATAAGTTCATTACATTCCGGGTAAATTAGAATATTATGAGCACTAGTAATGGAAAAATAAAACTTTATTCTAAAAAATAAACTGACTGCAACTAACTAATGAATAAGCAGTAAATTGAAAAATATAAAAAAAATAAAAATACGTGTGATTAGTTCAGACTTTGCGGTAAGATATTGTTCCGGAGCATAAATAAATTTGCAAAATATAGCTCTCATCTGTGTATTTGGGTGTAAATGTATATGAAACAGAAAGAGAAATGTCAACGTGAAAAAAATCAAACAGGAGCCAATAATGAAATAAGAAGATACACTTATATTCAATCGAGATCTATAAGCCTATATCTGTGTTGAAGGTATTATGAGTATTTTTTTTGGTACACTAGTATAAAAATAGTTTTAACAATAATTATCATCACGTTAATAATCCCGTCCACATCGTTGCGTTTTTTAAATTCCTGAAGAAATCGAGTTATCACCGAGATATATTTTAGTCCTTGTCCAGGGTCATTGCGAGAACATCTTAGCTTCTTTGAAGAATTAAACTGATGTTATTTAAAACTCTCGTCAAAAAAGAGACGCAAAGGTCTTTTTTTAAAAATTACCTTCAGTACATTTTGGTCGCTCTAGTTATTCATCGTCATGAAAAATAATTGGAATACGATTTTCTGTTCTTACGATAATATTTTTTGAGCTATTTGCAAAAAAAAATCTTTTACCATCGGGTAAAAGATCGAATTAAAATTCTTCGCTTGGAATCACCTAAATATCGAGATCACGTCGGGTATCTTCACCTTTTTTTCTATTTGTTCATGGAATATTGAAATCAGTGAGTAATAAATGTCGAAGATTCATTTTTTTCCAATTTTTATCACCGTAATATATTCACTGTTATCATGAATTTAGATTTAGATACAGACTTCAATCTTGCTTACCCTTATTTATAGGTTTGAACGTACTTATAGGTTTAAAGTAATAAATTACCCTAAAGTGTTTAATATTTTATAATATTATATTTTATGTAAATTCCAGTGTTTTTTTCTTGAATCCTCTTATTTATTTTAGTGATAAATAACCATCCGTGAGTTTGTGCAACGATTCAGCGTGCCATAAAGATTTTCCTTACAAGTATTTTTAATATGGTGGCTTGTATCTAATTTTTCATGGACCCTCGTTTAAGCGAGGCCCCTTAATTTGACTGTTTTTACTCTTTATTAAAAACTTTAGGAACACGATAATGATATATTTGTCAATGAAATGCTAATTCATGTCCCAACCTGAAGTCTCTTTCCTTTTATATTTACGTTATTTTTCTGTTGTTTCTTTTCTTCTATTCGTGTGTTATAACTATCATCAATTATGTACGAATCCATGACCAATAACTGAAGCGACTAGTATCTTTACAGCTTAGAGATAACTTGTGGTAACCCAAGGCTGATATTTAGCCTAAGTACTTAAAAATTAATATCCATAAATAAAACTATAATTAAATTAAAAGATGTAAATAACTTTAGAAGTCTTAGCATATTTCAAGATACGTAGTCTCTCAGTTTAAACTTGACGCTATCGTTCTACATCTACGTGTAAATCATTCAAATGATTGGAAATTTATTTAAGCGAACGGTATACATATTGGTCTATAGGTTAAGTAAAATTATGTGCATACTACTACGATCGTACCTACATTTACGTATTGACAAATTTTACCTAAACCCAACGTTTCAATTCTATATCATAAACGAAGTTTTCGCTGACACTTGATTCAGTACGATATTTACAATAATTTAAAATCATTGCAAAGATAATAATTAAAATGAAAATTGAAACAATTTCTCTATTTGCTTTCTATGTAAAAGACAAGCTTTCTCTTTTACCTTGTTATAAATTAAATGTAGTTTCTTGACTCAAGTTAATTAATATAAAATAAGTTGCGTAATGACTGTAGCCTATTTAAATAAGTGTTGGTATTTTTGTGTGTTTAGGATAAAAGGTGATGAACGAGAGAGCAGTCTCATGTTTGTCAGATTAAAAAATTTAAATATTGATATTATTTATTGAGTAATACAAATATGTGAAAATTACATGTACTGGCCTCTGCGTGAGTTGGGGTAAAAGATCATTCTCACAGTGTAGCCTGACACGCATTTAATATGAATATTTTATTTGTCCAATGGCAGTAACATAAAAGGTAACTATTTGTGATACTGAAAAGCCGGGTTCTCGTACTTAGGGCTCTTGTTATATATTTTTATTTTTACAAATGACGTATAATTAAAATTTTCACCAAAATTACAGTAAGAAAGCTAAAAGTACTTATTATAATTATATTCACACTATATACTGTTATTTCCCTATATTTCAAAAAAATATATGTTTAATTAATAACTACACTTCATGCGTTCAACATGGCCACTGAATATAATTATTTAACCTTAACTTTCAAGAGGGATAACGAAAGAAGTTAGCTTTTAGTATAGATTAATAAAAAATAAAGGTATTTTTTATGTATGATTAAATATTGTGGAATAAAATCAGAAATTACTTAATAAAATTAAGGTGTCACTGGGTATTCCGAAAGAACCAAACCAGGATTTCCGCTTGTCGTATATAAAATGGGAACAAATGTAATATTGCCTTAACACATATTATTGTTGTTGGTATGTTATCATATTTTATGAACAGACGAAATTAAGCAGGTAAAAATTAATATCGCATGGGAATTACCCACATTGAAAATCGTATGTATTCTTATAAATTATACAATAGCTTCATTCCGCGTAGTACACGAATACATTATGGTATTTACTTAGAGAAGGAAAAGTATATCTTTCAAAAATTCATGTTTCAATATATTCACGATTTTTAAATAATCAGGTATACCTCTAACTCTCGTAATTTCAATTTAATTCAGTAACGTGTTGGCGCTGTTTCAGTTTAGAAGCATTCTCCATTTATTTACAAATTATAGTCTCGTTTTTCCGTATCCATATGGATAAAATATGTTTTGTTATTTTTAATCAAATTAGGGTAAACAACGATCATTAATTGCCACATTGCACATTTACTTCATTATGATAAATGTTATGGTAGATGATAGCATCTATTACACGCGACACCGCGTACGTAGTGGCCAACATATCTGACTAATGTGTAGCACGTTCTAAACCATATAGAGGTAAACATAGTGCGGTTATAAGTAGATGAATTGTTATTTAAACAGGAATTACGCAGCATTCAAAGACAATTATAATTTTATCTGAATTTCGATTTTCTCCACGCGTCCCTATTCCAAAAATTCACCGTTTAAATACCCGCATTCACATATGTGTTTATTTACACACACAAACATATGAAATTAATAGCGTTATAAATATTGTGGTTATTACAGTCTTGTAGTATAAATTCAAAACCTAATCGAAACAACACGAGTAAAAATGATGTTATTCTTATTTCAATCCGAGTACTCACCTAAATAACCTCGAGCATGGATTTTCTTATAATATATATTTTTATGTTAATAGTTGACATTGGTTTTTATAAAAATATAAATATAATTAAAAGACCATGATAAGGTATTTCTAGTTGTCGTATATTGATTGAAATAAAACTGGAATGATGTCGCCACACAGCCCACCTCCTCGAAAACATCCAATTAAGCCCTTGTTGAACGGCAAAATGTCACCGGTTCTGATCTTACGTTATCGTGCATGCCTATTATAAATGAAGCTTGTAATATTGACCTCTAAAATTGCATTTTCTTGAATATATGTTGCGAATTCTAGTCGCATTCTTAGTAGATCATTACTCAAAAGTTGTCACTGATATTTTTAGCGGTAGAACCCTCTACGACACATGCCGTGGTTACGGGGGAAGTAATCCAATCGATAATCACTTCAATAATTCAGAGTTTAAGCTGAAATCAACATTAGAAAAAGATATAAAAGTCCAAAAGATAGACGGGGTCAACGAGAAAATTATCGGAGTCCAAAGAGTGCCAGGTCGAAAAATTGTCGCAGAAAAGTAATAAGACGGGACGTAGTCACAAAAAACAAACGAATGACTGATACCGGTGTGTACGAGCCTGGCCCATAGCGGAAGGAGGGTTGGGGGAAAGGGTTGAGTTCATAACTGGTTTCTAGGTAGCGTGTGATATTAACTGACTCTTATTGATACACAAATAAGGGCAGTGAATTAAGGGCACGGACTCAGATTTGGAACGAGAACTCATAGTAACTCCTATTCAACTCAAAAAATCTATTCAACTATGTATCACTCATAGCTATTGGAGGTGGATAAACAATTTTTGCATCATTCTTTAATAACATTGTTGGATTTCCGAGAGATTTTGTATTTTTGGAAATAAGGATGACTAAATCTATCTTAAATAAAATTTCGAAGGAAATAGAGAATTCTTATATCTTACTCTTTAATGTGTTACTCCTCATGATACATGAAATTTAAAAAAAAGTACTTTGTTCTTAAATTTTCACATTATTTTTATTGAGCCAGGCGAAGGTTAGTATTCCCCATCACCATTTTAAATTTCTTGTTTTCGAGTGAAACGGTATTCAACAAAATCATGTATGACCGATGAACAGACAGTCGTTTTCATGGGAAATTTAATACGAGACTCTTTTTCCCATTTTTAAGTATGGGGCTCTAAATATCGTTGAATTATATTGGCTTCAATTTTTTATGAGAGGTAACACTGTAAATTGTATGAAAATAAAAAATGGAATCCAGGTAACAACTTTTCAATCATTTGTTATTTTTTCAAAATATTCTTCGTAGTAATATATGTATCGTTTCACTATTGAGAGAAGTTGGCCCATTTTTCCTTGGACGTCTCTTCCGCGGCCTGTTCGAATGCATCTTTTTAAGAAACTCTTCAGAAGGAAAGACTCACTGTGCAGGCTGTCTCTTATTTTCGGATTCATAGCAGTACAGCTTCCATTACCCGTGGTGATAATTACCTCTGTTGCATTTTTCTAACATTTCGCAACACCAATCAATAAAACGGCGTATTTAAGCCTTTGCACAAATCTTTGCCTTCGCACTCTACTTTAGCACAAAGTTTCCTGAAAAGTGGTGAAGTCGTCAAATTATTTGTATATAGTACTAACATTTCGCGACACCTATCAATAAAACGGCGTATTTGAGCCTTTGCACACATCTCTATCCTCGCTCTCTATTTTAGCACAGTTTCCTGAAAAGTTAATGTGGTGAAGTCGTTAAATTAGTTGTATACAGTAGCTTTGTATCAGATTTGATTACAAAATTCAGTCAAGTACTTGATGCATGATTTACTTAAAGAAGAAAATATGGTATGGAAGAAAAATAAAAAAAAGCAAAATCGGTATGGAATTATGTAGAGTGTAACTTTTTCAGATGATATTTAAGAGCGAATATTAATGGAGTATTTTGTATTTTGTTTCTTCATTTAGAGCAAATACTTTTAAGGTATTTACAGAATGGTTTAGTCTGTTTCCCAATGAATGTAGCAAGGGGGCATTTCTAATGATTTAAAATTTAGAACAGTTCAATAAAACTATTTAAACAAACAAATTCGATCATTCGGAGACGAGGGATACTTGATAATACACCAGAGCGTGGGAATATGATTTCTTGAACAATATCCTAATCGTTCGAAAACATCTCACACTTAATACAATTAGTCTTGATATTAAGTATTAATCTATTCATGACTATGGTTTCATTGTGTGACACACACAAACCCCAAATATCAACTTCTGATTTGGTTTGGGTAATTTTTTTTTGTTTAAATTTAATTAAATCAGGTAATTGGATTGATCGAATCAATTTAGTTTCATCTTTATTTATTGAAAATTTTATTTGGTCACATTGTCAAAAAATTATGTAGAACTTATGGTGATTATTCCAATACCAGATCCGCATGCGTAAGTATGCATAGCTTGCTATTTCATAAATTGCATGCAAAACAAACGTCTCACTGAATTTTTCGCTGGCTCGTGTATTGAATATACTTAATTTGACGTAAAAAGCCTTATATCGACTTATTCTTCTGGTAAATTCATTACTTTAAAATCATTAACGTGAAGTATGTGGGTGGTCCACGATCCACTGAAAATTAATAAGTTTCATTGTATATCTTGTATACATTATTAATTACTGTTTTTGTTTATTACCTATTTTCCTAAAGTTGTTTTTTTCGCTTTAAACCAATTTATATAACGCATTGAATTAAGTGTGAGTTGAAAAATGATTTTATTTAGAAAAAAATAATTGTAAGAAAACAAAGGTTTTCATCATGGTAGACCATAATAAAACGTTATAGAAAATTTAACATGAAGCGTTAGTTTTTTTTAAATATATCATTTTTATATACTGCTGATGTCTTATCATAGTACGTTTTACCCGTACTTATAGAAGTTCCCTGGGTACGTATATAAGCCTTAAAAATATTTTAGTATTTAATTTTTAAAAGTTTAAACATCATTTCAGCTCAGAGCTTAGTAAAAAGAAGGATAGGATCAGTATAAGAGGAACTTTTTACAATTTCCTTACCACAATGGAAAATTTTCCGGAAAATTAATAATATTTTTCAAAACTATATGTATGAAAAGCAATAAGTGAATGATTATTTCCGCTTGTTATTTTCATTTTTATCGAAGCAGGAAAAATTTAATTTAAAAAAAAATAATAATAGTGATAAGAGGTAATAATAATACGTTTCTGTAGTTATAAAACTTTATGGTAACTCCTTTCTAATGTCGTAAATATTGACATTTGTTTCCGTATATTGTTTTCTCCTATTTATAACTTATTAATGTTTACTGAAAATGTTTAACTATTTCAAATACTACTTAAGATGATTGTCTTTGGAGAATTAATTTAGTCACTAATTTTGTTAGTCAGTTTTGATACTCGTAAAATGTGCAATATTTGAAAGCACAAGTCAAGTTTATCAGCGCTGTTACACAATTGTGAGAATTATGTATATGACGTAAATATTGCAGAGCAATTAAATTAATGCCATAGTAAACTGGGCCAACAAAGGTGTGTCATTCGCACCGTGACGTACATAATGTATCAAGCGTCTAATCTTAAAAAAATATGGCATTTTACAGTCTTCGATTGTTCCTTGAACGATTCGGGAATATTAAATAAGTTAAACTTAGATGCGAAATCCTGATCTCGTGAATCGCTACATTATTTTGCTATTTTCCATTAAGAGATGTTAATAAACGAAAATACTATTACGGTGGTACGTCTGCTACCGACGAATAAGTAAAGGAAAAATTTTAATTCTATTCAATGTGGGTTCACAGCTGCTTTCAAAATTAAAATAGTGGTGAATTTAAATGCTACCGAATATATAATTTGAGGAGAACAGTTTTAGCTGCTCACTGTTAAATTGCCAAAAATAATAGTAAAAAAAACACGACATTTCGTAAATCTTTATTTTTTAACAGTTTCATGTTGTACAATGTGGAAGCAATATATATATATATATATATATAAATAAAATATTGAATGTAATATATCTAAAAAAATTAATTTTAAATTATCGTAAGCCTTGACATTGTAAATCAATGTTTAGAATTAAAGAAAAAAATTGAAGTATACGGATACCATTCTATGAGGTCAAAAGTTTGAATGTCTTTCCTTACGTTCTAAAAAACGAAAGGGTAACTGTTGATCTCTTTCAGGTTTAGAAAAATATATATCAACATATGCCGACCATTCCAATATGATTCGTTTCAATTTCTTTCCTATCTATTTTAGTTATTATAATATTTAATTTCATAGGAGTTATGTTCGGTTTACAAAAACCGTAAAAAATTACGTGTCAATATTTTCAAGAAACTATTTGATTGATTTCATCACAGACATGAATATTTTGAGAAATATCACCGCGATTAAGTTACACCAGATTGAGCAATTGTATATTGTGGGAAAGCGGTGTATTTTGGTATAACGTGTATGGTAACTCGGCATATTCAAAAGAAAGTCGAGTAATAGCTTGTACATCCGTGGTTTCGTCTGCGTAGTATTAGGAAAATTTAAAGACTTTTCTTTGTTGAAGAAATACAATAGACAGATTTACTTTTAACATTTGTTGTACTTATACAGCATGAGGTGATGGTCTTGAATAAAATACCGTGCAATAATCTACGGTGAAATATATATATGTGTGTGTGTGTGTGTTGAATGAAACTACGTGATGTAGTATTATTTCTACTTTCTTTAATTTATTTACCACGACCTAGGTTTCGATGTATTACAACATCTTCAGGTGGGATATTAGCAAAGATTCTTTGCTAATAGCACACCTGAAGATGCTGTAATATAACGAAACCTAGGTCGTGGTAAAGAAATTAAAGAAAGTATAAATAATACTACATCACGTAGTTTCATTTAATTGTGAATAATTAATTTCTACAAAATTAACGCCAAATATATTCAATATGAAAAATAACATTCAAATCTATTAATCAGTTTAAGCATAAAAAGAAAACACGCAAAAAAAAGATAACGTTTCATTGTTATTATGTTAATAGAGATTATGTACGAACTTCTTAATTTAACTTTCATAACTGAAATAGTTAAAGGGCGGCGTAATCTAAACCTTTTATTATTTTAGAATTCCGTACCTTAAAAAATAAAAATAATCCATATAAGATCACTTCTTTATCAGCTTGTCTGTCTGTCGTTTCTCAATATCCCTTTTTCTCAGAAACACGCGAAGATATCAAGTTGAAATCAATATCAAATATTTAAGTTTAAGGTGCCTTAAAAAATAAAGCTCCTAAGTAAACGCAATAAAAAACTTTAAAAAAACAGCCATTTATGCCGCATATTTTGACACTTTCAAATAAATAAAAACTTATAGAGTATACTTCCCGTTGAGATAGAATCATGAAATTTAGCAACAAGTAAAGTATCACAGCGCAAATAATGGAAAAAAGGGTAAATGTTTATATTAAAGGGAATGGTTTATTTGTAGGTGTATCACATAAAAACATATTTTTTAAATATACGCCATTTAAAAGTATTTTAGGTGATATATTTTTCTTCTAAAAATGAAATTTAGTTTAATTAATTTATTAGTCATATTATGTACCATTAAATGTTTATAAATACCTAAATATTTACGAAACCCCGTAGTAAGGTTCGATTCGTGTTTGAACATTTTTTAAATAATATCGTCTATAAATCTCTCATAACTTTATATTTCTAATTCAAACCAACAATTTTCAACACTTGGCCTGGAATTACATTCTAAAAATAAGCATAGTCTCCTAATTCCTCAGCATGGAATTGCATTCTCTGAAGAATTAATTACTGAGTATGCTATAAAATTGTAAAATAAACGGAATATGTAAATGCAAAGTGTTCCTTCGATATACGTATTAAAACGCGTTTAAAATCGCGTCACTTATGATAATCTACCAATATAATAAGTTATTAATACTTTAGTTGAATTAAAATATTAAAAACTTGTCGTGAGGCTTTTATTATTTTCATTAATCCTCCCCGTAATTGGTATTTTGGTCAAAAATGGTTGAAAATAAATTAACTCCTTACTTTGAAAGAAACCATTCCAATAGGATTTTAAATACAAAAAAAAAATATACAATCAAACCGATAATTCTCTAGAAAACAGAGTTAAATATATACTAGCTAAAGAAAAATTATTTTATTAATTCACATTTCCTCGTTGATGAAATGCCGATAAGCCAACATTTAAAAATATAAATAATTTCTTTACGAATAAATATATATTAGGAAAATTCGATACGTAACAATAATAACTAACGACACTTATTATTAACATCTATTTAATTATATCTATTGATATAATTAAAAAAGGACACAGAGTCAAAAAGCAATACTTTTCTTAGTGCAATAATTAACATCTCAGTTGTGTACGAGGAAAGATAGAGGCAATAAAATGTGATGTTGCACATTCTACCTTACTGCTAATGGTTATCGAGAATGTTGCCAGATATTATTTCCAGTTATTTTATTACTTTCAATATTTTGCGCTGCATCGAATTTCTAATTTTGATAATATTTAATTAACTAGGGTCTATTAATATCAAGATATAATCTTACTTTTGTGTTTTCCACATGCATTGAATATTTTAAGTAATTATGTAATTTTATGATTCGTATAATCAATGGAAGCTAAGTTTTATATTGATTGTACCCATTTAACTCTATTGAAATGTGATTGTTTTGTTGTTACCATTGTTTACTCAAAAATTTCTGCCTTTTATGTCATTATAATAATTATATTCTCATTTTCACACTATATCAAGTGGCCGTCCCGAATTTACTCGAGACGTAATGAGTTTTATATATAATGTCTAATTCATTAACGGTGTTTGATTATTTGCGCTTTAGTCAAGTAGCAATCTCTTCAATTTT
Organism: Druceiella hillmani; assembly: GCA_039881145.1. Lineage (NCBI taxonomy): Eukaryota > Metazoa > Arthropoda > Insecta > Lepidoptera > Hepialidae > Druceiella > Druceiella hillmani. The sequence continues at coordinate 24,348,332 of JAYKKI010000028.1, read as the reverse complement.
GTGATATAAAAACGTATATAAAAATATATACCGCCCGAGTTTATGGTATAAAAACCTCTATAATGAACAATCTATTATACTCATAACAAACAATATAATATCCTCAAACTGTATTGTACGAAGCTATTAACTCAAAAATACATCTACATTACCTTTTTGCAAAATAAGCAAGTTCTACAAAACTTGAAATATTTTGTAGTTTTGTATTCTCTGTAATATGTTAGTTTATTATAATAGTGATATATTCGTTTGTTATTTTAATGCAACTATAACATTTCACAAGTTGAGACCCAAAATGCACGTAACTACCATTTTATGCAATTAAATTCATTTTTCCTCATTATCTATATATTTTAGAGATTTTACATACCCTATTTCCAGATAATATACTCATCATAAGCCACACGATGGATATCATATACATTGAAATCTACATATGCTCGTATACATCCCTATAGTTTTTCATATACATTGACCATTCGTATATTACCTATATTATTTATTATATTTAGTTTGCATATTACTTGATAGTATAAATGATAGTAATTCAGAAAAGACGTACAAACAGTAATGCTTATTTATTTACAGACACAACTTTAAATAAATGAAAAATCATAGCTGGATTATCCCATTTTTCATTATTGATCCCATTTTTTCACCATTACTTAACAGTGATTGTCATATAGCTAACTGGAAAAATAATTTTAAATTTGATGAGGAATTACAATTTGTTTGATTCGCAAAATAAATGTTCATTTTAAAAACTGCCTCATCCGAAGTGAATAGAAAATAATTACAAATCAGTTATAACAATAAAATTGTAAAGAGTCGTAAATCTTTTCACAACATTTATTCGCTACAGTAACATTTACAAGATGAAAAAATAGTTGTATATATAGGATTGGATCTATTTGAAGTGATTAAGGAGTCGGCATAGATAGTTGTGGAATGGAAACTGATATTGTTGTTAAAATGACCAAAGCCTGAAACATTGGAGACTGATTAACAACAGGTAGAAATTGAATATTTAATACACGTAATAAATATGGTTAAATGTATTGACTTCTTGGAAATGAATGTACATGTTTGGATATTAATAAAGAAAATATTTAAATTGACTTGTAAACGGAAATTGTTTCGAACTGCTTACAAATAAGAATTAAAAAATGATATTTCTTTATCTCATGCTATACTAATAAAAAAAATTAAAAAGGACGTAGAGGGAAAGACCACGCCCTCCACGCGTTTATTAAATGTTCTTCAAATTTTGTCGTTTCTTTAAACATTTTCTTCTTTGTTCTTTTTTTACTGCATCATGTAATATTTAGGGTTTATATAGTTCGTTCCAATCAGCAGTCCTTCATATGATACAATTATTTAGATACTACACATGATATAAATGTGGTATATACGAGTATATGCGCATCTTGGACGAGACCACCTATCGTCAGATCACGTACATTTACCTGCTTATAGTTTATACGTTCAAACTGATATGTATTTTCAAAAGTTATTTCTTTTTTATGACACGAGCATAATACAACTCTCAGTGTTTTATTTAATATTGATATATTTTTCTAACACGCTGATACAAGGTTCTATAACTGTTATGAGTGAATCTTATTAGAGCTAAAAAAATTCTCCTGAACAACTCACCAATTCTGTATGTAACATTGTGAACAATTTTACTGTATTATAAGGTACAGTACTTAAAATTATGTTCGCATTTGGTAAGCGTTAAAATTCGCATCTGGTAAACTTCGCCATGGACGGAAACGTGTGTAGGGTTGTGAACGAATATTAGTCATATATAGCTAGAAAAGTAACCGCAGATTTGAATAACTTGCCCACAAACCCTATTAGCATGAAACTTGCATGGTTTTAGGTTCATATTAGCAGTGGTTTTACATTTTTAGTTATGTCTTTTCATACTTTTGTCCATCTCTTGAACCTATCGGTCTGATGATAATACGAAAACGCAAGTAAGTTTATAGTTGTCAAAAGAAAGATAAAGATAAATAGTGGACCGCCTTCTCTAATATTGTGTATATCAGGTCTTGTCACTTCTAGCTCCAGATATTTAGTTTATTGGATGCAACAGAAAGATTTGTGAGCAATAAAATTCATGTAACTGTTGACTTCCTTTATCATGTCACTTAAACAGTAGTTTTTTGTACTTTTCTTTAGTTTTGCACACAAAATTATGGAAAATTACTTAGAGTTCCATTTATCTTGGGTACACTGTAAGCATTAAATACATATTTACGCATGAACATTTTAAAAAAGTTTTTATTTACGATTAAACATACGTAATATCCATTATAAATTCTAATCACAATTTCATCTGAGTCATTTTACTAAGTTAAATATGAACATTTCCTTCAAATCATATTGTTTTATTTTTCGAATTTACATACCAAATAATACAACTGAAAAAGGCAATATTTTGAAGGCAATTTTTTGATTAGCGAAGATCTTTGCTAATAGCCCACCTGAAAATGTTGTAATACAACGATACCTAGGTCATGGTAAAGAACTTAAAGAAAGTAGAAATAATACTACATCACGTAGTTTAATTTAATTGTGAATTAACTAAATATTAGTAATTTTTAATAACATTTTTAAGAAAGACTCCTTTATGAACTCTTAAGAACGAAAGAAAAAATTATTGAGTATCTATGATTTCGCAGACATATTTCTTACTTTACAAAACGAAAATTTATGATTTTCTGGTCAGTCTGCTCGTCAGATCTGACTTATTTTTTGTAATTACGTTCGGACTACATCTTTTTACTTATTAAAAATAAAGTATTTACATTCTCAGCGTTCATAAATCTAGTTAACATATTTTTTATCATTATCTCGCTTGTAAATGATCCCGTTAGACGCTTTTTTTCAATTACCATATGGAATGTCAGTATGCAATATTTTATCATGCTAAAGACGTAGAACTTGATACATTTTTGAAAACGTAACACAATTAAAATACAACACAAATTTAGTGGGAGTTTGATACCATGGAATGAAAAATATATATATTTTTAAATAGAAGTCATTTTCAAATCCTTAATTTGCATATACTCTACTAATTTAACCAGTTATTTTTATTTATTACGTATTTTAGTGAATGTTGCAATTGCATTGTCCTCCGTTTACAATAAATCGAGGATAACTGGCGCGTGCGGTTCACAGACATTAAGTCTTTCTATTAATATTTAAAATTCCTCAGTTCTGTTGGTATATGCACGTTAACCACAAGAATGATTAAATAGTCAATTTGAATTAAATTTCTTTGATTATTCTTCACCTCACTACGTCGTTAAACCTGCTCTTGAATTGATTGTCGTGGATTATCTTATACTTGATAAAAATGTTTAATTCTTACTATGTGAAACTTTTAAGAAAAATCAAGGCCAATATATTTTACATAAAATTAAAATCGCCGACAGAGGTAAATAAAAAATATCCATTGGTGCATAAATATTTTTCTCATTCATTATATTTTCCATCGTCACCATGTCTCATACCACTTGAAACATCAATTATAAAGGATACATCTCCTTCATTAGAACAATATATGTAATTCCATTGCTCAAAAAAGGTAAATGCGTTCATTTTACCTACCGTTCTACCTTTATTTAGACTATCATCCAAATTCTATATAACCAATTTTTTTCAATCTTAAAACGTATGATACATATTATGTTAGATCTGTTTTTAAATTATTAGATTCGTTTTGTAAATATATTACATATTATAAGCTAGTCATGCATACCCAACCCACTATTTTCAATATCTTTAACTTTTGTAATAAAATCAATTTTATTCATATCGGTTTTTAATTATAATAGTTAAAAGTTGCCTGAAATTAATAAGTGTTTCGCAATTGTTTTATTATATATATATATATATATATATATATATATATATATATATATATATATATTTGTATATATACATATATATATATACATATTATTAAAACAACATTTTACACTTCTTATCAATATTGTGAGTGAGTTGAGTAATAAGCTGTTGCCGAAATTCATTCTCCGTTCTTAAAGTTATTACGTTTTAAAAGTTGTTGACACTACCACCAGAAACCTCTGTTGTCATTATTACCCAAATTCAGGTTCAATGACATAATAATTCATTGTTTTTTTTAGTAAGTTTTTCCGACTTCAGATTAATTTCTCAGTCATAAAAATGGCCGACATAATTTTTTTATTGTCTATCGAATAATATTTTATTTGGAAGTTTCAAATCAATGATATCGAGTCTTATTTGGTAACCGTAGGTTTATTGCCTTTTGTTTAAACGGCGCAGTCCAGAGTCCAAAAATAATCGTCATATCTCACTAACATACCCGATTAATAATAATAATTGTACGATTTCTTGTCCTATATCTTCCCCGTCAAGCTACAGTAAAATCTATAGTAGAATGGACTATTTATTGTCTACAAGACACATTTCTTGTAAACAATAAATAGTAGTCTCAAAAACAAATCATATATTCAAACCCGTAGATATCTATAACAAAACTTCTCACCGAATATATGATGCTGTTTGCAGTGAAACGGTTAAGCTAAGGTTTACATCCAATTTAAGTTACATCATGGTCGAATGCTTTGGTTGCAGTAGTTGAGGTCAGTTTAATTATCTTCGAGAGACGAACTTAATCAAGCTTAGAACTTGTGGTCGATTTGGTCATTAATGAACTGGTCTTCTTCGGTTTGTCTCGTATCTAGCCATGCATAAGACTGGTGATTTATTCAGTCGACGTGATAATTATTTAACTTAATGGACAACTTCCGTAACTTAGTGTAGTTTTGATGATAACAGCTAATTTCATAATAATTAATTTAAACTTCGCGTAAATATGCCAAGGGATAATAGCTTTATGCATTTTCACTGAAACAGTATAATTTTACTTGATTTTTTTCTTGATAATTATTATTTTTTTGAGATAGATATATTATATATTTAATAAAACAAGTAAAAGAAGGATGATAGAAGTACCAATACTCAAGGCACTATTAGTTAGAAAGTTTTAAATACAAGAATAGAGAACGGCCGAGAAAAAAATTTAAAATTGTTGGTGAGGTAAAATCGGAACTTGGGAAATGAGAATGTAAGAAAAAAAGCAATTAAAATATTGACAGCATTGTAATAAAATAAACAAATTTTCCATAAGAAAAATAAATAAAATTGTTTAATTTTTAACATTCAAATGAAAATAGTTCAATGGTTTTTTAGACGATAATATAATGAGTCAAAGTAAATTTGCCATTGTAATAATATGTTCCTTAAGTTAAGATACTCCGCATGAGTATCTTTTAATACAATTTTTACTTCCACATTTCGAAGCAAACAATTATTCGTAGAATTTTTCGGATCATATTTTCACTGTATATTTTTATAAAAGTGGGTGTAATTATTTAGTAATATTTTTAAAGAAAAAAATCTAGGTACTAATTTTCAGTATAATACGTCAATACATATACAAATTATGAAAGTGGTTTTTCGGATTATTGAAAATTTCACCATCAGTTTTTAGAAATGTAACTATTTAAGAAGCCAATATAAACCTCTTTATGAAGTTTGTGATGTTGGAAAAATAGTTTATATTGCGATCCAAAAAGGATTTAGATGGCCACTCACTTTTGATATGGCAACGTTTTTATTTATATATATTTTAATCGTAGCCTATTCCGTCATTCTGTCTGGAGTCAATTTACTTAATTTATTTATGATTATTTTAAAATACATAAAATTATTTTGTCTTGTAAGCAAACTCTTTCAAGTACGCTACCTGACTATTGAGAGACAATTTTTAAAACGGTATCTACCAATATCGGGTAGAACACGAAGAGATACTTTTTTTAGATAAATAAACGTGTAATTTGAAAAGGTTAGACAAACGTTCTTGAGTTCACCGTAAATTTAATATGGTCCATGCTTTAAAATGATAGTTTTTTATTCGGATCTTATCTTAATATGAATATCAAACGAAAGGACTGATGATGGGAAAACTAAATATTTAATTTGTACACATAAAAATATCTTTTTTATTGTATTTTTTTACAAAGTTTCAATAATATGTGTTAACCAGCTAAATAAACGACGATTTAATTCATATATAGTACTTACATCCCATAGTCCCTTCACCTCTTATACATGTTTCTCAACACGTGTAGTATCAATGGCAATCAGTGAAGCGGTGAGGAACACATTACAAGCTACGTCTATCCGAACGTGTACTTGGTGGCTCTTCTATTTCACATATTCCCCTGCGATGGTTATCGCTAAATTTGAATTGAATCAAAGTATGTTTTATTTTCATATTAAGATTTATGTTTCCTCCTGATAACCTATAAAATTACTTGCAAAAAGTTATATGACAAAAATAACAATTAACCCATTTTTTAATATCACAAATAAAGAGTTCTCTGAATTTATATTAACCGCTTTTGCGCGCGTCATTTTAGTTTTGATTGCAGTAACTTTAATGGAACCAATTACTGCATATCACACGAACCACCAATTGCTCTTATATAGTTGACCAAGTGAACAAGTCAGCGACTGATTAATGAAAATGTTTAAAGAGAAAGATTGCTAACTAACACATCGACCTAAAAAACTTATAATGTGAATTATTTCAGATCTCAGTTTATTTGTTGGAGCCCTTTTTCGATTAGTTTATATGCGAACTATACAAAGATAGGTCATACACGACGTTCATGGATATCTTCGTTTATTTAGAATTTCTACGGTGCCAAATTTCTAATTATTAATGTCGTTATAATAAATATCTTGCTTTTTTCACCAAGCGAATGGTGCAATTCAAAAACATCACGGAATATCTAATTCACATTAAAAATTGACACAAAAAAACGCTTAATATATAAAGGTACATTTTGTAAAATTATATATACAAATGTTTCCAATATTTGTAATATTTAAATTTTTTATGAAACATATTGGAGAAGATCATCGAAAAATTTAACAATAAGGCTGAAATTTACTGATATTCCATTCAAGAGAACGCCATTTTTTCACATTCTTCCCTATATCTAAATGAAATATATTTTTTGCTCCATGGTTGTTAAGCTCAGTGTAATGAAATAATATAATTAGAGGAATTAAAACTGAACGATATAATTACCATATTAATGCTCGAGAGGCTTATTAAACCATTGTTTCAAACAATTAACTAAGAAACTACGTGATGTAGTATTATTTCTACTTTACTCATATTCTTTACCACGATCTAGGTTTCACTGCATGACAACATCTTTAGGTGAACCTGAAAAGTTAGAACCTTTGCTAATTGCCCACCTGAAGATATTGTCATACAGCGAAATCTAGGTCATGGTAAAGAATTTGAAAAAATAGAAGTAATACTAGATCACGTAGTTTTATATAGTTGTGATTAATTAATATCTGCAAAATTAACGCCAAATATATTCAGTAATTGAATAAGAGCATACTAGAGACCAAATTAAGCAGGATTCTTTCCTGGAATAATGAAAATAGCCGTTCTCTTATATTTTCCCACATAATATCCATGCGGTACTAACAAAAGGAACTACCTATTTAAAAAAACACAACTAGGCCTTAGAGCCTTGCAATGGAGTTGGATTTTTTTTTATCTAATCTTAACACTATCCATCTAAAAACCTTTAATTGCATTTGTGGTTGTTTATATTTAATATATATTTTTTAAAATATTTAAAAAGCATAACCAGGTTTTATTAATGTCTTCTCTTACGTATTGGGCGTCAGTTGAAGATACCTCATCAGGTTTTACGATACATAGAAACGTAAATGGTAGAAACAGTCCCACCAAAAATATAAATGTGGAAAATTTTACTATAATTTCTCTTTGAGCAACGACAAAATGTTAGGTTTATAAAAGAACTAAAATCTAAAGCACTGCCAAGTTTTATTAAGCTCTCAACTACACTCGCAAAATCACTAATGATATGCCACGAACTGAAATGGTTTATTATACATTTATTATTTGTTTACAATCGTACTATCATAAACTGAAAAACAAACAATATACAGTATTGCTCATTAATTTGTAAATTAGTAAACGTAAAGTAGGATTGAGAAAAAATACATCAATAAGTTTGTCAGAGTTTAATTTTTCTGTGGCAACTGTCACATTTGTTACAGAAAATAACCAGATTATCCTTTTATTTTAAACTGTAACAACTTCATTAAATAAAGACTTTTTACTCATTTCCACTATTGTTGAAAGAAACTGTGCGTTATATCCATGAGTGATAATTTGTCTTCTGTATTCAGAAATAGTTAAATCCATTTTAATTTAATTTAAAAACTTTCCATAGCACCTCAATTGCATTGGCGAAACAGCTGATGACGGGATAATATTTAATTTAATTGAATAAACTTAAATGTTTGTTAAATTATTTGTTACATACAAATTTTTAAGTAAAAATGAACATAACAATTTTCTTGAGATAAAAATTAGCCACTCCTTTTCACCCACTTAGGGTTTGGTATAGAAATATGCTGCAATACATGTTTCGTTTTTAGTATTGAAAGTATCAATACAAATTTTTAAGTAAAAATGACCATAAATTTTTTTCCCATATAAATTCAGCAACCGCTTTTCACCCTTAAGGTTGAATATAAGAAAATGGTTAAATGGTTGTTAAATTATATATACTGAAATGCATTAATATACAATTTAAATAAAAATGACCATAACCATTTTTTTCTATACAAATTTAGCTATCTCTTTTTACTCCATAGGAGTTGAATCTCCAAAAATATTTCGGAATCAGTTTTTTAATTAAAAATTACCATAACAATTTTTTTCCATATAAATTTAGCTACCCCTTTTCACCCCCTTAGGGGTTCAATCTCGGGAAATGCTTAATACTTGTTTCGTTATTTGTGGTGAAAAACATTAATACTAATTTTTAAGTAAACATTACCATTACAATTTTTTTCTTGTACAAATATAGCCACCTGTTTTCACCCTCAATGGATAAATATAAAAAAATGCTAAATACTTTTTATATTATTTTTTTATGCTTTTCAAAAGCATTAACACAAATTTTTAAGTAAAAATTACCACAAAATATTTTCCCATACAAATTTGTGTGGGAAAAATTGTTATGGTTTACCCCCCTAGGGCTTGAACTATAAATATTTTTCTAGGGGTTAAAACAACCCCTAGAGAGTTGAAGAAACCCCTAGGATGTTGAAAAATAAGAAAATTTTTTACCCCCTCTAGGGAAGTAATTCGGAAAATTCTACAACATATATTACATTATTTGTACTGAAGAGAATTAGACCTAGTTTCAAGTAAAAATCACCAAAAAAACATTTTTTCCCGCACACATTTAGACACTCCTTTTCACCCCCTTAGAGGTAGTATCTCGGAAAATCCTGAAATACAGATAACATTATTTTTGTTAGAGTATGAATACCCAATTTTAAATAAAACATACCATAAAAATATTTTTCGCATACAAATTTTCCTTTTCACACCCTTAATGATTGTATCTCGGAAAATCCTGAAACATGAGTAACATTATTTGTTAAAGAGCAAATGTTAAAAATTACTATAAAAATATTTTTCCCGTACGAACCTTAACGTAAGGGATGAAATCGGGGCAATATATGGATTATAAAATATATGGATTATGATCCGAAAGGTATTTCCGAAGGTAAAGCATACACTAAAAAATTACTGGTCGATTGAACGCGTGCAGTAAAAAAAAATATTGTACTATTGGTGCCGTTGGTATAATCACTTAATATCTCTGATTTGATTAGAGAAATTACTTCTGTTATATATGTGATAAATATGATATTATTATGTAAAATCGTCCAAGACTCTGTGACAAAATACGAGGTTGGTTGACTTAATATCAGATTGTGACTGTCATATTTTTTTAACACATTCCTGCCGTTTGGTGAAAGTTTTGTCTGGCTTTACTCCAGACGGCTCATTTCCAGGACTCTTTACTATAAAAAAAATTATTTACTGTAAACTGATATTACTTTTTCTTTAGCAATATTTTTATTAAATTGGTTCAAACATTGCCCCATTTGAATGAATTTTTGCCATACTTTTAATATTTTTCTGTGCAGAAGTTTCTTTGTTGCCTATTTTTTTTATATTTTTGACCACCTGTACTCGATGTTTTACAGTATTTTAGATAAATTTAAATTAAATATTAAACTTAACCATTATGACAATGTATCATATTTATATATTATGTTAAATATTAAACTTAACCATTATGACAATGTATCAAAAAATGTCGTTCAATTTAATCAAACTATTTTATATGAAATTTTGGACTATAAGCTGCAAACGTCCAGTTTCGAAGAAGGTTATCTAAAGAGTAAAGTGTCAATACTAGCCTCTATAGATGAAGTTGCATAACTGCAATCATTAATATCTTTGCATATTTGTTGCAAAAATCGTACCTCGTTGAATTAATATCGAATTCACCTTTTCGAATATCATATTTTGTTGCTCTAGTACAGCGATTCCTAATTTTTTATTAGCCAAGAGACCCTAATTGATGTTACTTTTTTCGCGGATCCCTATTTTGGTAATGACAGAAGTGATTGTACCTTGCAGTTTGAAATTATAAATAAAAAATAATTATTATTGTACTATTATATATTTTTTTCTTATAATTATTAAGAAAAAAATATTTTACAAAAAAAAACACTCTAGCTAGTCTGACAATTGAACGCAGAGATCGGGAGCTGCACCCAGCCTGTTTCTGTGCTTGTTTTTAAAGTAGTCATAAGGTGAAGAACTAGTCTCGTATCGGTAAGCCGTTGTAATAAACGACAATGTATAAATCGTTAAGGTGTCGAGCATTTAAGCGCACACAAACATTGTTTTTTTTTTAACGATTAACTCTTTACATACAACTAACTTCTTACAGCTTAGTAAAAAATTTACACGCTCGAAAAGCTTTTTCTGATATTTTCTTCATCGGTATTATAATCGATCGTATTTTCCTCAATTCTACATTATTGCAATATATTAAATAGAACACTACATATTTGGAGTATGTATTTTAAACACATTTTTAAAGAAACATCTCCAAGTCAATAGTAAACGTAGTTTTCGTAAGTCTTAAATGCAACTACAATTTAGACACTTTATAGTTATCAAAACGGTGAAATGAGGCACCGAGATTCTTTTTCCACGTTTTCTTAATCATTAAAATAAACAAAAATATGAAAAAACCTTCAAGTTAAGATATTAGTCTAAAAATACTGAGGAGCACGCTTATAGTAAGTTGTGTGAACTCCACCTCATAACAACTTTATCATCTTTCGTTAAAAAAAAATGTATTCTACTTGGTTATATAGGTGAATAATAAGGTATTTTATTGTATCATTAGTAAAGTTATCTTTATTTACATACGTAAATGATACAACTGTAAGCATTGATATCAAGGTAAGGTCAGAGGGAAAAAAGTATATCATTTTAACTAGAGTTCTTCCTCGAAAAACTTAAAGATATACACTATTGAAAGCTTTATCAAAATCTAACCAGTAGTTTCTATATAATGTGTATAAAGTAAAAGAAAGATGTCCAAACATTTAAAATAACGCTCTACAATTTATTTTAGTTCACCCAAAAACGTTTCCTCAAAAATGTGTTTAATGCGCAAGTTTTTATTTCCACTCATTTATTATATGCTCACCTGTACAAGAAAGTCCGTACCATGTATACATTATGCTTCATTATACAATTTATATACAACATAAACATCCGGATGTCGAATGCTTTTGTAGGTTAAGCTTTCAAATTAACTAAATACTAATAAATCATACTTAAAAACTTTCACGTAGATACCCTTGTGGGCGCATCGTCAAACTTAAGTTGTTTTCCATGTATTCCACACTTTTGCTAAGACTTGTGAAGACATATTACGTCTAAAATTAACTACTTTAACAATTCTAGCGTGAGATATTTGACGCAAGTCGGTAGTTGAACATTAGTTTCAAGTCTTCAATAGCATTAAATTTTACAATAAAGAAACACATTTATATAAATAGTAAAAACCTTATAAGTCATTCTTAAAGCGTTTTTTCTTAATGTGACAAAATTGGAATTGTTACATTTCATCTTGTTCTTACACTTTAATTGAATATTAATAAGGCGCTTTGTAATAAAAATGATGTGTAGTGACACAATGTATAAATAGGTCTATAAAAAACCGACGTAAAAGGTTCGTTTCAGTGCCAACAAATCTTAAAAGGCGAAAAAAGTGGCTGTCATTAGCCCAAGGAGATCCAAACAGCATTGTAGCTCTCTCAAATGTTTTATGTGTGAAGATCATTTCGATATAAGTAATATTTGTGTTTTAAACATTATTATCGATATCAATACCTATAAACCAAAAGAATAAGAATATTAATTTTGGTATGAACGCGTCTTAGTACCAATGATATTTTGACAATTGTTAGTATTTATCTAAATTTAAATTGTTTATATCATGTGAAAGAATATACATTAAAAACGATCTGTTTAAAAAAATTCTGCAGTAGACGATTATTTATTATAAAAAAATCAAATTAAAAAAAATTCATACCTGATGACTTTTGTTTGCGATGGAATATGGTTTAACATTTTTTCCAGTTAGTTCCCTTTACCTTTTTTCGCTTAGCACTTACTACACAATTAAAAATATAATTCCTTATAAATTGTTAAGTATTTAAAATATAAATATAGTAAATTTAATTATCCATTTCGAATATTTACTTAATCTGTCAATTTTAACATTAATATCTTGTTTATCCAACAACATTTAGGAAAAGTCTGTCTATGATTTATATTTGGAATAAAATTATAGTGCTGATATATATATTAGCATATGCATTGTATGGGAATTAAATGAATTTTTTTTATACGTTATTTATGACCCGAAATTGTTTTAATTAAATATATCATTTGTATTTCTTTTTATATAATATAGTACCTAATAAATAACATACGTAATGAATTTATATTATAAAAATTTATACTAAATGTGAAAGGTGATAGTTATAAATTTAAAAAAAAAAGAAAAAAGGACCATAATTTAAAGATTTAAAAACTTGTCTGTAACGTCGTCTGACTTTCAACCAATAACAGGGTGTTTGCGACCGGGATCAAATTTTTAAAAAAATATTGTGATTTCTTTACGTTTTTTTTTATATAATATAAACTTAATTTTCCGAAAATTAAAAGCAATTTGCTTATTTACGTTATAATCTAATAGGATGACCCTGAATTGTGGTATATTTTTGATGTTGTCAAATAACCTATTAAAACGACATGTAGAATTTTTGGATTTTCTTTTCCCGTATAAACACTTCTCGTGTATTTCACTTAATAAGGGAAATTCATAAAGGACACTTTAACAAACGATTTGCAGATTATTTTATACAAGGAAGACAGTTTTGATCCATTTTGAAGTTTAGCATTTGATAATTCTGAAATTATTTGTTTTGTACCGTATCTCCTTATCTTTTGTTATAACTAATACATTCCAATTTCAATATGGAAGTTAATTTTTTTATATATCATAATTAAATTATGCATAGATATTATATTTACTTGCAATATGGCGCCAGATCTTTTGACCCGTGTAGAATTTATTGAAGATTATTATACGATTTTAAAATGTGCGCAGATCATAATATTAATAGAATCTTTATACTACTGTGGTTGTATCAAGCTTTATTCTAACTGCAGTTTCAATAGTGCAAACATTGTCTCGATTTAGCGGTCGTCAAATATCTATAATGTTTGCCTGATGACCAATAAGCCGGCGAGGGTGAATTTTTAAAATGCGAAAAGAGGTTAATATTCCAGAATCAAACTTTTCGAGCAGTAAGGATCAAGTGATAATATGTCACCAAGTAATTACTACTACATGTCTATTATTTCCTGGAATAGCCAACATTGAGGATTTTATAAATCTTTAAAGATCTAAAAAGGATTTTATAAATTTTTGTTTATATACAAAAGAGAATGAAACAAGTCAATGACCCACCTGTATGGTTTTTCATGATCGAGATAACAAATTGGTTATTATCAAAAGGAACTTTTTCACATTTCACGTTTTTTCAGCTACTGTGCAACATCAAAAACCATGTAGGGGGAGATGCTCACACAATACATGATCCACGAAATTTTGACGAAAACCGTATGATTTTATCGGGCGGAGTATTGCGTAAAACAATTTCTGAAATCAGTCTAAGCTAGTATTTTGTAAGTAATTTGTTCTTTCTTGTGTTTTTATTCACAATTAAATGAAACTACGCGATGTAGTATTATTTCTACTTTCTTTAATTTCTTTACCACGACCTAGGTTTCGTTGTATTACAACATCTTCAGGTGGGATATTATCCCTTTGCTAATATTCCACCTGAAGATGTTGTAATGCAACGAAACCTAGGTCGTGGTAAAGAAATTAAAGAAAGTAGAAATAATACTACATCAAGTAGTTTCATTTAATTGTGAATAATGAATTTCTACAAAATTAACGCCAAATATATTCAATGTTTTTATTATTTCTTACTTCTAGGTTTATAGGATTTCTATTCAACGGTGCACTTCATAGTCTGTCAATCATCGTTATGTTCCTAGGACATTACTAAAGATTATTTATAATTCCACGAATTCTAGTTCTACGTCTTTCCCTTCGATATCTAATAAATGAAGCTATTTGCAGTGAAACTGTTAAGTCAAAGTATACCTTCGATATAATTTACATCGTAGTCTAGTGGTTTGGTTGCACTAGTTGAGCCCAGTTTAATTATCTTTGAAAGAGACACTTACCGGATCTTAAGCCTTGAGGTTGGTTTGACAATAAGTGAACTGGTCCTGCCCGGTTTGTCTTATTTAAAATCATATGTGAAACTGACGATTTTTTCAATCGATGTGATAGTTATAAATTCTTTTATCATATTAGACAACTTACTATAGTTCAAGTGATATAGTATGAATTAGTAATTCATTTATTTATTAAAATTTTAATTACGTATCACCTACGGAAACTTAAATTAAGTGGTGCTTGGGATAGATATATGTATATAATTAAAGATAATTGAAAAATGAGTGAATAACTAAATAGAAACGAAGCATTAATTAAAGCCATCAAAGAAATGCTAAACATTATTATTTCATTTCATTTTTGATGTGAAGTCAAAAATAAACTAATAATATTCTTTCGTCATCCACAAATTTAGCTATTACCTATATTAATTTATGATTTTTTCTAATACTATGCATAGTTTGAACACTCTTAAAAGTCTTTAAATTTTTATCCAATATGAAGTAAAAAAATATATAGGATTCTTTGATAAATGAATTTTAATTTCAATTTTTGATAATTGAATAATTTCTAAAAAAAATATATTGGAATCACTCGTACGTTACGTTCGCAGGATGCGAATGATTTTTAGTGACACACGGAATGGATTCCAATAATCTGTTAATTGATTATTTGACATAATCGGATTTCTTCTATTCATTAGTTATTTTTTGTCTTCTTTAGTAATGCACGGGGCTCATGTAATTTAAATATACTCAGAAATATTCATACACCACATCTAGGACTTAGATTCTCTAGTTTTAGTTTCACTTATAAAGCTTAAAATATTCAGAAGTGCGAACTTTTGTAATTTTATTTTATAAGAATAACGAAAAACACTAGAAATCATGTCAGTTACATGAATCCTATTATTTTGAACATTGCGTAAACGTGTCAAACGACCAAGAATTTTATGCATTCTCATTGATATAAGTAGTATTAAAACCTGGTAGTGTCCAAGTTTTGAGGTAAGATGAGAACATTTCTTGGAAGTAATTAATATTTTTTCAAGATATATTTCATATTTAATAAAGAAAACGAAAGAATAATGAAAACATTATTAGTGCTAGTGCAATGGAATATATTTAAAAATATTAAGGTGAACGGATAGAAAAAGTAGAAAGTCCGTTTAATTCCTGTTTTGAACATATGAATGGAGAATAGTTAACAATAAGTTCTAAATGTGTCATGGGGTAAAATTGAACTGTGAAAAACGACTATTTTAAAGAAATGAAGAGTCATAAGTATTGGTGGTATATCGTCATAACTGCTCTGTTTACTAATGTGGCCTATTGATTCCTTTCTATATAAAAAGAATCCATGGGAAATGTCAAAATTTAATTTAAAATTTAAATGTATATTTTATATATATTATAACCTGATAATATAAATACCAGTTTTCGATTTAATACACAGCTATTAGGAAAATATTTCATCGTACTATTGAAAATTCAATTAAAAATTAGATTACTATGTTATTCGGTAAAAGTTTTGAAAATATAATTAGTTATATACATTTTAAATTACAGAACATCCTGTTTTACTACTAGCTGTTATTTGTAGCTAGTAGTAAAATATTTGACTTGAAATCAGCAATAAAATGTTATTATAATATATTTATTCTAGTCTTGTTAACTGACAATATATTAATTTAAGACCCAGATAATAATTTTGCTTTGACTATAATATAAACAATCATTTTAAATTAAAATATACTATGGCTATTTTGACGTAAAATTAACGAAATTCAATTTCTGAAATTAGAGAGATTGGCTAGCAATAATTTCACAAACGACCAAGTTCATTACAGTTTCTAAACTTCAATTGGATTCTCTTTAGTATGTAATTAAATTGACTTAACGTTACGTCGTGACTTAACTTAAGCATTGGTATGACTATTTCTCATTGTTGTCAAAGCATTAGATCTACAAGAAATGTAAGCTTTGGTCTTACTATTTCTCCCTGGTTGTCTATGAATATATTAATTTGCTATCCGCTTCATTGAATAGAATTGTCGTATAATCTTAGCATTACAAGTAAACTGGCTAACCGTGGAGTAACGGTTTTGAAATCAGTTCCTTTATTTATGAAATAACGATAATAGTAGGTAGATCTTGTAACTTATTTGTCGGAGCACTCGTTCTAATTAGTTTTTTCACAAATAAATTAGAAATAAAATTAGAATACGGAATACAATTAGATTTTCACTTCGAAAAAATTTGGGGCGGCAATTACTTTTGATCGTGAGTTGGTTAGAAAAACAATATAAAAAAAAATTATCAATCGTACAGTGTAAGTTCGATTTTTGGGATAACAAATCAGTTAAAAAATTTAATTTTTCGTGGAATATATTGAAAAAATAAAGTAAGCGATCAGTGGATACGGACATGATTTAGTTAGCTTTTTCTTAAATTTAATACGTACTTGTGATAAATTAATATTCTTTGTTAAAAAATTCACATAATGCGATTATTAAAGTTACAAAATATTACTAAAATTAAATAGCGGATAATTATTATTTAAATAAGTGTAAGCGTTTTAGTACACGATAGTGACATAAGGAACAAAATATTGACAGAAAAGTGGGTGTTTTAAAATTACAACAAAGTGTGAATTCAATAACAATTTTTGGAACATCGCTTTTATTTATTTATATTTGTGCGGCATGCTGCCAGCTGCTATTTGTAACTGCATTGTGATGAAGTGCAAATAGCAGCTGGCAACGCGCCACACATCCACACACTGCATTTGTGATGCAGTCCACCAGCTCAGTCCAGCAGCAGGTGAAGTCCGAGGCAGAAAAATAATGGGAAAAACGGATTTATGAAGAAAGCGTATCACTGAATAAATCAATAAAAAAGAAAAAAAATGGAAATAATTCAGCTACACCCTAAAACAGTAAAATAAAAGAAACAAAAATCCCATTGCTTCTACCAATTAATATAAGCAATTTTAAAGACTACTAGATAGAGAGAAACAATTTTTTAAAATTTGGTATAATTCAAACCCATATCGAATAACGATATATAAATTAGATTATTAAATAAACATTTATTAATTAAAAATTACATAAATAATTAAAAATTTATTAATTAAAAAAAATTCCGAACAAAAATAACGAAAGAAACAGACAAACAAAGCAGTTCCTTCCACAAGATGAAATTCCACGAAAATAATATAAACTGAGAATATAAAACTCTCTGAAAAAGATAAACCATCTACTTCAAAAGTAGGCTCAAAACATAAAAAATTGATTGAAAAAATGAAGCGAGCAATTCGTAATGTCTGCGATGGTAAGCTCGTTAGATGCAGCTTGCTACACATCTCTGATATTACGAAATTGCTGATTACGTTTGAAAATATACTAATGGTCAACCAATTAGCCAGAGTAGAAATCCGGAGAGCACCAACTTAAAACTATAAAAATACTTAAAAAGGAATAACCAGTTTCTTTGAATAATAACATGAAATGCTAATGGATAACCATCGAGCCCAAGAAATAGAAGTATTCATAAACACGAATAACATAGATATCGGAATAATATCAACTGAAACTCATTTTTCAACATAGTCAAAAGAATTTAATAAAATTTAGTGTAAGCCGGTAAAATATTTTCTTACGCATACTCTAATAAGCCAAGTTCCAGCCATTCCGCAAATGAATTCAATTTCCTTTCCACAATTACCTATATAATACACCAAGTCGTCGTACACATCAAATACGAGTAGATTCACATTCCCGCAACAAGTAAAAATTATAAACAAAGCGACGACTCTTGGGTCTAATTTGTAGTTATTTTCTATTTATTTGAAAAAAAAAATAAATGATTAAATTCATCTTATCTATACAATTTGCATTTTATTTTTAAAATTAAAATTCTTTTCACATGCAGATAATACGCAAACATATTCTTTGTTAATGAATGGGAAAAATCTATGTAGATACATATCTTAACATAAGAACTAGTCATTCTGCAGGTGCCATTGCAACTTTTAGCACGTCAGTGTGCAATAAACTGATCAAGCAATTTGTCAAATATTTTAAAGTTATTGAAAAATTTTCTTCCTTCTTGCCTATTATCGGGTGCATAGCCAAACATGTCCATTTGGTGCCTTTTATTTTCGAAATATAGGGATATAATCAGTAAAATTATGAACACAGAGACGACGGGCGAGTCATTGACGCCACCGTTCTTTGTTATTTTAAAGATAATTGGAAAATTTACATTAACTTTTTATACTCAACTATAATTCGTAAACTTTTTTTTTAAATTTAGTATAATTCAAGGACAAAGGAATATAATTCAGGAACAAAGTATAATATTTACCTATCGATTCGGGAACTTGTTATTTTAAAAGAGGGCGATTATTGAGTTTTACATAAGCGCCCGTATTATATATGTATATATATATATATATATATATATATATATATATCCCACCATGGAGAGTGGCCCATCTCTTGCTCTTTCTGTAATTTTTTTTCATGGTCGCTACTCTAATACATAAAATAAAATATTATCAGAATTCTCAATGTCTTCGATTTATTTTGGCAACGATTTCACTTTTTGCTTTTATTTAACATAAACAAAATTGGGAAACCTAATATTAGGGATAAATTAATATCTCTCTTTTTACTGCTTAGAAATATGTGGGCCTGTTTAAGGGATAGACACTGGGATCAGAAAGTATGAATTTTGATCATATTTTATTTTATGTTTTAGAGTAGCGATCATGAAAAAATTTTACAGCAACAGCAAGAGATTGGCCACTCTCCGTGGCGTGATATATATATATATATATATATATATATATATATATATATATATATATATATATATATATCATACCACGCTTACATAAGGCTCAATAACCGTCCTCTTTTAAAATAAAAAGTTCCCGAATTGATACGTGAATATTTTACTTTGTAATTTTAATTTAAAAAATTTAATGCAAATTGTATAGTAATTACTTGAAAATCATAAATGGATATTAATAGTCCCATTTTTTTTATGCACGTCTAATATCTTATTATATATAATTGGGTTTATGTATTACAATAAATTATTATTTGTTAATAATTACATAAAACGTAATTTACTTAACTTGAATAATGAAAAGGTAATTTGTGAACGATAATTTTACATTTGATGATTAATTACAAAACGTTTGAATAATAAAATAACGGTTCACTTTAAATATTGTATGTTTTCTAATGAATAGAATATAACTATAAATTAGACCGAAGATTCGTCGCTTTGTTCAAAATATTTACTTGTTGCAGGAATGTGAATTTACTTGTATTTGATGAGAACAACAACTTTGTGTATTATATAGATAATTGTGGAAAGGAAACTGAATTCATTGGCGGAATGGCTGGAACATGCCTTATTAGAATACGCATAAGAAAATATTTTACCTGCTTACACTACAGTCCATTAAAATTTTTTGATTATAAGTGGTCTTGTAAAAGGATTATGTATTATTTTACCAAATTGAACCTTCAAATTTCTTTAATAGCCAAATTACATAATGGTATAGGATGTATAGAACTAATGTACCGCTCTCCGAACAGTACAATAAAAATGCACTACTCACGTGCTATCACATCAATTAGCATCATACATTTAAATATGTCATGCTATTTGATGTGACAGTATTATCATTAAGGTCGAAAAGTGCATTTGGGAAGTAGCCATTCTGATAAGAACGTATTCCTAAAATTGTATATCGTTTTAATATTTAAGTATTAAATGATTATTGAATATTGTCGGTTTAATATAGGCGATAAAAATGTTATTTATATTATTTTTGAGTATTATTATTTTCATAAATTTTATATGGGCAACAGAGATAATAGCATGAAAAATTCTTTATCTCATTTCTTTTACATATTTTTACAAATATATTTATCACCTTTTACGTGATCGAAAAGGATGTGATATTATAAGTATCACATACACTGCATACGTAAAAATCTAAGAAAATATTGCATTTGTTATATGAAAGACGTTTATTTCTTTATACATTACACTGTCAAGTGTCCTATTTTTATTTTGCTACTTTTTGATTAAAGGAAGGGTGAAATATTTTTTGTAACTCGTAAAAATAAAAAAATATGCAAAGAAAAAATTGTTAAAGATTTGCAATTAATGATATACCCTTCACAATATTTATAAACATTCTGTTAAACATTCTGCTTCACAATATTTACAATCACTGTTGCTGCTGCTTTGTATGGCACTCCATATTTATCAAAGTTCTCGATAACGTAACGAAGACGTTGCATGATCACTTTTTTCTTTTCTTTTCAGAAATGCCTTCTCTTATGGTTTTGAGAGAGGTATCTGCACTATTACGTCCTTTGGACACCGATGATAACGGAGAGGTAATCACTTCTAAATCAAATAATGAAAATCTGGTATCTAAGATAGCATGTGGATGGTTTTCAAGTTCCTGTTTCCTCTTTTGGGTTTTGGGTAATTTTTTGTGACGTTAACCTTAAATCCGGCTATTATCGTAGTGTGAGAAATTCCTTGGTCCATCCAAAAGCTTTGTTCATGTTTTTGAACTTTTCTGTCTTCTGAATAAATACATTGTTTGAAATCTTCGCATTTATAAGCTAATATACGAAAATTGACTTACTCTTTTCTCGAAAATTTTCCAAACTTTCTAACTTCTCTTCTTGATTGAATTGAGATGATTATTGCATAACTCCGGCGCTTTTTAATGTTGGTAAAGACGAAATTAGTCATATATTTTTAATCGCTGATATTACTGTAACGGCAGTTTTTGAAAATGTAAGCTCTTTGCATTGATCTTCAGTTTTTGCTCCGTTCATTCATAGAACTATATAATATCGGCATAAATATGTAGGATGTTTTATTTTATTTCAAAAAAATCGTCAAGAAGAGAACAATTGAATTCACCCCGAATTATTTCCATGTTTTATACAAAACAAATTGTTGATAAATTGATTATAGGCAAGCATGCGACCTGTTACTTTGATAACACTGACGTACTGACACTCAAATTGAATCTTCTCTCGTCTTTTTACTTTATTTTAAGTAAAAAACGTAGGACCATGCTTCCTTCTTGTTTTTATGGAAGATAGAATAATGTTGAAATCAGTAAATGAAATGAAATAAATCGGCTTGATAAAATTCCATGTATTCAAACAGCCACAAACTTTAGTCTAAATTTAACTTTATTCAAAAGTTCATTGATCTCGCAAAAGTAGACACTCGAAACCAATTCAAATAGCATTTTATGTTGAATTTTTAAGCTCAAAAGGCTATTATATATTGGTGAAAAGGAAAAAAATCAATCCACATCAATAGTGATGCTAGTGACGATTAAATGTTTTTATTTGCGTGTTTCCATATTTTTGTCCACTCCTGCATGTTTCGGCCAGATAATACATAAAATATCGCTGGAAAATAAAACTGTAGTCAAAGAAACATTAAGATTAATGCTAAACCACCTTCTATATTACTATTGACAGTCTAACGTATTTGGAATGAAGGTTAATTTCTTCTAATAAATAATGTTCTTCTTTCAGTTATTATCACTTTTATGTCGAGATATTTATTGTTCTTGATGGAATTTATAGAATTATAAACAATAAAATTAATTTAACTGTTGCCTTTCCTTATCACGATATTCAACAATAGTTTATTTTATTATTTTTTAGTTCTGCACATAAAGTTGGGAAATTTGTGTGTCCTATTCATCTTGGGTGCCCAAATTTATTTATGCGTGCAATTACACATGCATATTGTATCAGAGTTTTCCTTTACAATAAGGTTTATATAATATTCAGTGCATATCTTAATTTTAATTCTATCTAAAACATTTTATTACGTTGATGGTTATCTTTCTTAAATATTATAGATTTTGGAGTTTACTTGAATAATAATATAACTATTTTAAATTGTTCACGCTCGTACGTTTTATAACATAAGTTTAATAAACTATGGATAAATATAATACCTAACTAAATATCAGTAATTAAAAAAAAATGCTCTTCATAAACTCTTACAAACGAAAGACAACGTTTATAATTATATGAGTACTATTATTTTGGCGTCGTAGCTGTCAACTTTACGTGACGCCATTATATGCTACGCTGGCCGATCTGCTTGTCAGATCTGAATCCTTTATAACTTATTTTTTAAGATATGTGAACCTACATTTTTATATGTTCCAATAATACAAGATTTCATGTAATTGTACGTATATTATATGAAATGTATAAATCTTCTTAATTAATATTTATTAACCTTTGTCGTTGGGATCGTTCCTGTTATACGAGTTTTTTTTTCAATTCTAATGTTAAATATCCGTACGCGATATTTTGTCGTACCGAAGGTTTCAATTTCGTATACTTTTGTAAATAAAAACAATTCAAAAAATGGAATAAACACTACACATATTTTTTCTAACAAAGATTAAGTTTTTCTAATAAGATTATTACACTGAAGCAAATTACACTTAAATACGTTCACTTAATTATTTATATCAATTAGCTTTGAAAATAATATTTGAATTAAAGATATTTAACTTGAAGGTTCTTAGACTTTCATAGCTCTTCATACTAATAAATTATTCTTTTTTTACACTTTACTTTGTCTTTAGACCTTCTCTTGAAATGATTGTCAAGAGCCTTGTGGATAAAAATATTTAATTTTTGTCTTCCAAAATTTTCGACAATGGGATCAAGGGCCACTTTCTAGAAAATTGTAATCGCAGAAAGTAATAAGATAAACATTGATGCACAAAAATTAGTCATTTTTAATTTACCTTCTACCGTCACTATTTTTCATATTACTCGGAAATTAAATACAAAGGCTACATTTCATTTGTATGGAAAACATATATAATTCTGCAGCCCAAAAAAAGAATTCCCTTGATTCGATTCGTCCGGCTATCAGTATTTAGTCTGTCGCCCAAATTCTACTTTACTATATTTTCTCAATGTGTCCGTAAAAATATAAACTCTTAGCTTATCTTTTTTTTCTTTTGATAAAGACCAGTTTTAAAAGTCATTCAATTCGATAGTTTAAACCTGTCCGTAAAAATATATATTCTTAGTTTTTCTTTTTTTTTCTTTTAATAAAGACAAAATTTTAATGTCTTTCAATTCAATAGTTTAAATCAAGTTACAGAATGTATATTAATTTTGTAATTTTATGTTATGAGTTCGTTCTACAAACTCAAGTTATTGTCCTCATTATGATATATTATTAATCTTGTAGGAAATATGATTTTTGACTATCCGTATTTAATTTCAATGGCATACCTGAAGTGACCACCGTTTTCATAATATTAAATTTACCTAATTAAAAATAATTCTTCAGCACCTGTTGTTAGTGCTATGAGAAAACAGCGTTGACAGTTGTTACCGATGTTTCTACTCCGCTAGTTTTAGAAATTATTACATTACAGTAGTTTTGGACTCCGTTGCCATTGTTAAAAGCATGCAGATAACCGACAAAGTTACAGGTACATTGACTTCTTATATTTGGTTGCTTCAAGCAACCTATAATTCATTGTCTTTTTGGGGTCTTATTTTACTATAAGACCCCAAAAAGCAGACTACGTAAATTTGTATTACTATTATCTTGCAGAAAACACTTCCCAAAACATTCTGATAAGTTAAAAATTAATTTAATCTTTATTTAAAATTAAAAAAATTGATTTATTTAAAAGTAAATTGGAGCCATAATTTAATTAAGTGACTTTTTGTGTTTTTCCTAATTTTTAAAAATCAAGTAGTTTGTCTTACTTCTAGGTTTACCGCCTTAAAGTGCAGTTCATAAACCATTATCTCAAAGATGGCTTTTAATTTCATGGTTCCTATTTATATGACTTCCCCAACACGATACAACAAAAACTAAATTAGAACTTACTTTTCACATCAACACTAAGTCACTTTTCATATCAATAATATTCTCAAAAACGAATAATAAATTGAAACCAGTGGAAATCTTCAATGGAACTTGATATCGAATAATTAGAACTGTTTGCAGTGAAACAGTTAAGCCAAGGTTTATATCTGATTTAAGTTATATCACAGTCGAACGCTTCGGTTGCAGTATTTGAGACCAGTTTAATTATCTTCGAGAGAGGAACTCAACGTAACTTAGAACTTTCGGCCGATTTAGTTATTAGTGAACTGGTCTTCTTCGGTTTGTCTGGTGTCTAGTCATGCATAAGATGATCGATTTATTCAATCGACGTGATAATTATCAGTATTATTATCGTATCGGACAACTTACTTGTAATTTCCGTGATTCTGGTTGAAGTTAGTAATTCATTTTGTACATGAAAAACCTAACTGTATATAATAGATGGAAATTTAAATTTACCTTTGTTTGGGGTTGATATATTTAAATACTTATAAAACAGTAAAAAATTAATTGAAAGTTAAAAATATTTATTGAAATTTTAAATGTTATATTAAAACAGAATTCATTTTATCTTTGTGGTAGAATACAATCAAGAAAAATATTGTTTGTTGACCATGAAATTAGATGAAGTCATTACACTAATTTACTTTCTTGAATTTTGATGTGTGGGTATCTCAAACGAAAATCTATTAACGAATTTTCATTGAAGTAGACAGTATAAATAAATTTAAAGTTACTATGATTTTTTCAAGGGTTATATATTTCATAGCTGGTTTTGCCCCGACTTCGATCGCGTAGGTTTCGGAGTTAGAAAAATTATTATCCTTTGTGTTTGCTTTTTCTTTTGCTGTCATAACTCTAAGATCATAAAGTTTACTAAAGCGCTGATAGATGGCAACGATGGCGAAAGAAAACGAACGTAAACTAAAGATTGGCGTATCTTTTTTTTGGAAATTGATTGAATGAAAACAAAAACCGCATGGAAATCAGTTTAGCCGTTGCTGAGATTAGCATGTGCAACCAAGGTGCTCACAGACAGACAAACCAACAGACCAAAATTCTAAAAATTATTATTTTAATCTCAGCATGTTTTTAATAGATAGCACTTAGTTTTATTTTAAAATACTCAATATACAGACCCCGTTTTTATGATTTTATAATAAATATAGTTCTATAAATATATTAAAGAAAAAAACAAAAGGAGGATGAGAGAATTACCAATGCTATAGAAATGGGACAATAATAACAAATATTTATACGATTGGATAGAATATACACAAAATTCGATGAATTGCTGTTCTGAAAGCAGGAATAAGGATAGTTTGATAAAGAAACGCTAAATGGTCCATCGAGTAAAATTGAAACATGAAAAACTAATTAAATAAATAAAACCAATGAAAGAAGTCATAAATACTGGTATCGTTTTAATATAAAATGTTTACTGATATAAGATGTTTACTATTATAAAATGTTGACAAATTTAATTTATTTATTCATTTCAATAAAAAAATCAATTCGTGGAATCGAAATGTATTTAACGTTTAATGTTATCGTACAGTTGTTTTATCAAATTATATTTTTATAAATAATTTATTAATTTTCCATTTACAAATTCTCATTTCCTTTTTTTCCAAACTATCAGTTTTCCATAGTATAAACGAACAAATCAGGTTTGCTTCGGCACTAACACAATTCAAAAGAAACCTTGATTCTCCTTTCTCAACAAAAATATTATTTAATTAATTAGTTCTTGTTTAACTTAAGTTTACAGAAACTTGATATTCAGTTGTTACTGGTTATATATTGTTTTAAGAAACAAATAAAACTTTTATTTTGATTAGAATCCAAGTTTTGACTTTAACTGGAATTGTACCATGCAATTCTGATATAAAATTAATGAAGTTTAACTTATCATATTTGAAAGATTGGTAAGTATTAATTTTGCAAACGACCTAGTTTACCACAGCGTCTATATTTCAATAAAATCCTCTAGCGTATTTAATTTACCTCACCTAACTGCAACATTTGAATCATGACAGAACCTAAGACAATATTTAACTATTCATCCTTTGGCACTTGGATCGTCATTAAACGATTAGCGTCAGCTCTTGCCTAACTGCTTCTTCTTTAGCGTTTTTCAAAATATATGTATAATTAAATTTTAAATTTCCTGGCAATGTATACAATATTGTTGTCGCGTAAATCATTCTAAAAATTAAATTTTCCAACATTGGAGCTTTCGAAAAAGTATATATGTAATATTCGGCAGTACAAAAAGGGATACATTTTATACACAAATATACTTATAACTTAATAAAATTTACTAGATGTTTTACGAGATTCTTGTTGATCCTTATAGTCTACACTAATATTATAAAATAAGTCTGCCTTTATTAAACACAGTAAGTGTGCCTTTGCATTGTGTTCACGGCTAAAGTACTAAATTGGGTCTAGTGAAAATTGGCACTGTGGTAACTTTACTCTCACACAAAGAGGAATAGAAAATATGTGAGTTCATTATAAATTTTTATGGCAAATGTTCTAAAACAGTGGTGTCCTTTTTTATTAGAGACTCTTCTTGACATGGATAATAAATGAAATAGGTGGTCGATAAAATAAAAAAATATCATCGTTACGACTACTAAGAAAAATGAAACACTTAATAGGAATTTTTCACTAAATAAAATATAAATGCCAAGTGTCCTATAGCGATACAAATAGTTCATTTTGTATTTAGTAATTATGTCTTAAACGCTCTTCCCCTTTTGTATTTTTATCTATACATGTAGTAGTATAAATAAATAATATTCAATGACACTCTGAATTTCCACAATGCGCTAACAGCACAGTGGATCTAACAGTACAGACGACATTTATACTGCAAGTTGAATTTGTGAAGTGCACATCGTAAATAGCACCAACTGGAACAGGCAATTACGTTAGGGCACTAATCTTAGACGTCAAAGTTCACCGCCAAGAGTGTTAAGTTTAATTTCTTGATGAACTAAATCGTTTTTCTAGTACTTTAGTTTCTACCTACTTTTACCTACCTTATCTAACCTTTTGCATTCAACTTAATACCACGATTATAAAATTTAAAAAAAATCATTTTTTTGAAATTTCATAAATGGTGACAAGATAAATTACGTTATTACCATGGATTAGGACACATTTTGGAAAATGTAATATATTCAAATTGTTTTTAAGAAATAACGTTAGAGACGATAGGTGTATAAAAAAATAAGCATTGCTGAGGTTTAGTTCTATTCCACTTCATGGATGAATGTCTTTTTTTACAAATTCGACCTTTGCTTAAATGGAGCATACATTCCCTCGGTGTTTGCTAAAATCGTAAACTATGCAACTATATAATTATCATATTAATAGTTGTCGGTGTCAATTCTCCAGTGACATATCAAATATTATAATTCTTTGCTGTAAGGAAGAGCGAATAAATTAAGAAAAACAGTACGTGCTAAGAAAAATACATATTTAAGACACCTAAAGTGCTTAAGCCTTCAAGTAGAG
This sequence comes from Druceiella hillmani, assembly GCA_039881145.1. NCBI lineage: Eukaryota > Metazoa > Arthropoda > Insecta > Lepidoptera > Hepialidae > Druceiella > Druceiella hillmani. The sequence continues at coordinate 24,320,014 of JAYKKI010000028.1, read as the reverse complement.
GTCGAGTTGTTTTTTAAATTTTAAATTAACTTCAACCAATTTAAAATTTTTAAGGCACCCTAATTAAGATACAGATTGAATACGAAATTTAGAAATGGAAATTATTTGTTGATATCTATGCGAACCAAATGGGCTTTAATTGAAAGCACCTCGTCTCACTTCATTACGCACAGAAATTTGTAATATATAATTTGTTTTTCATATGTCATTTTAAATAACAGACCCATTATAGTGCGGTTTTAATATTAATTGATAATGGGTCTTTTTGGAAAGAAAATTTGGGCGAAAAAATGATTTGTGCTAGTGAATGTTTTTCAAGATTAAAATCTCTTATTCAAGATTTATATTAGTATAATAGAAGATCAAAACCATTAATTTGGCAAAAAAGCTGAACTAGGTGAGTAGTTATGTTCGATGTATTAATACACTAAAACTAAGAATAAATATTGCAAATCTGGCCATTACTCATGTACAGTATTTATCAATTCCATAAAAAAAACTGTTACATTAATTAGAGTGAGAGATAGCATGTGCATTATTCTCTTACTTAAATTTCATTATATGCTATACCAAATTCATCACATAAAAACTTTTGTCTCTTTTGCCCTGTTATCCAAAGCATTTAAGTATTGTGTTCCTGAACAACAAATCGTCTCCATTCATACTTTTAAATAGTTAAATAAATTTTAATTCATTTTAAAAACTGTCCATAACACCTCAACTGCATTTGCTAAAACCGCTGATGATATGCATAACCGTGAAAATCCTTTAATGTAAATTTCAACAAGATTTCTCGCAATATGGCTTCAAATAAAAAATCGTATAAGAGTCCTAATTTATCGTGCTATTATTATTTTCTTAATTAGTTTTATATGCGAGATTCAACTGTGCACCACAAGTAATGTAGCTTATCAATATCCGAACTCATATATGAACCACTTAAAATAAAAAATGTGAACCAGTCTAGAACAAAATCTAATACAATTTGTCAGTGCACCGCGATAAATTTGTATTGCATCGCGATAATATAAAAAACTAGAATAGAGTTTCGTGGCAACATGGCAAATGAGATCTGATGGGCAGAATTTAAAATCTGCAAAGTTTATTGAGAATTTGTAATATATTTGGAAAATAATATATGTTTAATTATAACTTGGAATTTTAATTGACCTTCCTACTTTTTTATGTTCAACAATCGGTAAAATTAAAACCAATTATACAAAGCAAATTTAGCGACGACCAAAAACCGTTTGGATGTTTTCATGTAGAATTCAAATTTATCAAGATTTTGCAAAGAAGAACGATTCTTAATTTGGTTTTTATATTTATTTAGATATTTTAAATATAAGTATATAAGGCGTTAGGACACAATCAGATGATCTAAAAGTCTCTCTAAACTAAGTACTCTCAATATTTATAGAGAATTCTTTATACCGCCAGAGATTATGAATGCTCGGGGTCTTCAAATTTTTTATGCTAAAAATCATTGTAAAACTTTATAAATGTTGGTCCCATCTATTTTTTCCAAAAGCGGTCAGACAGCAAATATACAATGTGGAAAAGTTTAAATATTTAACTGACCTTCAATATAATAATAGCAAACATGGATTTTGTTAAATTAAATTGCTCTTTTTTACTCGTTTGCCATCAATTCAGCTTCTTCGCCAGAACGGCTTCTTCAGCCGACATATTTGAGATCGACGAAGGACATTTAATTTCTACACTATTTATATAATCGCCATTTGAGTTCTCTAAACTCTTCCATTATTAATTGATTTCTGCTCAGCAATCTGCTTAAAAGTATGCTCCGAAGATAAATTTCCTGTCCGTGAAAGAATTTATCCAAACCGTTTCAGCAGTTTAAAAGATTGGGTCAAATAAAAAAAACACATTTTCCCTTTGTTTGATATAAGTACTGAGATTAGAGGTCAGTGTAATTAGTATAATATCTATTTACTAAATTGGGGTACAGATAAATCGAATAGAGTAAATATTATGTAAAGAATTGTAAATCTGATATTATTTCATTTTAGCATTCATATGTTGTGAGAATTCTACTTTTTAGCCGACAACTTTATACTTCCTCGTGTGTTTACTCTAGTATTGTTTTTGCTTATGATGTATTGTCTTTGTACTTGTTTTATTATATTTTTGTTGGTTAAATTATATAAAAAATAAATAAGTAAATATTTGCGTTATTAAAAGAAAAGGCTGAAGAGTGAGAAAAATGCGGCTCGCACACTCGTCAATTACGTTATTGTTTATTTTGTTCTGTTCGACATTAAATACAATATTAATAAGTTAAGCAAGACTGATAACCATTCTGCCTCTCGTTTAGTTTCTGTACAACAGGGCGTATTGCATCAAACTCTACAACAATTTGAGGCCAACTGATCGCTTTATAATAATATGTTACAGTGGCTATATACTGTATCCCAACCAAAAATTACAAATTGTTTTGTATTCCTTTTTCAGGTAACACAAAAAGTTCGAAAAATTTAAAACCGTCCTATAACATTTAGAACCCTTGTCAAAATCATAATTCTGACACATTCGTCTACGAGACAATTTAAAATAAATATGTTTTAATTATGGCCACATCCAGATCCGTTTCTTGCACTGGACCTTTATAATTTATATTGTCTCCATTTGGTTCATCATTTAATGCGTTTCTGAAATTAAAAACAATATTAGAAAACAATTATATTTGTACTTTTAGTATGATATTCTTCTTTATCGACTTAGTTTGTATCTTTAAGAATGTAAAAAAGTCTTTGCACTCTATAATTAACGTTGAAGCCAATCAGCGGAATAACATGAAAACACTAAAAATACTTAATATAAATAAAGTGACCAAGATCTCTTTTATCCATGAATATTCTCTTATCACCTTCTGTCGTTGTGTAAATATTTTGCGCACCAGAGCAGCCAAAACATATTCACTTAAAGGCTTGAAGTGGTCAACTAATCGTCTGTAATTCAAGAGTTTGCTTTCATTGATAATCAAGTATGGGTTATTATATGAAATTATTTTGTGAAAATTGCTTATTTTTAAAATTGTGTTGTAGTCGTTGAGCTCCATAGTTGTAAATTTTATAACTTGACAATAATATAAGGGTTAGAACATTTTAACGAAAATTAATTTAAAAATTTGTGTCTGTTGAATATAGATTTATTGCATCCTTTAATTAAAGATTTAAAAAATGGTCACTGAAATATATAGTCTTTTGTCGGATTTACTTAGTTTTTGCATAACAGTTTGTATTCTAAGCGACAAATAGAAGAAATTATTTCAACAAATGATAGATGAAGAAATTTACTAATGTATTATATTACAACCAATATTATGGCATCCGTTATTAAAATAATTTTTAATATTTTCGTTGTAGGAAAAAGGGTGCTTTCTGTCCCATAGTAATAACGGAGTAATAATTAATTTATTTTTATTTACATACTTTTGTTTATTTTTATCATGATATTTATACTCCACACAATTTGAAAAGGGAATGTTTGAAAACAATCATGTTTGACAGTTCAGGTATTGTAAAACTTTTTCTTACATTCACCTTAGTAATTTAATGTAAATTTATTTTGTATGTGTGATAAAAATATATATTTTTTAGTATACATAAGTAACTTAGATTATTTAGGTTATATTTTATATTTACGAGAAATTCAGATAAGTAAGATGAAGTGTTTCGAAAAATGTGTAAGTATTACTCTTACATAAAAAAAAACATGTGATAAAATAATACCAAAATTTCGATAGAAATAGTGGTTTCAAGATATACAGACAATTATTACAATGTAATCACAAATAGTATTAGACAACATATTCGCAGAACATATTCATCATAAATCAATCTATTACATAGTATATCAATATTAACAATGTTTGTTTAGCCATGCCACGGGGCTTATTACATGGCATTGCTTCAAGTAGAAATCTTTTGACATCGTTTAATTTAATAGTGTTTCCTTTCGCCACACACAATATCATATCTTCTCAGATTATTGTGTTTCTTTTACAGTGATATAACGGAAACCATATTCGCGAAAAGCTGTATAATACTGCGGAACATTCTCCATTTTAATTACACTCATACTTAAAAATATTACACATTTAACACAACGAACTTAACATTATAAAACACATAACAATAAACTTAATATAAAATAATTGTATGAAACACCAACAATTTAGAGAACTATATTAAAAAATGACAAGTCAAAGCATTTAAAAGTTTATAGTCCCGTAAAATTCATAAGCATGAATCGACATTTTTATCTGATAAACTGATGATTTTATGAAAGTCGGACGAAAGTATGGTTTTAAAATAATATGATTAACAAAATCTCAAGGTTTATTATTAACAATAAAAATGGACATTACATTTCTTCTCTTCCGAATATCTATTCAAATGTTCATCAGATTATTTATATAGTATAAAAATTAATATGGATATGTCAATTGGAAGTAAATATTTCATTATTTGTTGAAGATTTTGAGATGAGGTAAACATTATATTTTCCGCAGCCATTGACATACATATATTACTTTTTAAACTACTTGTCCAAAATTACAAACGTAGATGTAAGTTTCAATTAATCTCTGAGTTTTTTAATATATTGATAATTGATGTTGTAGCGTTAATATTTTTAAAATTTGTTATGGTGTTACTGTTTTTTTTAATAAAATAATCTGTCTATTATATATCCTCAAATCGAATAACAAATTCATAATTGGCGCCAAGTTTAGATTCAAGAATATACTTTCTAGATTGTGCTTACCTGTCTGACATTCTTAAACATGACAGAGTTATTTAAGAGGTTTCAACGATGCTTGAGCATCCTACATCTGAATGGATTCAAGAAGAACTACCATCAACAGTTCCTTCAACGTCAAGATCTAATAACGATGCTCACAAAATGACACCGCAAAAAAAACGCCTCCAAAGACTTGATTGACACTTGCCCAGTTGTAGAACTGCTTATTAACGTTCGGAAACGATTCACTTAAGTAACAAAGGTTATCCCATCTCCGGATTATATTAGTGAAAAATAGAAAAGAAAAGTAATAATAGCAATTTTATGAAGAAAAGACTTAATATTAAAAAGCGAAAAATGAAATTAGATCGATGTTCTGCGAAAGAAGAAACAATAGAATTAGCAAGTAAAAATTCCGGCCTCAAAGATAATATTTATGATTGCGTGGGATGCGATGAAAAATAATACACTACTGAGAAAATAAACGATTCGCTGCAATTTATTTTTTGTAAATTATGACTGTGTGAAAATTTCAATCAGTCCAACAATTCATGCCATCCTTGTGGGAAGAAAATAAAGAAAAAAGAACAGAAAAGAAAAACTTGCACGAGAAAAAAGAAAAAAGTAACGAAAAAGACAAAGGGAGGGGAAAAATAATCCAGAAATTAAATAGCCACCTTATCCTTACATAAGCGGCCAACTTATTTGGAATATTAACATGAAAGCTTTTTCTAATGTTTTTGAAATAAATATGTCTAGGAATAAGAACAACAAACGAAAATATACATTGAAATAAGAGTAGAAAGTTTTTATTAAAATATTATCCTAAAGTACGTAAATAATTTGTAGGTTACACTAGAAAATATTGTAGTACCGACACTTATTTGAAAAGAAAATAACATCTCATAATGTTTGTTTCATTATCTATATGCCAAATAAAAAATAAGTATATTCGTATATAACGCATTCAAATCTAGAAATATAGCAGCGTAAGCTGACACATGGTCGCTATCTCACTCTAACGCCTTATAAAATTTATGAATAGCATATATGCTCTGGGATTTGTCGAAATTTCAATTATTTCCACGAAATGTTTGAAAAGCCTGCTAATTTTGCAAAAAAAAATGGAAGGTTGTCCATTTTTACACTGTAAAATTTTAAAATTGGCATCAGTAAAATAAGGGTGAAATTCTTGTATTTATAACATTTTTTATAGTGAAACATTCTAAAATTAACGTTTTGATTATGTATATCGTTGAATAATTTATAAATAATCGTCAACCGATCGAATATTATATTTTTGCCAATCATATTATAATTATCAAAGTCGATTGTTTATAAACATAGTTGAATAGAATGGACTATAACTATCGTTTTTGCATCCTTTTAGCTTAATTGAAGTTAATGGATTTTAAGTAAATTTACAAATTCTCCAGCAAAAATTAACCTCTAAATTCGTAGATACAGGTAATCCCTATTAAATTGCTTGAGATGCTTATTCTGTATAGACTCATCTCGTGGTGAATATAGTTTAGAAAGGAGTTGTTTCTTCCCTTTTGCAATATTTATTAATATTGCGATAAAAACGTAAATTGAAGAGCGTGGTAATAAAATAAATCTGTGAAAAACCAAACAAGTGTGGAATTATAATTGTTCGTAGTCATGAAAACATGTAATTACATATATATTCTATTAAAATTTAGTTTTATTTTACTATGTCCATTGTTTTATCTTCATTAAAATGAAGAAAGTATTGCATAAAATTCAATGTGGGGTCAATGAAAGTAAGGCTAAGAGTGTTTTAAAAAAATATTGGCAGTTAAGTACGAATTAGATCAGAGTCTGTGTGCACGAAACAATGTTAAAAAATCTAAAGGGAACAATTGATTCCAAATATTCTAGCTGGGAAATCTTTTTCGTCCTTGAGATATGCCACCGCCAATTTAAGTTTATGTCCTAAAAAAAGAAAAACTAATTGAAATTGGGTCTATATAAATTGCAGGCTATTAATATTGATCTGTAAATGGGATCTATTGTTTTTTGTCAAAATCGGAATGTTATGTTTGGAGGTAAAAGAAAAAATCAATTTAATGTTTTTCGTATACTAGGAAATTACTAGTAGGCCGCACGCGTTCAGTACAAAAATACGACTGCCAAATAGGTCCTTACCTATTCTCTCCTCCTAATATAACATAAGTCTCCTAATATAACATAACTCAGACTGCTCGCTCACCAGTCGCCAGACCGCTCATTGGTTTTGTTCACAAAAGTTTTGTAACTTATTTGTTTCGTATTAATTTTTTTTAATTTTTCACTAGTTGTCCTGAAGGCATTTGTCCTGTAGGATTTGTGTACAATAACTTTCCAATACTCATATAGTAAAGCTTAAATTACACAAATACACTTTACTTTTTGAAGCGGAAAAGACCATATTTTATTCAATAATATGGCAAGCAATAAAATATTCATTTATTCTACCATAATTTAAAATAATATTCCAAATTAAATGAACGTTAATGATAACAAACTAACAGTAATAGCGCATCGAATAAATTGACGATAATAAACAAATTTTTAATTTCCCAAACATTAAATATAATTTAGAAAAAGAGTCTTAAGTCAAGTCTACAAGCATATATAAAAGATCATCAAACGGTGCGTATGGTGTTATTTTTAATTTATTTAGCAATATAGACATATTGAAAAATAAATTACCCTACTTTAAATCCATTTCAAATTACACTCAATGATTTAACTTAGAAAAAGTTTTGTCGAACTTAAAACTTTTGACGGTACTTCACTAAGACTTCTAAAGACGGTTTTCATCTTAATACGTAGTTTATATTAGATAACGTATTTTAGGTTAGATACACAAGGGAAATCTATCCTAGGAAAATCTAATCATTGACAATTTCCAAGAACATTCATGTGTTAGTTATAACAGTTCTGTCACGTTTAATCAACACCAAATTCTAATCTCTGGATGGCAAATTGTAGTAGTGTACAAACTTATGTTACTTAAAGATTTTTTTTATTTCGTCATTAAAACAAAAATCCTATACGAAATTGGTTAATAAAGATTTTAAACTCGCGGGTTTCCGCCTAAAAACAAAGCCATAAAACAATTTCTATTAAAATTTCTATGTATTCAGTCATCCAGATACTATAACAATAATTATATCTGTTATGTGTAATAACTATATCCATTATTTAAAAAAATGTATTTAATTACATTTTAATGAAGGAAAATTGCTGCAAATATTTAATACCTAACCTGTGATTAAAAAACCTTTACTACTTTTCTGGCACCCTTTTGAAAGGAGGTAAACATAAATATTAAATATAAAAGCTGGTTTAATTCATTCCCCCGTAAATTTAAACAAATTTTCGTCTGGAATTTTTATTGCGTATACTTTTTAATTATTCGTTCCACATTTTTAGATTTACTAATTTTTTGATTCTTTGCCTATGTGTATCAATGTAATAAAAAAAAATTTAATTCCAGTTTTGTATATCTGACTAAACGTTTTAAATGTTTAGTACAGTTCAAACCCATCCAAATAAGATTTTCTTCAAACAAACAAATTTTTTGATAATGTTCAAAGTTCGAACCTTTAACAAGATTTGTAAATAGCTACAGGTTCATATGTGCCTTAAATATTAAACGCTTTGCACATAGTCAAATTAATTTTCGTACGGTTGAGGGATAAATCAACGTTGATAGATTTGAGGCAAGTAAGAACAATGACTTAAAGTGAGTGCGCTCCAGAGACGTTTAAGCTAATACCTTTAAGGGTAAGTTAATCTAAAATCCTTCAATACTCGAATTCCTTCAGTACACGAATGTTGCCTTGTACAGCCTCTATCTAATGGTTTATGATGCTATTAAATACCCTCTAATCTTGCTATGTTCTCCTTTTAACCAATTCAAAAACACGTTGAGATATTATGTAGCAGTGTTTTGGTATTTTTCATCTTGCCACTTTTTCCATTTTTTAATAATATTGATTTTTCTGAACTAATATATATGTATATATATATATATATATATATATATATATATATATATATATACAGGTATATTGGATATTTCATATTTGTATATAATCTATGGAACTCATATACAGTATTTCAATATAAAAAAAAACAAAAATTACATATAAAAATATATTTTGTATGGATGCAATCTCCATATTATTTTATTGGATTATAACATTTTCAACAATCCACATTACCCTCTTACATAGATTCAAGATTCACAAAACCATCTTGTCATGGTATACATTTTTATTCCGAATGTTTATGCGCGCTTTTCGTTCTTAAACATTACCCGTACTTTTATAAATGTTTCTTTACTGTTTACCCTACCTTCAAGTTATGGAAGTCACTGAATCCTAATACCAAAAATTTACTATCTATTTATGCTTTCAAATGTGGTCTGAAGAAATACACCTTGACTTAACCTCCGCCATTTTCCTTCCTTCTATATTTTCTTCAACTTCATGCTTCTTCCTTTTCTTTTCCTTACTAATATATTAAATTCAGGCCTGTTCGTTGTTAATAACAATTTTTAAAAAGTTATATATAGTTATTTAAAAAGTTCTTTTGTCAAATTCAATAATGTAATCTTTTGGAGTCAATTTCTAAATTAAATAAATGCATTCCTTATTTGTGGTCGACTGGAAGATTGCTCGGTACCAATAAGTCAGACGTACGTAAAAATGTTGCATTGAAGAATAATAGATAAATATATAAATTATGTATCTAGATGAAAAATTAACCGGGTAGTGTTTCTAGTCAAAAGTGCTTTCGCGTCGGAAATTGGACTATTGTCTCCATCGCTCCAATAAATATAAGGGTATCAGAATTAATTTTATTTAAAATACGTATCCGAGCTACGGAGGTAAAATCTGTGAAAATTTAATTTTGTATAAGTTATTTAATAAATACAAAGTTTGCATATTTTGACTATTAATCTTGCATCAACTTAAGCTCTGTTTAAAAAAAATGTATACAAGCATCATTGTTGTCCCATATCATGTATTTTGAATTCTAAAAATCTTACAAATAAGTGGATATATTTTCCTCTTTATGAATCCAATACTAATAAAAATGAAAGATGCAATTTATACCTAAGTCTTATTACATATTGACAAAGTGAGTCCAAAATTCAAATCTCAAATCTGCTATTTACTAGGCGAGTAAAAATTAGTATGAGCAATACACTGAAAACAGAATACCGTTTAAGGAACTTAATGAAATCAGTGAAAAGAAATAAATCGTCAATTAAGTGGAGTATTATAACTGTACGGGTCAAATATAAGTTCAGTTATAACATTCTACTTAATAGATATATCCGTGTGCTCATAACATATTTTTTCCTTTCTACTCAATACATATGAAATAATTATATCTAAAATTTTAGCTGATAAAATATTATCAGGATGCGGAATTATTCAACTCTCATATGTAGATACATTCAATGTAAATAAATAAATAAAATCATAGCCATAATCTGATATCATTAATGATATACCTGCCTGGATATTCACTGATAAGTTCACAAACTGATTTTTCTAATTAAATTTCTTACGAAATTTTAAGTAATTATTTAATTTTTTCATATTTTCAGTTTTCTACTTTGTAATCGTAACTGAATTAAAAAAAACGTTTAATTATCACAACTTAACGTGGTTTTTTAATAACGCATTTTCATTTTGAACCAAAAATGAACTTTAAAACCTCCACATTAGATTAAGAAAGAACAATTGAGTCTAAGTACAAGAAGATGCCGTATCTCTCGAGATCTCCATGTGCTGATTTTACCCAAAAAAATGTAATGTTGCAATGTATAATATTGGAAACAAACAGATGAGTAAATAATTGTAGAATAGAAAAAAAGGGTTCAAATATTTTCATAGATATGCACCATCAACTGTTTTTTGCATCTCTAAATTTAAATATTGCGTAACGTTTTCATAAAGTACTTGTAACATACTCATATACACAGTAAGCACCTATTCATTTGCGAAGTTGCGTAAAAAAGCAAACCTCGCTCGCGTGGTTCGCGATCACGTATCAAAGGGAAACACAACATTTGTGTGTTCTGAATGACGGAAAAAACGAAGTGAAGAACGATACTTCATACCAATGTATGCATAATGACTATTCGCCATTCGCTGAATATGATATTGTAATTTCGGAGCCTACCGCTCCGAAATTACAATATCATAATCAATTTAAGAAAATATCAAGTTAGGGTCATTCAATTTTTGATCTAGATATTCTGTAAATGGAATTATAAAATACACAGATAAACTTCTAAAATAGTAATAATATTATGAAAATGACGCTACTTTTAAAAAGTTACAATTATTCAAACCTTGCAAATCACTTAATCCAACTCTGCACCATGCGCAAAAAAATTAAAAATTAGAACTTTTTTGTTTGCTGTTTTATAAATAGATGCAATTTGAAATAAATTAAGAATAATTGGTCCAAATTTAACTAAAAAAGTCGTCTCATAATTTTTGTTTTTATTGACCTGAAGTGATAATTTAAAGTATTAAAAAAAAGATACAATGAGTCACTAGCAACTTGTAGATTTACATGTACATTTAAAACAATATTACAAATGTCACTAGCAATATCAATCCTATCGCATAGGATGGTATATCCACAAGTTCTGCAAAATTATCTAAAAAATTTTTCCGTTCTTTATTTAGTCTATTTTTTACCACCGATATGTGTAACACACACATCTTTAGTACTGTTTTTTTGAAAATGTATTAGCAGATGTTACAGAATTACATTTAAATTTTCAGTTATATGGTTAATATGAAAAATAAAGTTGTTCCACCTGAATTTTTTTAGTGTGACTGAATTCTTGCAATTTCAAGTTTTTCTCAAAATTTTAAAAAGGACATTCAAGTTTAAGTAAAGTAGAAAATAATTGAATTAAGCACGGAAAATTATACATAAATACGCAGAAAAAAATTACAATATCGTGCAGAAAATATTTTGTTTCGAATATTGATTTCAGATAAGAGATAAAGTTGACAATTTAGCTAGTATAGTAGTATTTCTTAGTGTTCCTGATCCTAAAAGGAAAAACAGAACCCTCGTAAGATCTTTTACGTGGCCGTCCGCATATCCGTCACAGCCGAAGACTATTTGATGCAGAAATTTAAAATACAGCACAGTAATAAAATACATTACGTACCAAAATAATTAAAACCTAAAAATATTAATTTGGAAATTGTAAGGCGTGCCAATTAAGTATTTCAATTTTTTTTAATTTAACTGAAATTATGAAAGATATGGGTTTTTAGAAGCCCAGGCAAATGTAAAAGCAGAACTGGAACAATTTTTCTAAATGCCATAATTATTTAAATATTACGCATATGAAAGATATAGCAAACAATATATTTATATATTTCTATTTTCAAAGTCAATTTCCTCGGAAACGACGTGATGGAAAACACCGAAAAGTTGGCATAATGATATATCTTAAAAATACACCTAATATCGTAGGTTTTCTATAAACTCAATGCAGTTGAGAGAAGCAACGGAAAGACATAATAAGATTATTGTATCGTTTTCCTTATCTTATTATAACTACCTTTTGGCCGCTCTTATTACAAATAGCTACCACTATCTTTATTATAATAAGCTTTTACCCGAGACTTCATTGAGTTTCTTCTGGAACTCTGAGATCTAAAATCCCACCTGCAGTTTTCATATGACGTTTAAATTATTAAACGGATTGAAAAAAATTCGAAAACCCTTGATATTTCCTCATTTTATTACCTCCAAACTTATTTCTTAGGGAATAACATTAATATGCAGATTTGTACTATTGTTTTCTTTTATTATACGTATAAACTGCACAAGAGGATCTTTATCATGTTTAGTTTACCCCTCTGCATACTGATTATGCTTTGTATAAACGTTTGAATGGCAGACGATTTGAAGATTGTGCCTTGAAATTAACTGAATATTAATTAAATCATACTTAAGAACTTTTGCATAAGTATCCGTGTGAGCGCACCGTGAAACTTAGATTGTTGTCGATATATTCAACACCTTGCTAAGACTTGTGAACTAAAATTAACTACTTTAACAACTCTGGCGTGAAACATCCAACGCAAGTTGTTAGTTAAGCATTAGTTTTAGGTTTTAATTATTGCCAAATTTACAGTTATTAATGCATGGAAATATTTATTACTAACGAAAAAATGTATATTTTAATAATTTAAGTCATTCTTAAAGCATTTATATTTAATATGGCGAAGCTGAAATGATGCCATATATTAAGAGGTTGCTCTTATATTTTAACTAAATATCCTCAAGCCGCTCAACATTAAAGCGAAAATATATATTCAAAGAATGTATATGTGTGTGTGTATATATATATATATATATATATATATATATGTATATATATATATATATATATATATATATATATATATACACACATACATGTATATTTACAGTACCATAAAATGAGCGATATACCGCTATTCTGAAGAGAGATTACAGCGAGAAGCAAGTTTTTCTTTGTGGCAATAACATATTATTGTGTTTATTGTTGGATTGATAAAGTATTTATCGAAAGTTTAAAGAAAATCGTTTCATTTTCTTGGAAAATAAATTTTTGCTATTTCTTTTTCATAACACCTAACCAAAAATTTACCCAATGTTAAATTCATTAAATGTCATCCAAGTTTACCCAACGGTTTAGACGCTAGACTGTTAACGGACACACTGATATACATGTAGATGTTTATAATTTACTCTTTTTTGAACTCTATTAGTGCTTCCCTTTTTAATAATAAATTGTCGTTTAAACAGGAAAATAATTTTTTTACTGTAACGTCGTTTTGTTCAATTATAGTTTCGTTCGAAAATAAATAAAAATTAAACAAAATGTACCAATAAATATTAGGAATTATAATAAACTACATAATATTAAAATAAATCTCTCGTTTGCAATTTAGTTTATGGCTCGTAGAAAAAGTTTCCATTTATTTTTATTTAGAGTACAATATTTCGTTATGCCATTGAATATAAAATAGTTTTATAAATTAATTGCATTTTAGCTATGTGACTTATGCGTGTCTAGGTAATGGAATCGTCGAATTCGAAAATGCTCTCGTTTTTCTCCGTTTGTTCAATGTATACAGACGATTTTGAAATTAGTTGTTGCCATTTTATGTAAGACCTATAACGATTCACCTAACGTTATGATCAATTTTAAATTCTACATTATCCTATGGGCCTTTTGTTTACAATATACGGGGCAATTCATTTGCTGTGTGGCAAATAAAAGTAACTCAATTAATTAAAAATAGCCGCTAGACGGTTAAATTTAGTGCACTATAATAGAAAGACATGTGTTTATAAACTTTAATCTATTAAAAATGTATTTAATTTAAATTTGACTATTTAACACTAGCTTTGGACACATTTTAATTGGGCTTATAAGTTTAGTTGCCCATATACAGACATCGAGTCGTCAAATTTAATAAAACAATTTCAAGTTATCGTGGGGACCTTAATCTCTCAATGCCTTTTCACAATCAGAATGCTAGGATCTTCCTTTGAATAAAAAGGAACAAAGATATAATTAGCCATGCAAACAATATCACTCGTTCCACAGTGTTTTATTTTTGCCATAACGCTGACAACAAAATAAATTTTAGGGAAAATAAGGTGTAGATATGCTTAAAAAATGTGCACCGTACATATATATATATATATATGATTTTATTATTATGAAAAAGTAAAATATAACAGTCAATATAATTAAAATGAGTTATTTACTGGTTATATCTTCTATATAAGAAAACATATGGGTGTTTCTCTTTATGTCTCAAAGCTGTATTAAAAAAAGAAATCATTTTAAAACTGTGTCGGCTTTTACTATTATTATAAATTGTTCTTAATCTGTTGGCCGTGAAGAGAACAACAATTAAAAATAGTTTTTAATACTTACATATCATCGAATCATATCCAATAGAAAACTGTGGATTTAATGATAAAGTGGTTATTAAATTATATTTGTTGAAAACAACTTTCCTCATAATCAAAACCGAGTCAAAGAAAATTCTATTTATAAAACTTTGCCATCTCTTACTTGCTTGGAGGACGTTATCGTGTTTTATTAAAAAGTTTCTCAATTACGAGTAGTACAAATTTCGTGAAGTTTTGACCAAAGCCTCTTCCGTACGTAATTTCTTACATATATTTTTATTCTCTCTTCCTTATGTTTCGTTTTACTTATTTTATTTACTTACATTTTGCCTTTAACAAATATTGCATGATCCCATAAAGTGATGCATGATCAACGTGTTTGTGTTAAAACTTCATTCAATAACAGCATTCTGTTTCAATGAAACTATTGTTTTCGAAATAAAATTCAAAACTCAATTTCATACGATTTAAGTTTAGTCGACTTTTTTCAGCCGAGTCGGAATCGATTACATAACCTGAACTAATCCTGTGTAAGTACAAAATTACATAGCGTATTATAAATAATACTATAAAAAAATCAATTGAAATCTAAACCAGAAATAGTAAAAAATTAATATTGTTTTATATGATATTTCACATACATATAAAGACAATGTAATTTTGAAAAAAATGACGTAAATTCGTACGTATTTTTAGTTCGTAGTTACAAAATTTCTTAATTTCTACATATGTTTCACCTTAATTTTTTCATTTAATATCTTTCCAGAAGTAACCATTCTGCCGAAATTAAATGTGAATCGAAATACACTAGGCTGTTAGGATCAATAATGAGAATATTGAGAAATTATATGAAAGATCACTTAGATTCAATTTCAACTAATACATGTTGAAATTCTAGAGGGATGGTTAAAAAATGGGTGGTAGAAAAACCTAATTTACGTAAAGAAATAAAAACTATAAAACAAACCGCAGTAAATAATAATTACAAGCTATAAATTGTCACAAATCTGTACCGTAATAAATGAAGAAACATACTAATACAAGAAATATACCCGGTCGTACCAAATAATAATAAAATGTATTATAAACTCATCCCATACATAGGTAAATTATAACTCAAATTGGGAAATCTTTTAACTATTAATATAAAAAAAAAAATTATATATATATATATATATACATATATATATATATATACATATATATATATATATATATATATATATATATATATATATTACAACATGTACCTATAGTACTTTAAATAACTTGGGTTAAACCTTTATTAATAGTAAAGAAAAAAGAGATAAACATAAAAAGAGTGGTATATATAAGCTTAATTGTAACAACCGTAATTATGTATACATAGGTCAAAGAGGAAGAGATTTTACGATAAGATACAAAGAACACATTGCTAGCTGGCAAAATAACAAACCAGAGACATCTCACTTTGCTAAATACCTCATTGAAAATAACCATCACCCTCATACTGATAATGCCCCCTATATATTACAAATAAATACAAAAGGAAATAAACTTAATATCCTAGAAACATTAGAAATAAACAGACATAGAAAAGACCCTAAGGTTAAATCACCCATACTTAATATCTTCTAAAAATAATAATAATAATTATGAAAATAAATAAATAAATAAAACGAGAAATATGTAGAATTAGTAGTATTACCTTGTTCTTACTTTGAGATACCCTTGCTATTGTATAAATATATTACTGAGAATATTTTCCATTTAATTTTATTACATACACCAGCATATTTTCAGTGTGTTTCAACTAAAATACTTGTATATCGTATAACCCTCGTATAAATTACAATAAACTCACTAACATAAGCAGTGGGAAAATCCACACAAACTCGGCTTCCGCTATTGTTTTGAAACATATAAATGCTGTTGGATGTTCTTAAGAGTTAATCTTTGTTAACAATCCACCTGAAGATATAATACAACGAAACCTATGTCATGGTAAAGAATTTAAAGAAAGTAGAAATAATACCACATCACATAGTTTCATTTAATTGTGTATCCCTACCATTGACATTACCTTTTCCAATATCAATTACATCGTAGCAACATAGAAAACCTATTTGTCAACTTAAGAAAATTTCAATTAGTCACGAACAGATAAAACTTCAAAATTATAGGCATAGGCAGGGCATGGCAACCCAAGCGGATTCTCTTGGATTTGTAATTATATTAACAGATTCTTAATTTTTTTAGTCGGGGGTTTTCAAATAAAATATTTAATCATGTTTCAATTACAACGACTACAGCGGTCGTGGGTTTTTTCAAATTGTTTTATTTTGCTTTTTATTTTATAATTTTTGGAGATAAATGGGAACGTTAGTTTACAACAAACTGTTACAGCGTTCCCTGGTGAGCTAACACCATAACGCCCATCAGAGAACTATCTCCGATGAGTCCCAAATATTTTGCAGAAAACAGTAGTTAGGTCCCTCCCGTTTCGGCTCCTCCGTTCCGTCCCGGGTAAAAACAAAATTTCCGTTGTATCTCCTATATCCCTGTCTATATGCCTATAATTTCAAAATTTATTAAATAGATTTTATTTTAATTCTTTCAAATGCAGTAAAATCTTTGTTTTATATATTCAATTTAGATGAAAATTGTTATGCAGAGCGATTTGGATTAAGGACATATTTACACTTTTCACGAAAAATCTGTGCTTTTCCAAGTTTATTGCAAACTAATGGAATATGTAGTAAATTAATTTTGACATGGAAAGATCGGTTTGGTGGTTTCATACATTATTTTAATGAAAATTTATTTTGAAACTCACTCCGCAAATTTAAAAATTTAAACTTAGAGGATAAATTGTGAAAAATTATGTTTTTAAGACCCATGACAGATTTGATGTAATTTCATTCAAGAGAAATACCATCAACAGACATGGTGGAAATTGCAATGTGCGCACCACCGCGTGTATACTTTACATCTTTAAATAACGTGGACGTATCATATTTAATAATGTGGAGATTATCATACCCGATTTGAAAAACATCGATATGCGTCACTTTTTTCAAAAGATTTCATTGCTGTAAACGAATGTCAAGAAGTTCTGCTTGTAATTTTAATAAGTTTAAATCAATTACAAGGTTATTTACTTTAGTCTGAGAAATATGGGTGGTTCGGATGATAGATATCGTCCATCCAGTTTAAAGTCGTCAATAATGTCAAAATATTTTTTCAGCGGTGACTGAAGATTTGAATATTACTTATCGTGTGGAAGAGGTCTTTGAGCAGATGCTATATTAATATAAAGGTATTTTAGTTTTTTTGCAAGAATTTAGTCATGTTATTTTATAAAGACCGAAATTATAATCGATTTATTAGTACTTCTCTTCATTTAATACTCTAGGTTTTAATAAATTTAAACTTGGTCGACGACGAGATAGCCAATATCGAACATTTTTACTACTACTTAAACATATTACATGTAGAACCTACGAGTTACTTAACTATTACACCAATATAGTATTTATATGCTTCGAAACTTAAGATTGACTTTACGCTCTTTGTCCAATGGAGAACCAAACAAAATATGTTTTGACGAGCGATGGAGCAATGAGTGTTTTCTCTTCGTTTGCATATTCTTCAGTTAGAAATATTTTGGTATTTCTTCCCAAGTTATATCGTTTAATGTTTGTGAGAGCCAATTTCTTTAATTACTAACCTATGTATTTCTCGAGCAATTGTCACCCACGTTGTTGGCAATTATGGCCATAATCAGCGTCTTTTAATAGGCTAGGCCGAATGTTTCTCTTTCGTGGTTTGGCATGTAGAACTATTAAAGCTTTCCTTCGAGGTGACTAATTATATGATTATCAAGTTTGCCAAAAACTGTACGTAAAATGCAATATAGCCCTTGTATATTAAAAGATGTGGCTACACCTGAACATTTTTGAATAAAATTCATAAACAATTTTAATTTAAAAATTATGAATACGTGACTTGCTTTAAAATGTATTAGGAAACGTATGTACTTTCAATAACACCAACAAAAATTATGAAAAAAGCAATCACAGACGTAAGCCAATTATAGGCAAAACTTTATGTTTTGTAGTCTACTTATGTTTTATAGATACCATTATATGTTTAACCTTAATTTAATTTTTTTTTAAAGAAATATTTACAAAAGGTCAATCTTATTACCTAAGAATATTGATACAAAAAATTATACCTGTTTAAAAATGTTACATTACGTAAATAGTACTACCACTAAGATTATTAGTTCTTAGTAGAGTCGTTTATATTGTATAAGATACTATGGTATAGTCTAAAGGCGACCAAAACATCCTGAACAAACGTTCTGCTTTACTGCTGTCGGTCAAGTGATTTTCTACAAATTTCAGAGTATGTTTACACGGATTTCTTCAGACGTTTTCACACAATATTTTATGAAAATTTAGTACTTAATTTTAGGTGAGTTGAATTAATATTTACGAAGTAGATATAACAGTATATAAGTGTGTATATATGTACAGATACACACAAACACATGAGGCAAATAAGCTATCGGCGAGTAGGTAGATAGGTAAGAAAAATGTAAAAAACTTACATGGAAAATAAAAAAAAAATAAACTAAATAAAGCAACTTATTTAAAAAACAATCGTGATTATCAACAATACTTAAAATAATTAAACAATACCAGGATGACATCAAATAATATATTCCCTATCACTTCTACATTTAAATTTTCTCTTCTTTTTATGATTTCCTTCATTAGATGCCAATTCATCGCTTATAAGTTAAGGGTAGTTATACCAGAAGAAGTAAAGAAGTTCACTTTTGCAATAAAAGATCTTGCTTTGGATCGCTGTCCATTTAGCAGCCTTGAAAATATTTTGGATCGCTTCTTATATAGCAGCCAAGAAACTCATAAAACGCAACCATAGTGCCATTTTGAAAATCATAGCACAATCTATTGCTGAGCAGAAACACTTAGTTTGATTAATAGCACATCCTTACTCATTTTCGGTGAACCCAAAAGATGATAACATATATTCATTCGTATATACATACGTTTACAGACGTGTAAGTAGGTATATTGGAATGTGTTCATCTTCATTAAACGCAGCGTATTCATGTTTTGATTTAAATAAATTGGGTGTTATTAAATTTTTCGTGAGTTCATGACATTTAAAAAAGAAGACCGTTTAAAAAAATATATATTTCATTAAAACGCATGAAATAATAAAAATATAAACTGTGCCCAAAAATACGGCTCTCTTGCCTCTGACTTCAAAGGGATCTAACGTTTTTATCGCAGAAGCTCCAACGAAATAATAATATGTTTGTTAAAAAAATCTATGACTATGGTAATTTTTTTGCAAATATGTTCGTGTTTGGAAACGATATTTTACTATAAAAGATCTAATTAACACACGTTTATTTATTATTATCAGGTGGTTTAATTTTTATACCAAGTTTTAAATTTTTCAGGTCAAATTAGTTTTCTTTTTTAAGTACAAGTACATTGGATGACAATTGATCGTACGACTTTAAATAATAGTTTCAAAAAATAACTGATAAATAACTTCTACTAAATATATAATTGATTTATATTCGTGTGGAATTCTTGTTATCACAAATATTTTAACAAAACTAACCGTGTACGTGTGAAATTATAATCTTCTGTTCACTAAAAGAGTCCTTAATAAGTAAACATTACAAACTGGAAAATAATAAATATACGGCAAATAAAAATAATGAAATATCAAGTTTCGATTCGTATTTTCCGGTAATTGTGGGGTAATAATTGATTCAATGATATAATTACAAATTGCAATACGTTTAGTTTTGTTGTATTTACAATATTAATAACACTATTTTGTTGCAATACTTATAGTCACAATGTTGTCAGTACGATTAAATATTATACTAAATTATACAAATTTATTCTTTTCTTTCTATTCATAAAATTTATATAAATACGATTTAATACTGGAAGTAATATTATTTATTTTTCTCTTTATAGTTTTTTGCAGGATCTGTACATAGAAATTAAACAAACGATATTTGATATGAAACTATTTGGCTAGGGAACCTTAAAATGTATAAATTGTTAATACCAGAATATAAAATACGAATTCGAAATGTAAAAGAATTATTTATAATTAATTAGATAACTAGTACATAATAAATAATCTAATGAATTGTAATTTAGAACGAACTACTAAAAATGTGTAGCCATAAGAATTGCAATATGTTAATATTAATTACCGTGGGCAAAATAAGGGATTTCATATAAAATGTAAGAAATGGTTTATTATTCAGTTTTTTTTAATCAAATTTTCTTTTACTCAACTGCTCAGTAAATTGTACACTAATTCGATTTTAAACTTGAGTGGTTAAACGATCGAATCGAATACTACAGCAACGGGAGTATGGAAGAAGTGCTGAAGACTTAAATTGAATTACTCGCAAAGTTACCAACTGTAATATCGGAGAATGTTCCTTTTGATTTTGCAAATGAACTAAAATCGTCTCTGCCGTCGAAGGAAATATCTATTCAATCACCAAGTAACGTCTAAATAATAATCGGTTACAATTAGATGACTAAGTTTCTTATGGGTAACATTTTACTTAAAATGTTGTTAAGTAAATTCATGCAGAGAAATTTATTCCTTTTTTTTCTTTTCACGCTATATATTGTTCATTAGCAATCCAATTTCATTCTTCATCATAGAATTCATTTACGAAGCAAGACTTACTCATTTCCTTTTTCTTAATATCATTATTTTTAAAATGGAAAAATGTAAAATTACCACAAGTCATCGTACGTAAGCGCAACTAAAATTTGGGGCAGGAATTAATTTCATGAATATTATGCCTTGGGTTTGTTTTATTTTGTGTTATCTATTGAGAATAGTATATACTTGGAATAGTACTACAAACTGACCTTATAGATCTTGTTATAGTTAAAATTGTCTGTAGTACACATTAAGAATTCATCAATAACACTTCTTTGATACGAAACGTTAAGCTTTAACATGGTCATTTTTGTTAGTTACGTGTCACCATCTTATACAAATGTACAAATATATACGTGTGTATGTGTGTGTTTGTGTGCATGCGTGCGTATATGCGTGCATGCGAGCGTGCGTGCGTACGTGCGTGCGAGCGTGCCTGCGTGCGTGTCTAAGTGCGTGCGTGCGTGCATTCGTGCGTGCGTGCGTGCGTGAAAGCGTGCGTATGCGTGCATGCGAGTGAGCGTGCTTGCGTACGCGCGTGCGTAAGTGCATGTTTGTGTGTGTGTATATGGAACAAAATTAGGGAGAAAATTATCATTTCTAAGTAGACTCTAGCAGTTTAAAAGTAATAGTTGACTAACTTATGATGAATAGTTGGATCTTTAAAAAGTTTATAAGAACTCCGTACGAGTAACTTAAATCGTTTGTTTAATTTCTATGTAAAATATACTACCTAGTTATACAAACTAGTGAAGCTTCGAGTTTTGGCATGTCCGCCGCCTATATATGTGTGTGTGTATATGGAACAAAATTAGGGAGAAAATTATCATTTATAAGTAGACTCTAGCAGTTTAAGAGTAATAATTGACTAACTTATGATGAATAGTTGGATCTGTAAAAACTTTATAGAAACTCCGTACAAGTAATTTAAATCAACTGCTAACCTTTTGTGTTTTAAAATGTATATTTATTAATTATGCGAAAGATATACTGGACAATATATTTTCATATATACGTGGTCATAAATTATATCATTACTACATGCACAGTGCGTTACCTTGTATAAGGTACACTATGTAGTATATATTTAGGTTGTAAAAAATTAATATTTTAAAATAAATTATTACAAATATATCCTCCAATTTTTATAAATACATAAATATAAATGGAACGATTGAAGTGTAATTTTTATTCGTTTTTATTATTTTCCTTAAATTCTTCTCTTTTGTTGAATTTTAATATCAACATGTAAAAGAAGGGTTTCAAGTGCAAGAGGAGACAGAGAGTGTACTAGCGACTGTGAACAGTCGAAACTAAATACTTTGCTGTAGATTAAAACGGTTACCTTATAAGTTCAAGATATGAATAAGGATCCAATTCTTTGTCCGCAAAAAGTATGAGATGAAAACAAATCAACAAATTTTTAACGTTACTCGTTTTTATAAATGGGCCTATTAGGGTTTCATAAGGGTAAGAAAAATAATTGGTTGCATAAGTTACATTAATTTCTAAATGCAAGTTTGCGTTGAAATTTTACTCAATGGTAATTTACCATTTTTTTCCAGATTTTGACTTACTTGGTTGAAAAGTGGGTAAAGAAGGCGGGAGAGGTACATATACTACAAAATGCTTTAGAGGCTCATCTCGCAAAAAAGAGGATATTCGGTCGTATCTTCAATGATACTTCAGTCAATGAGAAAAAAAATTTAAAATGTGAGAAAAATATTTTCATCCTCAAGTTTATTCTGACAATCGTCCTGAAAATTTCATCACAATCGTTCTATAAAATTTCTTAACAAAAGTTGTTTTGAAAGTCATAATAGATATTTTATAAATAATAAATTTAAATCATGATTTGATTTGTTGTCAGTTGAAAAAATGAAAAAAAAAAATCGTGTAACTTTTTCTTTCAGAATTATGAGAAAAATAATTGTTTGCATATATTTCTTTAATTACTTAACGTCAGTTTGCGCGTTGAAAGGTTTAATAAATTCTGATAAAATAATTCATTTGGGTTATTGACTTATTTGATTAAAATTTAGAACTGTGAAGGTGAGAGAACATACTGCGAAATGTTTGGAGACTCATCTCGGCAAGTACTCATCTCATCTCGGCAAGTAGTCTCGGTTGCGTCTTCAATTTTGCTTTACTCGATGATACAAAAATTTAAAAAAGTAAAACAATATTTTCTTCCTATAATATGATCCATTCGATAAATAAAAAGAAAATTCAAAAATAGTTTCTTACTTCTTTACGTTCATGTAATTCAACTACACTTTAAAGTTTTGTCACAATTGTTCTTATAGTGAGAGAACAATGACTCTACGACATACGAGAGTATTTAAGATGATTCCATTTTGCGGAAAAATAAAATTTGCATATGGAAATAAATTTATATTAATATTTTTGAAAAGATAAAATATTTAATAAAAGATAATAATATTCAAAAAAATTACAATGCCTTTATATAAATCACCAAACACATTTATTATACTAAAGAAATTATTAATAAAGAAAAGACAATATATATACGATAAATATGTTTATCTGGAAATTATGTGAAAAAAGGTTGTTAACAAATTTCTTAAAAATAAATTTTTCACTTAAATTTCAGTAAATAAACGAGTTTATAACAAATTAATTCTTCACGAAAGCCAATCTTTACAGGTTACCACAGTTATTAAAGAGATTTTAATTTATTTTGATGAATGTAACATTTAAATTCCTAAAATATCAGACTTGCTGCCATAGGGATTAGCAAGGAGGATTTAACGTATTCCCTTACTTTCACAAACTTAATTTCTTGTCATTATTTTCTGACAGAATATTTGAAATGCTTATTTTTTATGGACACGTTTAATGCGCACTTCAATTTTTTTTTCATTGATCCCAATTTTATTATAATTAAACGTAATACTAATACGCTTACTGGATCATTTTTTGTATTTTATCGAAAGTTTTTAGCATGTTGTTCACTCCCCATTAGTTAAGTCCATAAAGGCTCATAAGCTATTTGACAGTCTTAATTATGTACTTCGTTTGGACTATAACATTAGAAATTCTCAAGTTGAAATCAATGATAATCATAGTTTGAATTCTAGGGTTCATTTAAGGCCCAGACTGGAGAAACGTTGTAACTAAATTCAGTTAAAAGTTAATTGTAAGGGCCGAATTGAGATATCATTTTTTATTTAATCTACTAACCTAATAAATTTTCGCCCCATCCAATACTTGTAATTATTTCCGAAGAAATTGTTTTAATGTCTTATCTCCTCAATAAAATTTACATAACGCAAACCACGGTTAGATAGAGGGACCAAAGTATTATACTGCTGCTCGAAAATATAGTGACGCATAAAAATTTATTTTAACTTGAATATTGCTCTACAGAGTTTTTGATGAGAGATTTTTTTCATAACCCAGATAATAAAATGTATTAGTCATTTACCCCATTTTATGAAATATTAACTTCTTTAAGTTTTTTTTTTTAAAAAGAATGATTCGAAGGATATTTACAATGGAATGCAAGAATTAATATTTGGTGTTAATTCACGTACTTCATAGTTTATTCTATCTAAATTTCGTCCTAGAAACATTTTGTGGACTAACTGTTAAATGTGAAAAAAATTAATTGGCAGGAGAAAAGTTTTTATTTATTTTTCACCTATATTTCCATTATATGGTTTAATGGAACCTTAAAGCATTAATGTAGAGAGATAACTTTAAAATAAATAAATTCATAATTACAATGAACTCAAAAAAAATACAAAAAAATACATTATACATGCAAGTTTATCAAGAGTATACATGCTCCTCAGCGACTGAAATAATAATAATCCAAATGAACATTATGCAAAAGACAGTAATTAAAATAACACATTGTAATAAAAAACAACGTTGAATTCAACTCTGAAAATAAATTAAACTAACCTCAATGGGTGGTAAAATAGTTGAGGATTTAATGCATATATCGCCGATGAAATTTTATATACCGGGACTAGATTTAAATTTATCTCTGTTACATTTTATTCAAATCTCTTTCAATACTTTAGAGACTAGGATTTTATTATGTAGTACGATAGTTCGTATTTGAATGTTCACATTCTACGTATGTAAGGGGAGAAAATTGAAATGCATCGATTGGAATATCGTTGTACCGATTGGATTATGTGCTTATTTTTTTTGTATTAATTCTTCAATCATTATGTGATCTGGGTTTCTTTCCATAACCTATGAAAGAAATCATCTTGAAGATATTTGTTTTAATTTATAATAAATTTTCTATTGCGTACTGAATATAAATTTTAGGTGACTGTATTTTTGTAATACTTCAGGAATTATTTTAAATTTACTCGAGATAAAATAGATATTTTGAACAAATTCTTCTTGCTTTATAGTTCTTCGTTCCGTGAAATAGATATCTTGAATAAATTTTGCCTTGGACTTACTAATTTTGACATCCTTAACTATTTAAGAAATGATAACTTATTTAATTTGTTGGAAGTAATCATTGAACTTACACACCGGCTCTATCCTTGTACCCCAACGAATAATCATAATCGTGGCGGAGGCAGCATATCACGGTGCTTTTCTCTAAAACTTGAACCTTCGAAAGTGGCGAGTAAGAAAAAATCTGGAAATATTTTTATATGCTGACTAATACAATACTTGAAAAAAATTATATTATTTAAGGTTACCCATGCTATGCTTATGAAAATAAATCTTCCCCTAATATTAATCAAAAGTAGTTCAATATGTAGAAACTAACTTATTTATTGTAAGCCCATTACTGTTTTTAGGTATTTCAAAGCATGACATACGGAACGTTCCAATGATACCACCGCCAACAATACAATTTAATGTTACGTCATTGCACCTCTATTCATATTAAATTTCAATCTATATCCTTATTGTTTCTTTACTAACTTGATTTTATGCAATCTTCTATTCTATGATACATTAGCGGTACTCAAAAAACCGTCTTCGATCTGAAAAGTTGTCGCTGTTGTGTATTATATTGATCACAATTTATGACGACGCGGCGCACCACAGAAATCCGCGTTCCTTTCCAACCCGCTCGTCGAGCGGGCCTGGACTGGTGTTCTGGTTGGCTGTAAGAGATTGTGTCTTTAAGCTTACTTTCGTAACAAATGTATACATTAAAGTAATGATACAAATAAAATTTATAAGAAACTTAAAATTATCCGACTAGCATCTAAAGTTACAAAGAGTGACCCAAACTTTTTTAAATATAATGCAAATCAGAGCCAAATTAAAGGAAAGTGAAAAGAAAAACTCGTTCACACACATTACAAATTCTGCACTGAGCATTACACATATTGCAGACACAAATATTTATTGCACAAGAAATACTTTTTCAGTAAGTTACATTTTCATAAAAATGAGTTATTTCTACTAGTGTTCAGTTATTTCTACTAGTGTAAAAATATTTAATAGAAACATGTATTTGCTAACTAACAATAACTTGACGTACTCCTACATCGTGTAACAGTCCTGTACTGATATATAAAGATGGGTACGCTACTCTCAAATATTCGCAATTTCATTATTCGCGAGTTAGATTTTACTAACCAATGTTCGGAATCTGCGAGTAAAAGACCCGCTTCTTCGCAAACGAGAAGAAACAAATCGTAGTGTGGGAGTAAGTGCGCGCTGAGTGGAATGCGGACGGAATATGTATTTATATCTTTGTACTTGTAGTTAAAAGTTATTACTTTCTAATTTTTTCTCAGGACACGCGCATTTGTATATCCACATATCTTTACGTAAATCATCATATCGTGTATAAAAAATGGTCTCAGTATATGGTAAAGTAATAAATTAATAAACTAATAGGCAAATATTTCCTTTTTTTGAAAGCTAAAGGAGATATTAGGCAAATAACTCTGATGGGTGTTAAATTTGTATTAACGATTTTATATATCTAAGGTATCACAATGTTTTCTTTCATAGGATTATTTTTATTTGGCAAGTGTTAGTTGAAACCCGTCTGATTCATTGTGTCAGCTATGCGCTCTGACCTCTGAACTAGTGAGGAAATTATATAATCGACAAAGAACCTCTAACAAACTGATATGAAAATTATTTCAAATGTAATTTAAAAAGTATCTTCCATTAAGTAAATTAATTCAAGAACGATTTCTAAATTCTATCTTGGAGTAGATATTTTACAAATTGAAATAAAAAACTAGTAACCGTCTTTTCTTAAAATTTAATCATAAGGTATTTTATAATAAATCAAGCGAAATTGACTCTGCAGTCCGACCTTGAAATTACCTACAAAAATCCAACCATTGCTGATGTTTACCTAGCCACGAAAAATACTTAGATTACAATCATCATTATTATCGATTTTGCTACTGCATTTTATTCTCCTGTTTTCGATATTTCACTTGCTCGATATTTGGTTAGCGACTTGTGTTCCGAAAGGTCAAGTTCTTCTACCATTAATTTTTATCACATTTGTTAATAGTCATATCAAAACTTTTATCGTTTTTTTTAATAAAATTACAATTTAATTTGATTATATCTATATAAAGAAATTAAATTTTAATTTTATTAAAAAAATTACTTTCCACTAGAAGTCAACGAGATGTCAATTCAGAAACGACTTTTTTCATAATTTAAGTGAAATTGTTATTAAATTGGTATCTATTACATTAGATTCCATCTTTTAATTAACAATGCAAACAATACAGGCAATCACAATCTCTAGGATAATCATTATCCCGCATGTACGCCACTAATTACTCACCGGCGTTACTTTTCCGTGTGGAATTTGGATTTTTTAACTCATTTATGTTTATAAATTATATCAATATTTTCATCCTAGTGCACAATGATGGGTTTAAATTCGTGTCAAATATTATTTTAAACGTCTCAATTGACAAGAACAAAGTATGTGACCGGACGTAAACCTACTGCACGCCTTATGTGAATGTGGATATTAAGTCGGTTTGCACCTACTAACTTAATAAACAAAGATATCTTAAAATTATAAAGCGAGAGAAGTTCCGGCTCGTTTTGGTCCATGAAAGCTTACGGGAGGTGCTTTTACCATAGACGTTATTATCCTAGTTGTCTCCAGAGCTGCACTCAAATGGCTCCAACTCGTACGGATGCGACGTGTTATCCCCATTGTGGTGGGAATTCTTTAGAATATTCGTGAATTACAGCTCACCTAGAGCCCGTATGAAAACTCACAATTCATTTTTGTCATCATAATAATATTTTACCAAATCTTAATATATCTTGAGCTTATATGGCAGCCGCATTTACGTAACACAAAAGTATTACATATATTCAGATAGATTTTCGTTTACTAAAATAAAGCTAAATCATTCCAAAAGCTAAATCTTTGCTAATATACCACCTGAAGATGTTGTAATACAACGAAACCTAGGTCGTGGTAAGGAAATTAAAGAAAGTAGAAATAATACTACATCACGTAGTTTCATTTAATTGTGAATAATGAATTTCTACAAAATTAACGCCAAATATATTCAATACTAAATCATTCACTTATGTATTCATTTATACTACGATTACACACGTGCGACCATAGTGAAGGAAATACGTATTCAAGAAAAGAAAACTATTAAATCTAAAAAACCTAAATTAATAAAATTTAACCCGATTATTTTTTTATAAAAGCCAAGTTGAACCACGTGGCAAAATAGCCATACGAGCAATAATTTTTACACAAACTACTATAAGTTAATAATTATATATATGGTAGTAGATTATATTTTATTTATTTCAGTAAAATTAATATTAAATATAAAGAGGATAAAAATTTAATTATTACATTTAATTAAGCTAAAGCTCTCAAACTATAAGAAAGCAAGGTCGACTTAAAATAATCTATTAACAAAGAAAATAGTAAGTTGTCATCATAATTCATTTAGTTACCTAAATCTATTAAATGTTAAATTTCAAATCAAGTGTCGTTTTTAAATTACTGATTTGATTTATGAGAATTATGAACATTGTAAACACATTATTGTTTACAATTTTCATTTCACAGTCATTCAACATTAATTTTAATGAATATCTCAAGATTT
Source organism: Druceiella hillmani (assembly GCA_039881145.1). Taxonomy (NCBI): domain Eukaryota; kingdom Metazoa; phylum Arthropoda; class Insecta; order Lepidoptera; family Hepialidae; genus Druceiella; species Druceiella hillmani. Next base: position 24,290,456 of record JAYKKI010000028.1, on the reverse strand, counting down.
AATTTTGTCTGACCGATTTCATTATCATGTTTGTTTTTTTAAAGCATATTTTACTGTGAATGAAATTAACTTCTATCGAAATCTTTATGCCGCATTGACAAAAAGAAATTGAATTCAGCCGACTGATAAAGAGATTGAAAAGGATGGTAATTTCTGACAAGTCATCTGACACGGAAAATATAAATTTCAAACCAAGCAACTAGAAGGAGAAAATTGATTTTCTGATTTTGGCTGTAGAATTATTACGCAACAAAGTAACGGCTATGAGCTAGGAGTTATAACGTGTCAGAATAGACAATTTATGTTATTAAAATATATTAAATTTATTCTAGTTGTTACCATGGATAATTGATAGGTCCATAATCTTTGATTACAAGGTAAAATATTTTATTCCACTTGTAAGTCCACAAATACCCGTTAGATATTATTCTCTCATATTTTCTTTATGCAAGGAATGTATATTATTTGTTCGTAAAAACACATTATTCATATTATAAATTATTAGGAAGGAGCTTGTTTTCACTTTTTTTTGACACTATAGAAGAGATAACATAGAAAAATAATGTTCCCGACTATTTATAACGAAACAAAATAATGATTATTCGCTAAACAATTTAAAAATAATTATACTTCGGTCATATATGTATGTGTTATAGTTCAATTAAAACAACATACTTAAATTTACCATACAAATATGTCGTACTTGCAACTCTAAATTACAATCCAGCTGAAACTATTAATATGAAATAACTAGCTCGCGGTATAAAGTATCGCACCGCTTTATTTCTTGAAAACTTTTTACAAATTAATATATCAAATCAAAAGACGAAGTATAATTTTACTTTCTTTTATACGTCCGCAATAATTATAGTGGAAAATTCTGGTGCTGATACTGGAAACTTGACCACCATTTTAGAAATAATAAAGAGGTTACGTGACTAGTCTAGTAAGTAACTTGTAAATTGTAGATGTAATTGATGATTTAGTTAAATATGCAAAAAATATTAAAGTTGACATACAATAATATAAATATGTTTTTTATTTGATTTTTTTTTGTCATAGATGTCAATACCATAAATTAATAGATCGTTTGAATCCAAGACGTTACACATAATTTTTCTTATATCCCTTTATATTTACGAGTAATGACAACGGAAATGGTTACTTATCTTTATGGCACTAAAAAATATGTGTGTTTTAATTTTGAAAATGTCCCTATTTAATTATGGTAGTATGCTTTGGCAAACTATGTTTTTGTAATTTATATACTTGCCTCGTAACATTAATGACAGTATCAAAATTGAGTGTTTTCACTGAACTGAATATAACGTGATATTTTCTAAGAGAGTTATAATAGAGTACATGAAGCGTTTAATGATAAAATTGTCAATTTACAATTCATTATATATATGTCAGTAACGATTTTTGAGATTGGGATTGAAGGATATATATCCTTTTTAAAAAGGTTAAGAAAAATGCTCACACGTGAAAATTGTTCACTACTGCAATTTATGTTCTACAGAGGACCAAATTACTGTTTAAATATCTACAGTTGCTAGCATATAGTCGTATGGTATACAGTCAATATGGCACACTGTGATTTTAATTTATTTTCGAAAATCAATTAAATATTCACTTCAAAATATTTTGAACGTAAATGAGGGTATGGTTTTTTTACGATGGTGGTGGAAGAAGCGCCAGAATTCAATGCTTAATTCTAAAGTTTTCGCTAGGACAATAATGGAGATTAATTCGAAAAGTAAAAGAATATATACTATTGTTATACCTAGTTTTATTTTTCTGAATTAAAATACTAGGAGGATTACCTTCATATTCTTTAATTTCACTTACCTGAGAATATTTCAAGACTATTACTGCGAATATTACTGCCATAAATTAACAAAGATAGTCAAGAATGAGAATTGAAGTGAAGAAATACGAGAATTAAAAGGACTTCAGCGATGCAATGCTAAAAATGAAGTTACGAGTATTTTGCATATCGGAGATTTGATTTCATAATAAAAGTTCCAGACGGTAGCACAATTTTTATGAACCTATAGAAAAAAGTGCGTACATTCCATTTTTTACAGACCGTGCAATTTATTCACTTTTAATAGATATTAACGTTCAGTTTCAGGAATGAAACACGTAAGTTAAACTTTCTTGGATTTTTAATATTCTATCCAGTTATTAGGAAATTTAACTAAAATTATGGAATTCTATTCTTAAAATTAAAATTTTGGAATTTATTTCATTTTAATTAAACGTTGATTTCATCATTGGAAATCATGTCAAATATAACAAATTAGGAAGGATTGAATCTTGTTTTGTAATTTATTTTCCAAAACTTTTCAGAACTGAATTTGTAAACGTCAGAAATGTGCTCTTTCAATCTCTCTTTTTTTCTTTCTTGTCTATCTTCCCAGACATTGAATGAAATAAATTTATAATTCTTAATCTCCCTAGTCACTAAAGTTTCACCAACAAATAATTTCATGTCATTAAACAGCCAGGTATGCATAAAGACATGTACATCTTAACATCTGTGTACTAGCCTGTAGAAGAATTATTGTTAAAAATTTCTCTAAGAATTGTGTACTCTAAGATATTTAAAATTTACAACACGTACCTGCCACATATGTGGCCGAAAGGTCAACATAAACATATATGGTCTTACATTATGTATTGTGTTCGCTAGTTTTGCTATTCGTTAATAATAATTAAAGGGATGGCATGTACCGTCCAATAGTTTAAGAGGTTTTTAGCCAATAAGATAATTTTCTTTTAAACCCCGATGTTTTTTTTAGATCTAACAAAATTTTTAAAACACACTTCGATCTTAACAGCCAAACAGTTGAAGTCATTTTAATAAATATCACATATTTAAAATATGTGTCAAATAATTCATTTTTATAATAATCTTAATAATATGGGCACGTAATATTGTCAATGTCTAATTTAAATTAGATATTATTATATCACCTATATATACGCTCCATAACATTGTCCTCCGAGCCAGATAAATTCATCGGATTAATTGTGAAAATACATCAAAACATTCAAGTGACTTAAAATTATATAGTGTGACAGCAGCAAGCAGTAAAGACAATTCATTGAAAACAATACAAAAATCTTCGATCTTTTGAGCAATAAAGTTACACGAACTAGACCATTTTTAAATGCACGAATCGACTATTGTGGGCCATTTTATCTTAAGGAAAAAAAATATAGAAACCGTGGTTAAATAAAAGTTCATGCCTGCATATTTACATGTTTTGCAACTAAGGCGGCTTTCATTGAATTAGTATCCGTTCCGGAGATACATTCAGAAGTATTTCCCATCTGAATTTCACAGTTGACGCAATTAATCGACTGTCAAGCTGGCAACTTTTTCATACATCAAAAAACATTTTTGGAACAAAGTGGTACTTGGATCAATTGATGGTCCGGAATAAAGGCAGAGTAAAACACATAATCAAATAAGAACCGGTATGCTGGTTTTGCTGAAAGAAGATAATGTACCACCTTTAAACTGACCACTTGGACGCTTCATGAACGTTTTTCCAGGCGGAGTCCGTGTTGTCACCATCAAGACAAATTCAGCAACTTATAAACGATCTATATCCCGAACAGCCCAAGTAGCCGCCTCACCACGATAATTTAAAAGGTTTCTAGCCAATAAGATAATTTTATTCCGCATCAAATAATTAATTTTTTTTGTGAGAGTCTTAACAAAAAAAGTCTCTAGTGTTGTAACAGTCTATTAATAATTAGATATTCTTATTTCACCTACATGCCACATAAAAATTTTTGGCATTAGAAAATAGACATATTTTAAAAAAATAATCTCGAATTCATTCAAATATCCTATGCAGTTTTATTTTGGGGAATATTTTTGAAATTTCATCATCTGTAAATTTATTTACTCAATTTTTTTTTAATCTAGATAAGTAGAATTAATAAACCTAGTATGAATATTTGGTTTTGCTTTATTTCAATATAAATAAATTTTATGTTCAATATAATTCAATAAAATCTGTTTCGCGCCTTTTACTTAAAGATATATTAAAATGCAGCTACTATTTATGCACTACTGCAATTTATGTTCTACATTAATTGCACTACTGCAATTTATGTTCTACATTAATTGCACTACTGCAATTTATGTTCTACAGAAGACCAAATTATTTTTTAAATGTCTGCAGTTGCTAGCATATAATCGTATGGTATACAATCAATATGGAACACTGTGATTTGAATTTATTTTCGAACATCAATTAAATATTCACTTCGAAAACGAGGGTTTTTTTTACGACGGTGGTGGAAGAAGCGCCAGAATTCAATACTTAATCCTAAAGTTTTCACTAGGACAATAATGGAAATTAATTCGAAAAGCAAAAGAATAATGACTATTGTTATACCTAGTTTTATTTTTCTGAATTAAAATACTAGGAGGATTACCTTCATATTCTTTAATTTCACTTATTTATATACATATTATTATATTACTGCCATAAATTAACAAAGATAGCCAAGAATGAGAAGTGAAGTGAAGAAATATGGGAATTAAAAGGACTTCAGCGATGCAATGCTAAAAATGAAGTTACGAGTATTTTGCATATCGGAGATTTGATTTCATAATAAAACTTCCAAGCGGTAGCACAATTTTTTTGAACCTATAAAAAAAAGTGCGTACATTCCAATTTTTACAGACCGTGCAATTTATTCACTTTTAATAGATATTAACGTTCAGTTTCAGGAATGAAACACGTAAGTTAAACTTTCTTGAGTTTTTAATATTCTATCCAGTTATTATGAAATTTAACTAAAATTATGGAATTTTTAAATATTACCACAAAAAATACAATATCAGAAAACAATATCATGTTCTTATTTCATTTTAATTAAACGTTGATTTCATAATTGGAAAACATGTCAAATATAACAAATTAGGAAAGATTGATTCTTGTTTTGTATTTTATTTCTTAATATATTTTCATTTCATGTCATTAAACAGCCAGGTATGCATAAAGACATGTACATCTTAACATCTGTGTACTAGCCTGAAAAAGAATTATTGTTAACAATTTTGCTAAGAATTGTGTACTCTAAGATATTTAAAATTTACAACATGTAGCTGCCACATATGTAAAACTCTCTTGGTAAACTGTAATTGTAAAGAAATGTGGAAAACCATACTGTGCCTAATATATGTATAGATCGAAAGGTCACCATAAACATATATGGTCTTACATTATGTATTGTGTTCGCTAGTTTTGCTATTCATTAATAATAATAAAAGGGATTGCAAGTAGCCGTCCAATAGTTTAAGAGGTTTTTAGCCAATGAGATAATTTTCTTTTAAACCCCGATGTTTTTTTTAGATCTAACAAAATTTGTAAAACACGCTTCGATCTTAACAGCCAAACAGTTGAAATCATTTTAATAAATATCACATATTTAAAATCTGTGTCAAATAATTCATTTTTTATGATAATCTTAAAATATGGGCAATTAATATTGTCAATGTCTAATTAAAATTAGATATTATTATATCACCTATACGCTCCATAACATTATCCTCCGAGCCAGATAAATTCACTGGATTAATTGTAAAGAAACCCTAAGAATTTCATTTAAAATGTTAAGTAGTATACTAGAGACAGAAGGTTTAGAGTGTGTTTAAGAATAGTTTTGTAAATTAGATTCAGAGATCAAATCATTAAACGATATACCTGCGTATTTATGAGTCATATTTTAATCGTGAACTATAATACGTTTAGGATACAATAATTGTGCGTTTAAGAATAATAACTTATAAAGAAAGATTCCCTATACATTAATTTTATTATTTTATTATTAATTAGTAATTTTATTATTTTATATATAATGTACGCCTCCAAAAAATATCCAGCTGTTGACAAGTGAATTAAAGTCCCAGCCAATAAGGTAATAAATGCAACAAAGCCGTGATATTTTACCGTGCCTTCGTTAGTAGTAACTTCGTATCGCCGTTTCCCAGTACATCGTTAATGTATGGTCCGATAAGTATGATTGAAAGATATTCGCGACGAGATACTTGACTACAGTCGCTTCCCTTATAAAAGATGGAAGTATGTACTCTCATTTTAATTTTTCCTAAAACGTAATAAGTTTCCAAATCAAGTGTCTTCTTTTAATATCATAATCCAATAAAATTTTATTAATATTATTGTATACATCTCTTACATTTTAAATAAATTTAGTCCGTGATTGATAAATGATAAGACCCTTTATTATCCTCGATGCCACATTTTATCAATGTGCCAATTCCTTATCGCCAATGACATCACCTATGTCTTTTACCTTGATTTACCTTGAGGGGCAATCTGCCTAATTACCTACAAGCAAATATCTTCACAATCGTTAATTAATGCTTAGTCGATACGCATTGAGTCTCTCGAAATATGTTGCGGTCTTTTGTAAATCAAATAAATGCTAACCTAATTATAAATATCAGTATCAATGAAAAAACTGAAGTCCTAATGAAAGGGATCGGAGAGATTTAAATTGTTAATAACTTTTACTAGATATTTGGAATATTTCTATCAAAAATTGAAAATATCATCAATGGTATTGCAGATCATATTATAATTTGAGAAATAACTTGTATAGCGATACTTCTTTAACGCACCCATGAATGCGCTAGAACAATTTTTGAAAGCATATTTGTGTCTGCTCTTATAGTCGCATATTGAATTAATTCGCTATTAAACCGTCTCATCGTCGTCAATTTTATACGAATAGTTTTGAAGCAAATCATAAACTTGTTACGATATAAAAACAAAGTGCTTGAGCATGATATTTCGCTTTATTTTAATGACAAGTTTTATTTGCAAATTTTGAGGTATTTTCTTACATAGAAAGATAAAAATTCTGGAATGAAGATAGAAAATGGATTATACTGGCATAATACTGATGAGGGTATTGAATCGAATCGTAGATATGAGAAATTTGAAGAGCGTAGGAAAATCTCTTGTTTATTAACTATTAGTTTTATTAATTGCAAACAAACGGTAACCTACGTAAAAAGGTTTGGTTATATTAAAATTTATTCTGCAAGTATCTTGACGACTGGAAAAATATTTAGTTTGAACATGTCTTTTTAAACAGACAACTTAAATAAGTATCTATAAAGACCAGCAACTTGGAATAAACAAAATTATAAGCATCGAACTATTAAGTTTTTTCAGCATCATAAGACTAACTGAAATAATATAAAAGGCATGAATAAAACATTTCTGCCACGAATTATATTTTATTTCCATCTGATCTACAAATTTCTGATGCATTTACTTATTTTCTTTATCAAACTAACGGTTTGTTAATTTTATGATGTCTAATAAAATGAATCGAGGGCATATTTAATTATAGTTGTTTTCAAATTAAATTTTGTTCTAATATCCGCATTTATATTCGTGAGATTCAACAGAATATCATTAAGGGCCGCAAGAGAAACCATATTTGAAAACAACTATCAACATACTTCGGTTTACAATTGAATTGTCGATTACATTTTCAGAATTACAATAACTTCCTTTTTCCCGACTTGCAAGAATGAAGATTTTCCTTGACTCAATGTTTATTACATCGGAATAAAGCGATTGATTTTAAAATTGTTAATAATCTGTCATTTTGTAATTAACGGAAATTTTTTTTAAACGCATTTATATACTTTTAAATTTATAACATCTGGAAGAAAAAAATTATAACAAAAAGATTGTGTAGCAATTTGAACTAAACAATTGAAAATAAGTTTTGAATAGAAATATTTTGGTTAAGAGCAAAAGGATGTCAACAATATCTATGTCTGATTTACCTCAGCTATTGATTATGATATTCCTTTTACTTCATCTGTAAAGGACTTGACCTACTAATCGACCAACATCTCACATGGTATTCTCAAGTAAAAGACGTTAGTAGTAAGATTTTCTTCAAAATAAACTCTCTTAAACCGTTTCGAAATTTTCTTCCACTGCGAATTTAAATACACATTTGTCAAACTTTACTTCTGCCTATTCTTGATTATGGAGATGTGTGTCATTTTTAATATACTTAGTAAATTATAACGACTCAAAACCTGAGTATTCGATACATTTTCGGGCTTAAAAAAATTGACCATATATCCGAGCATCGTTCACATCTTGGCTAAAGATTCCTGGTCTACGTAATCTCCATCTTCTATGTTTTGTATATAACATCCTCAATAATCCCGTTATACCTTCATACCTTAAATCTAGATTCCAATACCTGACATCCCATGACCTCGAAGCACGATCGAAAAATAAGTATACCCTCCTAAACCAAAAGTGAGATAAATGTAAACAGTTAATAGCCGGGCATCCAAATTACTGCGATCAATCTATCAAGAGAAATTTAAACAGTCCTTTTTCTCCCGTAAAAATAATCTACGGTAAAAAAAATATTTGGACTTTTGCTATAATTCTTCCTTAGCACCAATATATTTGCAACAATACATGTATGTTACGTATTACTGCAATATTTATCTTATTCTCACGTATTATTATTTACTTATCTTAAATAAATTAAATTCGTTAAAGTCGATGGGAATAAAATAGGAACCACATTTTTATTACAGCTGATTTTTTTTCAATTTATGATATGTGAAAAAATCCAAGATACGAATCACGACTGGTTTCTATGTTGACTACACAGTTTTCTAGTTACGTGCATTTTTGAAATTTTACACCAGCTTCGGTTAGAATAAATTTTGAACTTATGTTCAATGTTATGTGGAACACTGTGAATGTAGATGTTCATATTCATGCACATTAACTTTACTTTTAAAACTACATATTATTGACATTAATATGTTAAATGAGAAGAAATCGGAACAAGTTTCCTGCTTTTGACCATATGCTTTGAGAAGCATATAAGTAAATAGTTTTAACGTGGAATGATGAGAGATGCGTCAAGATTCATAGTAGATGTTATCGTATAGTTGTATGGATATGCTTGTGATATATATATATATATATATATATATATATATATATATATATATATATATGTATATATATATATATATATATGTATATATATACATATATATATATATGTATATATATATATATATATATGTATATATACATTTTTGGTAACAACGATTTCTTATTTTTTTTGGTAACCAGTGACTTCTATGTTAACCAGTGATATAAAAGAGGAAAAACAGAACTTGAGCAGAAAAGTAAATTTAAAAAATTAAAATGCCCTACTGCCGAAAAGTGAACTAGAAACTTCACTTTTCATTTTACGCCGTTTATTTATACAATTAGGTATATGACATGCACAGGGTATAATAAATCACGTACTAGAAATTTATCACTATTTGGCATCGATAGCAACGTAATTCAAGTTAGTTTACCTCGTGTGGCTACAACCCAATAATTTCAATTTACTTACTACTTAAATTAGTGCTAATCAACAATGGTAACCAAAAAATAATTGTGAATAATTATTTAGACTGGTTTCTTCATATTGGTTTTGCTGTGACCCCAGGTTTTTCAATTCACTTTTATTTTTATCATTTTATTTATTTTCGATTTAAAATTATTCGTTTGAATGTGTGTTTCAGAATCGCTCCAAGTTAATTTTTCATAGTACATTTTAATATGAAAAACTAATAAATTAGAAATAATGGTTTAGTTACCATTCCTCATCATCATCGGCATATAACTATCCACCGCTGGACGAAGGCCTTTCTCAAGCACGTCACTATTCACGTTCTTTCGCCTTTCCCATACAGTCTCTTCTGGTCGACTCTAAGTTCATCAGTCTATCTGACTGAAGGTTAGCAGTCATAGTCATTTACACCGACAGTGAATACATTAAGTCATTTTTACGTAAGAATAATAGTAATAACATCGATTTTGTCATTAAAAAAATATTAACTAAAATGATAAGAAATATAATCACTTATTATATATTTATTATTAAAAGAATAGAGAATATTTTCATCTTAAATTTCCGAGAGGAAAGAGAAAAAAAATTATGCTGCATAAATTATTCAATACCTATCTTTAAAAGAATGAGCCCCTATTAGCTGTCAAATGTATTACTTTTTTACTGTGTAATGTCTTTTACATTACTTGCAAAATGAGGACAAATCTTAAAATGCATTCTGTATTAAAATCCAATAAGCCATTGGATTATACCGTAAATAGTCCGATATACATAAACATATACACAGATACGCCCTGAAACTTTAACCCTACTTTAGCAGTAGAATATTAAAAATGTAAAGAAGAAGTAACTAATGGAACAAACATTAGTTATTATCTTTGAGAATCCAATATTAATTTGCTCTATTTTTTTTCATGTACGTGTATATGTAAAAACGTTCATATTATAAGGTCAAAAAAATTAAGAACTTTTTGGTTCATTGTGCCATTAGAATATTATAACTATATCTTAGGACTACAGATACAACATAATATATAGGTAGCAGCCGTAGTATGCAACTAATCTACCTTATTTAAACTATTAATATATAAAAAACTTCTTAGCGTCGATTGAAATGAATAGAATTTCACATTTTCGACAATGGTCGTTGAGTGACATTTTTCATGAACCTTAGAATTAAAGTGGATAAAGCCGTCCTACATTCATGCTGCAGTTTGGCTTTCCCACGAACCTATTTTTCATCGCGACTTTCAAATTTATTCAATTTTACACTAAGGAATAAAAGTGACTCGAGAAAATTATTTTTAATATAAATTTATTTAGTACGTTCAAAATGAGATCTAAGCAGCATATTCGGGAAAATCTATTGTTTATCGAAGCAAATTTTTAATACACTTAATAGGAGTATACCATTTGCTATAGATGCAAAAATAAATTAAATATTTATAAGACAGGTTTTTCTTTGTGATATAATATTAAGGGAAAACTGAAAAGAAAAACAAATTTTATTGAATAAAAAATAGTAGTAGAAACGAAGAAGAACATCAATCTGTAAAGTGGAAATTGCGCATTAAGTTTCGTTATCTCATTCAAGACTCCCTTTATTTTCCTAACCACATCTTATGACCACATAATAATTCTGCATTTTAATAATATTTGAATCGAGAGTCTTAAATTTGATTTATATCTGTTAAATATTCTCATAATGTAACAATTCCTTCTGTTAATTATATTGAAATCATCATTATAATTTGGCGTAAAAGTATAGAAATATGTGTATATTTCATACAAAAGATTTTATATATTATTTGATAATATGAATTTATATGTACGTCGGTATAAACGAATAAAATTATGAAGTACATTCAAAAGTTCTCAAATGAATTTAAAAAAATTAGTTATTCCAGTATTTAATACAAAAAGAATATTAAATTTTATTGGTGCTTTCATATAGAAAAGAAAATTATATCAAATTCAACTTTGATTGCCATCGAAAGCGAGGAACATTTCTTTCTTCTTTTCTGACTAACTGAATATAGTATACAAAAAAATTATATAGAATACAAAAAAATTACCTGAAATTTCTTTTTTTCATAATACCCAAAACCATAATTTCATGCTACATTTTTTATTCACTTGTAAAATAAATTGTTGTGGAAAGTAATATGTATATAGCAAATTTCAACAAAAAATTATTTTTGTATGAAAAAATGGTAAATCATATTTTGTAATTCTCCAAAAATAATAAATTTAATTGTAAATCGTTCTTAATACCATAATAAAATAGAAATCTTAAGAGTCATAGAAATAAATAGAAAGGTTTCCATTCCCGGCAAAATAAGTGACAAAATTCTTGATTATATTTGTTGAAATCAATGTACGACACATTTATATGTACCAGTAAATTTTTGTATTTGTACCCGCGTGTGAAGAAATATATAGGCAATCGAATAGTTAGAAAGGTAAAATAATTACCATATTGGTAATTTTGGTCATTATCAGCCAACCGCAATATTTTGGTCGAGGATAATTAGGGATTAAAAGAATTTCACGTCTTACAAGTAAATAAAAACTAACGAAGAAAAAAATATACCATAGAAAAAGCTTTTATATATTTAGTAGTATATCATTTTCCTATTTTCAACCGAAACAGAACGCGACTATTACCATGTGGATGCAACTACCAAATGTCTTGCCATTACTAAGTTACATTGCTTACTGATGGGCAATGGAAAGTTAAGTGCATTTTTACCTATGTATCTGTTTAATAAAAATAAGGCACCATTGAATTCCACTGAAATTCCTAGAATGACGTATTCCCCATCGTCATGAATGACAAAAGCTGCACCCAAAATTAAGAGATTATATGCGTAATGGATGTTTTCATTTTGAATATTACCCTATATAGATAAAGAAAAGATGATGTGCACGGAAAACCTATTTTTGTTAGAAAGAAAAGTTAGTGCAGACTGGTGTATCAGTAATTTTTTGCCTATTAACTTGAAAAAATGCTAGAGAAACATCCTTGAAAAAGAATCGTTCTTAACCACGACACCGCCTCTGCACACTCAGTATGACCAAATATTTGAATACGCCTGGTGCAAAAAGTAAAAATCATCCACCATAAATCTCTAACCTCGCAAGCTACGATTACTATTTATTTCCAAGAATCAAAGTTAAAGTGAAAGGAATACGATTTCGTCTCAACTTAGTCCTCTACACACTAAATAATCCTTACAAGAATAAACATGATACAGAGATAAAAATAAGAGTTAAAAACTATAACCCGACTAAGGAAAAAATAAACTGAAAAGCATGAAACAAGAAAATATTCGTCTCAATGATCATCATAGCTTAAATTTATCTCTAAATTTAGGGAAATGTGCCTTGTAAAAAATTGCTTAACGAATTTTGTGTCAAAAAGATACTATATTCAAATATCTTATCTTTTATATCATTTAAAAGATAATATATTCAATGCTATATGGGTATGGTGAAGACTTATGGCCGTGGTCGAATGTCGCTCGAGCCTCAAGCTGGTTCTGTCTGAGTGGTTGCCATTCAACACTCTTAATAACACCCATTGTTCCACATACCAGTTCCTTTTGTACATTCAATTTTTTCTGAGCATAACTCCCGACCTAATCTTAATTACCAGACTTGATCAAATTCAACCGATCCGATTAGAGTCTCGAAGAATGCATTCAAGTTTAAGGGTTTGGTCGTTTATTTTTGGGTTAGTAAAAATATCAATAGCCGTTATAATTTTTTTATATTTTGTCCAATAATTTAGTCATATTTTATTACATTATTTGAATGTTATAATCATTGACTATTCTAAAAGTGGAAAATATGTGAACGGTTTCAGAGATCTAAATTTTATAGAATACTGTATACTGTCTAAATTAAGATAAATCGGTGATGACTGATATTTTCTAAATTAAAATAAATCTGAAAACATCTTATTTATTGAAATTACTTTCGTAGTTTAGTCTGTACAAGGAAACATACATACTTGCGTTCAAGCATAAATAGCGCTAAATTTCATTTCAAGTTAATACTTTAGGATACTCTCTGGATCAAAACGAAACTGAGAACACCTCACTTGTTGAAATCATTTTAGTTTTTTAGTCTGCCCGGGGAATAAACTTTTTACAAACATACATAGATTATGAAATTCATAACTCTTTTATGCCGTGATCAGGCAAAAAGTAATGAACCATACAAAAGAGCATAAAACATTTTTAAGGCAATAATATAGGAGAAATCGATAATTTTTCATTAAAAACTAACATTGTTTTTACCTTGAAAGACAAAAAATACATCACATACAAAAAGAGGAGACAAAAAGATTTTATTAAAGATAGGAAGAAATCAAGGCAAGAATTGTTTAGATTCTATTATCTTAATCAATTAACTTGATATGAAAATAAATTGTAATGTATTCAGCACTATTGTTTTATTTTTAATACTATTGTTTACAATACCTACGGTCCATGTTCTTGCCAATTATCTGAATACCAATTAAAAACTTTTATAAATTGATAAAGTTAATATAAATATACTTTAACATTAGAAGTGATAATGTTTAATTTTCCCTATACGTAAAAACAAAATAAACGATATTTATAAATTAAATTATGTTTTGTCGCTATTTAAACTTATCGTTATTAATATTCACTGGATTTGGTTTGAAGATAACTAGATAATTATATTTGTTTAAACTACAAATTATTCTTTCATAATTTTTGTTACAATAGAATTAATATTGTAAGTTTTCAGTTATTCTTATTTTATTTATCACATCTGTTGGTGTCTTCCTGTCACATATCTCATTTACTATCTTTTTTAAAATTTATTATTATAACTCATAAGGTTTCAGCTATTTTCTTAATCATGTCTCATTAATGGTGTTTATAATCAACATTATTCCAGTATTTTTGCTGGCTATCCATTATGACATGACATTTAATTAAAATGACACGTATCAGTAATAATAGGTAAAAGTAAGTACCTATTTTGAGATAATTATTTGTTTACTTTTTAATAAATACTTTTTTTTACTATTATGTTTCACAAGCTGAGAGCAAATATGCACCCTAAATACAATTTTCGGCATTTAAATTTATTATTCAATAAAAAGAAACTATTTACAAACCAGTTATAACAATAAAATTGTAGATAATCCTAGCTCTTTTCACAATATTTATTCTCTGCAGTAACATTTACAAGATGAAAAAATAGTTGTGTTGTATTTATAGGTTTGGATCTATTTGAAGTGCCTAACGAGTTGGAGTATGGTATAGATAGTTGTGGAATGATAACTGACCTATTGATGAAATGATTATAGCCTGAATCATTGAAAACATATTAACAACAGGTATATTTAATACGCATAATAGATATGGTTGAATTCATTGCCTTTTTTGAAATGAATGTCGCAAGGTACATGTTTGGATATTACTAAAGGAAGAGTATTAAGTAAACTTCTAAATACACATTCTTTCAAACTGCTAAAAAATCAGAATTAAAAAAATGAATACTTAGGGTGTACATAGTTCGTTCGGATCAGCAGTTGCTATACATGATATAACTATTTAGTAGGATGTAATATTTCTAAATGCATGTAACGATATACGTTACAAGATATTCATGACATCTTGGAGAAGACCGCTCTCGTCAAGATGACGAACATTTACTTGCTTATAGTTAACAATGTCAAATTGATATGTACTTTCAAAAGCCATTCTTTTTTACTTTTTTGTACATACGAATAAAAAAGTGAACATACCTGTCAGTATTTTATTCGACACGTTTATATTTTTATAACGCGCTGAAACAACGTTCTATACTGCTATGATTGAATTCTATTACAGATAATCAAATTCCAAAACGGTGCGGTGTAAGAGTCCCAAAAAATATATTACTTCCGTAAGCAAGGTAGTGAAACATTTCACTATATTACAAACTACAGTACTCAAAATTATGCTTGCATTTGATAAGGGTTAAAAACTTGCATCTGATAAGCTTCGTCATGGATGAAAACGTGTGTAGGGTTGTGAAAGTTTACGAAATATATAGCTATAAATGTGGCCGCAGATTTGAATAGCTTGCACAAAAACACTATCAGCATAAAAATAGTAAGATGGAAACCTTACAAGTAAAGGTTATATTGTTTAAGGTTCATATTGGCAAAGCTTATATATTTCTAATTGTGTGTTTCCATACTTTTGTCCCTCCCCTGGACCTATCGATCTCACAATACGAAATCGCAAGTAAAAGCTGTTGTTGTCAAAGAAAGATAAAGATAAATAGTGGTTCACCTTCTCTATTCCTGTTGACAGACAACCAGGATCAGAATGAAGGTTATTTTTTTTTAATAATACTTTTCTTCTTTCAGGTCTTATTATTCATAGCTCAAGATATTTAATTTACTTGATGCAACTTATAAATTTACGAGCAATAAAATGTATGTAACTGTTGCCTTCCGTCATCAAGTCCTTTAAACAGTATTCTTTATACTTTTCCAGAGTATTTCAAGCAAAGTTTTGGAAAGGTATGAGTTCCGTTTATCTTGTGTACACTACATAGATTTCTCTAACCATTAAATAAACATTTACACATGAACATTGTAAAAAAGTTTTTCTTTACTCTTACACTTACAGAATATGCATTACAAATCTTAATTACAACTTGATCTGAATCATTTTATTAGGTAAACTATTAATAACTTCTTCAAATCATATAATTTTTTTTCGAGTTTATATATGTAATTCTGAAATTGGAAAATATTCTTAAAATATTCATATGATATAAATTGCATGATACAAATTTATGTAAATGAATGATAATTTTACAATGGGTGAAATATAATAACTAATTAAATATCAGTAATTTTTAATAAAATTGTCAATATTTATGAACCTAGGAAGATATTGTCGAATGTCCATGGTTTGGATGATTTTCTGGTCGGTCTTCCTGTCAGAACTGACTTGTTTTTTAAGTACGTTAGGGCCACACTTTTCTACTTATTAACAATAAGATCTTTTACGTTCCCTGCATGTATAAATCTAGTTAAGTAACCATATTTTTTATCGTTGTCTCGCACATTTTCTTCTTTCAGTTCATATATGAAATGTCGGTGTACAATATTTTATTGTACCAAAAACATACAATTTGGTAAATTTTTATTTAAATACAAAAAGATTTAGTGGGTGTTCTATACCATAAAATGGAATATGTATTTTTTACACAGAAATCAGTTTGGAATCTTTAATATGCATGTGCTCTACCTACTTATTTAACCAATTCTTTTTATTTATTAAGCATTTTAGTGAAGGTTAAGCATGTCGTTTCAATACTATCTCAATTTTTTTGACCAATCTCATTTTCCTTTCTGTATAATGCATCGAGAATTTTTTTGCCCGTGAGGTTCGCTGACATTCAGTAGCTCTTTCTATTAATATTTTGAATTCTTCAGTACTGTTATTATAAGGACATTAACCGCAAGATAGACTTAAATCGTTAGTTTGAATTAAATTTGTTTTTTTATTCTTTACTTCACTATACTATGTATTTAAACTAATTAATTGTCATGGATAATATGCATAAAAAAGATGTTTAATTCTCACTTTGTGAACTTTTGAGTAAACTCAAGGCCAATTTATTTTTTACAAAATTAAAATTACCGAAAGTGATAAATAAAAATATCCTTTGTTGCATAAATATTTTTCATTTTTATTATGTTTTTCACCATGTCTCATACCACATGAAACATCAATTACAAAGAATACATCTCCTTCATATAAAAAATACATATAATTCCATTGCTCAAAAAAGATCAATGCGTTGATTTAACCTGCCGTGCTGTGTAACCAATTTTCGTCAGTCTTCAACCTCATGATCCGCATGACCGCGTCTTAAATGTTGACATTATCACCAGAACCTCTCTTGTAATTATTTCCTTAATACAGGTTCAAGGATATCCAAATTGATTGTCTTTTTTAGTTATTTTTTGCGATATCAGATTAATTTCTCTGTCATAAAAGTCACTGACATAATTTTTCATATATTTTTATCAGAAGTCAATCGATTTGTTAATATTTTAATTGGAAGTCTCAAATCGATGATATCAGTCATCATATTTTAACGAAATTAAAGCGTTTTTTTATCTTATTCGTAGGCTTATTATCTTCTGTTTTAACGCCGCAGTTTAAAATTGTACCAACTCTAGTCCTATGTTTTCTTCGTCAAGCTACAGTAAAATCTAAAATAGAATTCACTTTTCATGTAAACAATAAATAGTAGCCTTACACGCAAATTACATAGTAAAACCAGTGGATGTCAATAATGAAACTTCCCATCGAATATTTGAAGCTGTTTGCAATGAAACAGTTAAGTTAAGGTTTACATCCGATTTAAGTTATATCACGGTCGAACGCTCCGGTTGCAGTAGTTGAGGTCAGTTTAATTATCTTCGAGAGACGAACTTAATCAAGCTTAGAACTTGAGGTCGACTTGGGCATTAGTGAACTGGTCTTCTTCGGTTTGTCTCTTATCTAGACATGAATAAGACTTTCACCATTTAGTGTACTTTTGATGATGATAGCCAACTTCAAAATAATTCTTCTAATTTATTTGATGCTATATCATATATTGAAGCTTAAAATTTAAGTTAACTTTCTTTTGGGACTGATGTCTTTATATACTCGCAGAAAGGGAAAAGGTAATTAGAATTGAAAATCTAATTTAAACCTTAACAGAAAAGCGAACAAACAAATGTATTTATTATAAGTATAATTGAAAAAAATAAATTACCCGGATCATGATATAACTCAAATAATTGTTTTTTGAACTTTGCATAAATATTTCAAAAGTTAGTGGATTTATGCATTTACACTCAAATAGTATAATTTCACTTGAAATTATTATTATTTTTCCCAGACAATTATATTTCAATTATATTTCTCAGACAATTATATTAAAAAAAGCAAACAAAGGATGATAGAATTACATGACAAGATTAGAGAGAATATGTGGGAAATTGGTTTAATTGCTATTTTGTATATACAAATAGGGAACGGCTAACAAAGCAGTTTATGAGGTAAAATTGGAACTTGAAAATTTACTGTCTAAAATAAGCGAATGAAAGCAGTTAATATAATCGTAGCATTTTAATGAAATTAAAATATGTAAAAAACCTCTCTTTTCTATAAATCAAAATTTATTTTAATTTATTGTATTGAATTATTTTATTAAAATGAAAATCATTTAATCATTTTATTAGATGACATTTTAATGACTCAAAATAAATTTGCAATTGCAATAACGCTTTCTTTAAGTTTACAATTGCAATAATAAAATGATTAAATTAAGAAAACAAGTAGAAAATATTTCCCTAAGTAAGAAAAATATTTCCCTTAAGTCATTTCCACGTGTTTTGTTAGTTTAATAAGGTTAGATAAAAATTTTACTTAACACTCATAAGTAACGCTAGGTATCACTAATGTTAAAAGTAATCTTTTCAGTCTCCGCCTCTTTTTTATATTTGCAAGGCCAAACTATTAAACTGTTTTTACTGAAATCTTATAGAGATAACATGAAACCAAAGAAGGTATATACATACATATAATCCTTTTTTGTGACTCCATTATAAATTTAATATGGTCTATGCTCGATGACGACAGTTTTTTATTTGGGACCTTCTTTAATATGAATATCAAATAAAAGGGTTTAGTGATTGGAAAACGTAAAATATTTCATTTAGACGACTAAAGGCAACAATTAATCTCTTTTTGTATTTTTTTACAAACTTTCAATAATACCTGTCACACTGCTAAATAAATGATTAATTTCATACTCACTACTTACACGTCATATGCACTGCATCTTTATACACCATTCCCCATACATGCTGTATCAGCGGCACTCGATGAAACGGTGAGATACATATAGCAAGATATGCAACCCTAACGGATACTTAGTGGTGTCACCAAACTAAGACATGTTTATATTATTAACGCTATATTATTTAACGATATATCTTTCCTAACAAGTAACCATAAGAAAATAAAGCTACCTAGCTGTTTGTAAAGTAAATGTGTAGAATTTTTAACAGAGGTTGTTTGTCGTTGTTGGTAGATTTTTCTTCCTGGTTTTAATAATATGTAGACTTGGAACTGATCTTAGTATATTTCTTGCAAAAATGGAAGGTTGCCCGATACGTCTGCCAAAGGCCACCCCAAATTATTGACGATATCTGTCTTCTCTTTCCTGAAATAAAATAGTGTACTTCTGAATCTTCTAATTTTGGAAAATGAGATCTCAAGGTCATTTATGAAATAAGATATTAAGGGCTATCTTAAAAATTAATACGTAAAAAAATTATTCATATTGAATGCAGCAACAAATCTAGAGAAAAAGCACCGATTTTGAAAATATGACATTAAAACGAAGAAACGATTCTTCCAAATTCTTTTGAATTATTTTGAAATATATCTCACAAAACAGCCAGTGTTTTAAAAGTATGGTGCGGAAAATAACTTTTAAAATCTGTAAATACGTTTTTTTATATTTTTAAATTTTAACAATTTCAAATTTATATTTCTTTTATTTTCCTTTATCTGACATTTTCTTATTAAATTTTATTGTCTTCGATATTTCAAAAATGGTTCTTAAGATTAAATAAAGTGAACATAATATATGAATAGTTTTGTTTTTGAGACTGATTTCTGGAAGAGGAACAATTAAATATTTGACAGTTTAGTAATATTCATTTGTAAATTAGTCAAAGAAATAAAAAATTAACGGAAGATAAGCTCACCATTTCAAGGGTTTCGTACTTTAAAAGGAAAATGTCCGCATATCCGCCACAACCATTGTTCTTAAAAAGCATTTGATATAGAAACTTCAAATCGACATACTAATAAACTATATTAACCCGCAAATATCGCAACAGATAAAACATAAAAACATTTATTCTTAATTTTGTGGACGAACTATGTACACGATCATCTTAACACAGTTAATTATTTTAATTTAGTTTTTAAAATATATTTCTGAATACGCGATTTAAATTGTGAAAAAAAATATTTAAGCATTTCTCATAACAAGTTTTTTAAACGATAATTAAAATTTTAAAAAATTTAGGTCCTTTATTTACCACCTCTTTAATTGTAAAATCTGACTAGAAAACTATGGCGATTATCCCAGACCTTACAATTTTTGAAATAGGCACCATGTTTTTACGACTATAAAATATATAGTAGATAATGCGTTTCGATATATTTACGTATATAAAAATTAATATTTTTAAATAGATTAAAAGAAAAACTATATACGTTTACATGCTTGTAAGTGTCAAAATATGTACAAAACACTCGTAGTGTGAGTTTAACTCGTGTTGACAAGTTTTTTGTTTTGTGTATTTATATAAGAAGATATAAGCTAAATTGTTCCAAGGCGAAAAAAAAACAGAATATAAAAACCATCCAGAATTTGGAAAAACCACTTTTTTCATTTTTTTTAAAAGTGTCAAAAATAGTGTAGAAATACTTTAAAGAAACTGATAAGTAACTAAATAATATAAGCAATAAGATGCAGAAAGAATTAAGTTAGTAACTATTGGCTTTTGAGAAAAATACATCGAAGAATGCATTTCTAACTTTTTCCTATTCACTCTGTAATCAGGGAGGTAAGAAGAGATCAAGCGAATAAATAAATTAGAGCAAACATAATTTATTTTGCTTATATTTTTATCTACTATTCTCCTTCTCATTATATTAGCACTATGTAATTTTGTTATTTTTCTTTACACAGAATGTAAGAAATTATGTCTTAATGTTAATGGCATTGAATTGAAATTGGCAATTTATCTCCTAATTCTTAAGTAATTGCTAAAAATAATTGTGGAAAATGTTATTCAACATTTTTTTCTTTGAATTTATCCAAAGCCATTCGGATTTATGGCGTTAGTTCATTGAAAAAAAATAAGAAATGGGAGCAATAGAGATTCCGAAGTAAATTAGATTACAATTTTGTTGCCGATTTTATATATTTTATCTGCTACATTTCAGCAGTCATGCGGTATTGTTTCTTTATTGACTATTTACATGCAGATACCGGCCATCGTAACAAAAAAATCTACGCGGCCCAACTTGCAGGCAAAAGTTATTTCCAATATATTTTTCCCCGACATTCTAGTCAATTGTATTTTCCTCTATTCTATGTTATTGTAATATTTTGACTAGCATACTAATTTTTCTTTACTATGTATTAATCTTGAATAACATCCTGTATTTTCAATAATATTTTTAAAGAAATACCTCAAACTCAAAAGAACAAGTATATATCGCACGTCTTAAGCTCAATAAACGCGCTACAATTTCAACGATTTATAGCTATGAACCGATTTACAGTATTGATAGATTTAGCTTTAGCCTTATTAAAATCCAACCAGTACTTTTCACATAATGTGTAAACATGTAACCAGACAGAATTTCAAAAAACGGTCAGTATTTTTTTACTTTGGTCCACCCAAAATGATTTCCTCGAAAATATGTTTAATAGATAAATTTTTACTTTCACTTATTTCTTGTAAGCATATACGTACAAAAAGGTTCTTACCGTGTTTACAGTATGCTTCATTATAATGTTTATATACAGCATAAACGTCTGGATGGCGGATGCTTTGAAGGTTAAGCTTCCAAATTACCTAAGTACTAATTAAATCATACTTAAGAACTTTCACGTAGACCCCGTGTGAGCGCACCGTCAAACTTAGACTGTTATCGATGTGTTCCATACCTTGCTAAGATTTGTGAAGACGTCTTTCGACTAAAATTAACTACTTTAACAACTCTAGCGTGAGATATTGGACGCAAGTCGTTAGTTGAACATTAGTTTTAGGACTTAAAGGGCCCTGAATTTTACACCAAACAAACACATTTATATTAGTGGTAAATATCTTTTAGGTCATTCATAAAGTGTTTTTATTCTTAAATGACAAATCGAATTATTATATTTTATCTTATTTTTAATATCCAAAAGACGCTATGTAATAAAATGGGAAAACTTATTCAAATGAAAAATATACTGGTATAGAAAGACATCCTGCAAATAGATTATCGCTAAACGCAAATTTTGACTTTTACGAAGTATTTGTGGAAAGTTTAAATTTTTATTACATTTTTATATTTTTTATATGTACCTAAATAATTTTAAAATTTAGAAACAGTTTTATAAATATTTATGAAAACCTGACTAATGTTAAATTTCAGGAAAATGAATCCAACTGATTAGCCATTAGATCTTACGGCGGACACACACGTATACATCGACGCATTTATTTATTTCGTGTTTTTTGAACACTGTTAGTGCTACTCTTATTAGTGACTCGATTTTCATTTAGATCCAAAGATCAATTATTTATTATTAATATGTTTCCTTCACTTTTATTCTTGCTTATATTATATTTTTGTATAAGTAAAATTCAGAGACATGGCTTTCACCTGTATTGTTCCTGTCGCTTTATTAATTAGGATTTATTAGCAATAAAATATTACTTATAAAAGTAAGTTAGACAAGAGCACGAATAAATAATAAGAACTATTCAATGCCAAAATAATAAATAATACCATGTAGAATTGAAAGTTTAAAACTTGTAGAAATAGTTGCAATTTATTTTCGTTCATAGCACAAATATTTTATTATGCTAATAGAGTGATAACGTTAATAAATTAATTGTATTTTCGAATCCAATTTATCTCCGTCAATTATGCGTAATAGGTAATCGATTGGTCAACTTCGAAACCTGATCCTCTTTTGTTAATTGGTTCCACTTTTATAAATATGACTTTGATATTATTTGCTGCCACTTTACGTAGACATCTAAGGATTCACTTAATATTAACTTTTACCAATTGTGAATCCCAAAAGCTTTGATTTAAGCCTACTATTCATAATATTTAAAAATAAATTTGTGGTTAAAATTTTTATATTAATTCCGTTATTCAAAATTATTTGAAAAATGGCACTTAGCCTTAAACTTAATTTCTGATTATGAATTTTTATTATGATATTAAGGTCTAACTTCATAATATTTCGTCAGTGTTCTTTAATAGAAAGTCTTATAAAGGTAGTATTTATTTTACTATAACGAAATTAAGAAAAATATTTCTAGTCAAGCTCTAAAAGACAATCAATATTACGCGATTTATTAATTTTTTAGAGATTCTAAGACTTATGTAAATTTAGAAAACCGTTTTAAAATTTACATATGAAGTTGTTACATAAAAGAAGTAGGTAAATTTTTACACTATTTTTTTACTAAATTCTTTATATTTACTTATTTTATTTAGTTATTGTCATAAGTTGTGTGACTAAATATGCCAGCACTAACTTCCTCGCAGGAAATAGTATAAACCAGATTTTCTTCCTTAATAAAAATAGCTAGCACATTTATTAGTCATTTAAAAAACCGTGTTTCCATGTTTTACTCTTCGCTCCGCTTTTTTACTATTCTTCCAGTCACCGTAATTTAAGCATAATTTTCTTGTTATATCCTATTTCCTCATAATGGGGCAAAGGACACCCACGATTTATCAAAACGCCGATTGGTCTTGTGCATTATGGATTGTTTTACTTCTAGTTTTGCAAATGTCCGTCAGTTCCTCCATCACAGTCCACAGTTAGGCCTACTTCTAACGGTCCCGTTTTCACTTGCCTTGAGGGTAACAATGAAAAACCTATTTAGTGATATGGACTTGTTTCCTTTTAAACATATGGCTAATTCAGTTCAATTTGCGGTGGTTTATTTCGTACTCAATAGGAAAGTAATTACATAATCCAAGCAAGTATTCATTTGATATTTCCTGGGAATAGATATTTATAGGTTACATTTAAGGATAATGAACACTTTAGTCGCTTTGTGAGGTTACACTTAAGGGAAACATTATATGTATACAAGATCAGCGTCGGTAATAATATTATATTTTAAGTCTCAACTAATTATGAACCAAAAATTAACTAACGACAATTGTTTGTACCGTTGTAATACGTGTATTTCATTTCCATGTTCATCATTTCTTTATGAAAGATATATGGAAAATATAGTAAAAGCTTAGGTAGATGCATGCTATGAGGGTCTACATTATATCTCTTAATGTTTAATCCTAATTATATAACAAATATATAAACACGCAAATAGTCTTAAAATAAGGGTATCATGATTTAAAATATAATATAAAATTCTCATTATGGCAATTCAATTATGGCAATTCTCTTACCAAATATTTGATACCCATATGGATAAACAAAATTTAACGATTTATTATAAAATACCAAAAAATGTAATTCAGCCATCTTTTCATAGTAAAACCTTCCATCGCTACTTAATTTAAAGCTTGATTTATTAGGTCTCGGTGTTCTTAAAGTTCAAACGATCTGAACCAATTGTTGAAGCAGAAAAAATGAAAAGAAGAATGAATAAATTCGAAAGCCTTGGAAGAGCGAATAAGCTATAAAACAAAATAAGAGAAAAAAGAAATTGGAAAGTAATACTTGTATACCATTTGAAGAAGCTATAGAGCTACGCAATTTCTTTACAAATATATATTTATTATTTGTATAAGCTAGCTAAAATCATGATTAATAGAAATTATTGTTCTTTTTTTCTTTATTTTACATGTCTATCATATTATACATGTTTATATACATTTTTATTATTCTAGTCCAAATTAATGAACCATTAAGTTCATAAAATCTCACTTTATTTTAATGAAAAATAGAATGTAAACGTGAACAAAAATAGTTATTTGCTTGTGATTTTTTTTTACTTTTTCGGTTGAATGTTCAAATCTGTTATAAGATGTCTCAACTTTGTATTAAAAAAGAACTAACTTTAAAAATAAAGTCAGGGTTTTCTAAATAATTTATCTATTCTACTAATTCGAGTATCTTTAGTTGTTATTAAAATTATTCATGGTTTTTAATATGTAGGCTGTGAAGAGCATTATTATTAAAAAAAATTTAAATTAATCTATATTTAACGTCAAAAAAGCTTCATTATCTATCAACCGATCAAATTCAGTAGAAATCTAGGAAAATAATAATTAACGTATTTGCCAAATAAAATATTCAAATTCAATATTTCTTGAAAATGACTTTGCTAAGAATCACAACAGAGTCGAAAAAATTATGTTGATGACACTTTGTTGTCTCTCGCTTGTATGACTTTCTAGGCGTTTATTCAAAAGTTTATTAATTAATACAACTTTCGTAAAGTTTCGACCACAACGTCTTCCGTACGTAACTTTTTACTATTATTTATTCTGCCCTATGGAATGTTTCGTTTCGTTTTCTTTATTTTGTTTGCTTGTAATTTGCCGTTGACAAATATTGCATGAAATATGATTAATATTTGTTTATTATATAAATTTGAAGAAACCATTGTATTTCAATGAAACTTCGGTTTACGTAATAAGCTTCAAAAGCAAATTCATACAGTAGAAATTTAATCCATGGTTTTCAATTAAATATTTTCTGATTACGTCGTATTATTCGTCCGGTCACGTACTTTATAAATATCCGAAATATGGAATGTGATTACGATAATTAATCTAAACTAAACCTGTGAAATTATAAAGATCGATAGCATAAAAAATATAGGATTCCCGAAATGTAATAATAAACTAAATAATAAACGAGTGTGTTTGCTTTGAAAAAAAAACAATAAAATCAGTGTCAAAAATTCTATTTATTTCTTTCTACGTCATATTTTTAATTTTTAATTTTATATCTTTACATATATAACCATTATATCAAAAATATGTCGATAAAATTATAATTAACTGTTAAGAACACCGACGAGAATATTGAGAAATGGATGTGTAAGAATATTTAAAATTCAATTTAAACACTATCCATTGCCAGATATTATGGACTTTTTTTATTTTTGTTGTTTCGAGTTTCTTTTTTATATAATTAATAACATTAGCTAAACATTTGTCATTTCTCTTCTTGTTTCTAAATATTTGTTGAGATTGTACCTATTTTACTAAACCATTTCCTTTATTAATTAGCTTCAACATTTGAATTATTTAAAAAAAATTTGTAAATTCAAACACTCATAAAAAATATTAAATCCCTGGTAGAAGTTGATAAACCTGGCAATTTTTAATATATTGTCAAGTATATAAGAACAGATTTATTTATCTAGTTATAGACTTTAATGTATACAATTGATACATATGACGGACTTATTGCTATGAGAGTAATCTCGTACTGCCAACCAGAACACTAGTCCAGCCCCGCTCGATGAGCAGCCGGGAATTGAACTCGGACCTCCGCAGTGTTGGATTGATCACAAGGCATACGCCATCAAATGTCATATGCCTTGTGACCAATCCAATACTACGTCGAAAATTTAGCTAGTATTAATGGGTATATAATAGAGGGAACGGACTGACACACAAAACACATCAAAAAAAGAATATCGTCAGTTTTGAATGAGATCAAAGTTAATATCAATATAGCTTTTGTTGCAGTAAAATTAAAAAAAAAATCAACAAATTTTTGTTCATAAACATATTACTACATGTATACAAAAAGTGTCTATGTGTCTTTCTTTTTACGCTATTTCGGAAATTTTAAATTGAATTTATTTCTGTTTTCACAAATAAATATTCTTACTCTCGTGGAATATTTGGATATATATGTACGTGTAGTTTAAGTCAATTACCTTTTAATTATTTATGTCAGGAGAAATGCAAGGAAATCAAACGTCGTAGGTGATTTCTTTTCTGGGAAAACCGTTAGACATACATGTCATTAACAATGTATGGAATTATTGTTCACTTTAAATAGTTTTTTTAAAAAGTCCGCAATAAGTAGCAAATGCACTAAGAAATCCTTTCAAATTCAATGTTTTTGCTTCAATTAGTTTAGATGAAATTTGTCACGTACATGGAAACATTTGGATTATTAGTTTACATTTTACAAGAGTATTTCTGAGTAAACGTAACAAATTCGCACTTCTGTTTTGTCTTCATAAGGACGATTTACTTCGAGGCAGATCGGTCACTTTCGCTACTAGAGCATTTGCCTGAAAGTAAATGAATCCGTTTGATTAGAGTTTTTCAGATATATAAATGTAAAATGAGTAATGAGAAAATTGTCCGCGTCAGCTCCAACGTGTGACTGCAGTTTACTCCTTAATACGATTGTTTTGGAATGTATAAAATAAGTAATATTGTTTGTAAATTAAAATATCAATATTAAATGTAAATGGAAAATTCTTTAATAAAAAATGCTGAGAGAAGATCAAATTTACACAACAACAAAATTGAAAACAATCAGTAAAGTCAGACTAAGAAGTTAAAATTAAAATAGATTTTTTTGTTGTATAGGATTGAAGACATCAAATATTCATACATAATGATATTTACGATTATATTTTGATATAAACAAATGTGTGTCATACTACGTAATTGTGATTACGCTATAGGAAATGCCAAATAAATATGCTAATAGCTCATTCTATAGGTGCGCAGAAATTTTGTGCGGATAGTCCACCTAACGGTTATAATTTTTATAAGCGTAAACTCTAATAGTATGTGTAAAATAATTGCCTTGTTAACATTTTCGTTTTCAAGAAGTCATTTCATGTGACCAGTTTTACGTTTCACTTGTAACATTTGAATGTAATGCATGGCCTGGCACTTAGCGGAGAGGTGCTTAACGTAGTCCATAAAGAAATATTTATTACTAGCAGCGTCTCACGGTTCCACTCGTATGAAATGCCCAATATAAAAGTCATTAGGATTTTTTTATTTCTTATGTGATACTCTTGGATATAAATTATTAACATACGACATTTTATCAAAATAAGTCTAGTACATTCCTCGTGATTGACGAACAAATTAATATAGAGACAAAACATTCTAAAAACATGTTTCCTAGTTTATATTTTCATTCTACATGCTAAATCGACCACTCTTTTTAAAACATTTTCCATGTTTAGAATTTACTTTATTAAAATTTCATTACAGGTATAGATATAGCCGTGCAAAGCCAGTCCGAGTCGCTAGTCTACATGATATTAATTAAATTGTGAGAGAGTAAATTCTCCACAAGGAAAATATTTTAAAAAATATAGCGTGTACAGTGATAATAGAAATCGGAAAACCTTCTTTATCTGTATGTTAGTTTATGCATTAATCACACAAAATCTACTGAATGGATTTTGATAAAATATGATACCATAATAGGTTGACAAGAGTAACTTATAAGAAAAGGAAAATTTCCTATTTCGATTTTCACGCGAGTGAAGCCGTGGTGTACAGTTAGTACATAATATATTTGTTTAAATAGCATAAAACATCGTTAAAATTGCTCATTCAAAGATTTTATATAGTGGAAATGTAAAATAATATTACATTATCAATATTAAATGTAGCAATTTTTCTCTACTAAAGTCATAAACAATTCATTTCATAAAGAGGTATCTTTCTTTATTTACACCGTACCCAATCTTTTCCGCCAAGTAGTATATGTAGACTAATTCGCTACTAATTTTGGAGATAGATCTTGTAATCATATGATCATAAGACTTATAATTATAGTGTCAATTGTCGTATACAATAATGTGTCAAATAAATAAATGTTGAAAAATAAAGCCGATTTTTATTTACTGCGAAAAGGTACATGTGCTATGACCATGACATGAGGAAACTCAACGATCCCAAGAACAAAACAAGTGTTCGGTATTACTTCGGCTCCAATAAGAAAGGAAGGCCATTCATTCATTAACTATAGTTAGGAAAAATTCCGAGTTAGACGAAACGTATTTAAAAGAGTCGACTCCGTGTAAAATTAGGAAAGATGTCAAGAAATTGTAGATATGTATATATATGTGTGTGTGTGTGTGTATCTGTGTATACTAGGCAAGTGTTCAATTAATAATTAAAGTGAAACTTACAAAGTCGAATACTAACCATCCTGTTTAATTTTCCAAAAGTAGTTTAGTTAAGTTTTAAGATGCCGTAACGATCATTAGCGAAGAGTGGGGTATACCTTCAAATTATGAAACTTTGACGACACATGCACAGTTATATTCTAAAAATTTATTGTAAGTAGTATATTCTAAAAACTATATTCTAAAAATTATCATTTATAATAGCTATCTTAAATAATATAATAGCTATCTAAAATGTTTCTCGGCATATCTTGGATATAACCTAAAAATTAAAAAATAACGTCTCAAATTAAATCAATGACATTTCAAGTAAGTTTTCTATTGATGGTGATCAAATTAGTCCCTTAATAACATCATTTTTATTTTTTATCTCATTTATATTATCAGTGGTATTTTTCATTTACTATTAGGTATTTATTTACAAATAGATGCTATTGTCAAGTGATGATATAGAATAAAGCAAGGTATTTATTTAACTTGAAATTGCATATGCGTTGTATTCAGATAAGATCAGATTATCTAACTTACACGATTTACTGCATTTGTATTGATATGTTATTATCATAGGAAAGTTTTGTGAAAAAGGTTTTTAAATCAAAAGACCTGGTTAACGAATCTGTGTTGAGTGATTAGGAAGAATTTTTTTTATCTTTGGAACATGATTCAA
This sequence comes from Druceiella hillmani, assembly GCA_039881145.1. Taxonomy (NCBI): domain Eukaryota; kingdom Metazoa; phylum Arthropoda; class Insecta; order Lepidoptera; family Hepialidae; genus Druceiella; species Druceiella hillmani. The sequence continues at coordinate 24,260,355 of JAYKKI010000028.1, read as the reverse complement.
TTTATGTTTAACTGACTTTGAACCATGTAATACTATATATTATATTACTTTAGAAATTATATTACTTCCATGTCAACTATATAATTGCAAATAAACAAATATTTCTATAAATAAAGAAACACGAATTAAATCAAACACACCTAATTACTTTTAGCATTATCAACATTGCCATAGTTGGGCGTCTTTATTAATAAAACCGATGAGCATACTTACATGATAAGCAAACAATCTTGCTCCCAACATAATAAAGCACTCACGTAAAGTAATGAAAAGGTCTTCGAAGTTAATTTCTGTCAATCGATTAATTAAATAATATTTCAATTTAATAGGATAAGTCAATAGTGAAAAATTATTAACATGAAAATGTTCTTCGTAAAATTATTAAACTTACAAGTTTTATAATTTTCCAAAATATTAATAATAACGAAAATATCGAATAAAGCAAGTAGAATCTTGAATAATCATCCGATAATAAATTGTTAATATAACTGCAAAAAAATTTCACAGATTTCAATGTATTTTTCCTGGTATACCTTGATTTGAAAAAAACGACACTATGCGTAATTAAAAAAAAATGTGATAGAGAAATTTGACGCAAATTATAGAGGAAAATTATTCAACCCTTTTCTCATTATTATTTTACTGAAATCGATACTTTTTCGTCTAAGCTTTTTCGTATTTCCTTAATGATAATCATATCTTTCTTAATGACTTTATTGAATTTCTGAATGACTTTTGCTGTGAACGCTGTTTCTTTATATTAATTTAATTAGTGAAAGATTCCTAGTCTCCCATCCTATCCTTCATTTTATAGAAAATCAGTATTCAAATGGTATTTGTTATGGTCTTACACTATGTTCTATAATATGCCACGCATATGAATCTTACACGAATTCGAAAGCTGCAAGCTATTAACTTACATAGCAAATTAAACTCGATGATAAATATTTGACAGCGCCCAGGGCAAACTGCAGTAGTTGTTCTAAGATTAAAGTATATTTGCTTTAACTCGGGTAAAGATCGACCGATTTAGTTGAAATAGTTGAAGCTTGTTAATTTATACACGAGGAGAATTAACTAAATTAGTAGCTGACCATGCATGCAAGGTGTAAGTTTATTTGCGGCGTCCAGAATTATATTTCACTTCATTCGTGTGGTTTATACTACCCTAATTTTGTATTATCAAAATTGTGGTAACTAATAACGTAATTAATAATTAAGAAAATTAATTCATTCCCTAAGTGAATTCTATAAGGGTAACTTAAATAACGCAATTGTAAAAATTCAAATCAGCGACCAATGTTTATAAATTAATTTTTTACATTGAATATGCTATAGTATTTAAGTTAGTAAGTAGTATAACCTAGAATGTGCTATATTAATTTTTTCCCTTGAATGTCCCATATTATATGTTCCTTTATCGTAACAATGTAGTAGAAATGTTCGTTTCCTTTTAATTAAAACGACATGTAAAATTTGTAGATTTTCGTTTCCTGTCTAAAGCAATTCTCTCTGTTTCACTTAAATGGAGCAAATTTATAAACGAAACGAAGATTTTTAGCACTAAGAAGACTATCAGGGGTGTTCTGACCCATTTTGAAGTTAAGCGTTTGATAAATCTGGATTAGTTGTTTTTGTATGATATCCTCTTATCGCTTTTATTATATTATTTACGGTTATTATATTAAGTTTTAAATTCAATACAGATATTAGTTTTTCTATACATTATCATTAAATAATGAATAGATATAATATTAATTAAAATATGGCGCCAGATCATTCAACTTGTGTAGTATTTATTAAAGACTATTATATGATATCAAAATGTGAGCAGGTCATGATATTTATGCAATCCTTATAATACTGTTAGTAGTTACAGACATGAAGTGCATATTATCATGCTTAATTCTAACTACAGCTTCCTTAGTACAAACAGTGTCTCGACTTATCGATCGTCAAATATTAGAGGCTTGCTTGAAGACTAATAAGCCGGTGAGGATAAATTTATTAAATGCCAATCTGATTCTAAAGAAGAGATAAATATTCCAGAATCAAGCTCGTCGAGTAGTGACGAATCAAGTCGCAATATTCCTTCAAGTAATTACTTACTATATACCTGTTATTTTATAAATCTATGTATTTTTATATATAAAAGAGAATAAGCCAACGATCCACCTGAAGGTAATTGGTCATGATCAGAATGAAAATTGTCCCATTTATCGTTTTCCTTTCAGCTACTATGCAATGTCAAAAACAATGTAGGGGAAAATGGTTAAGAAGATGACTGCATGGTGCTCACAAAATAAGGGTCCGCGAAATATTGAAGTAACAGTATAGTGTCATTGGGCTGAGTATTGTGTAAAAAGAGTCTCTGAAAATTAATCTAAGCAAGTAAGTAAATAAACACAGCACGATATTTTGAGTAAACAGTTAGTGCTGACTACGTATGCACGAAATAAAATAAGAGATAAATTCATGACTGCCTGGAAACTTTGTTGATGATGATATTCTGTGTCACATAAAAATATGCAGATATCGTGAAGCTCTGCAAGTGCTTGGTCACTCAAATTGGTCAATTACTTCGGAAGTACTTGAAGAAATTATCTCAATTTTGTATGAGACAGGTGCACATGATACTAAAAGTAATTCTGTGAATTATTTGTGGAACTAAACTTGAAATAAAGCTTTTCTTCCTAAAACTATATCAGGAGATCGATTCAAAGAAATAATCCGCTAAATAAGATTTAATTTCTAAACTGACAAGTTTGGACTGATTTCACAAGTACGTAATCGCTTTTTAAACATTTTTATTACTTGTTATAAGCCAGGTAAAGACCTGACTTTTGGCAAATTGAACTAAAACGAAACTGTTTCCGATGACAATTAGATATTTATTTATTTAATATATGTCCAACAGGAAATCAAAATATCTTTTGAATACCGCACTTCGTTTGGGTAGAGATGAAACTCAATCTAAGGGTTAGAGCCTTCTGAATATATCATTATTAGTCTCTTAGAACCGTTTTTGAATAAGGAAGAAGTGTATCTACTGACAACATATTCACGCTTGTTTTACTGCCAAAAAACTTACTTTCCAAACAAACGACAATAGTAGGTACAGTAAACGAACGGATCCGCGATATACCTCTCTACGTCAAAAACCTGAAACTAAGTTTATAAGAAACAAAAACCTTGAAGGCAGACGATGAACAATGTTCATTAGTGATTTTCAAGCAACAAGATCAAAAAAATGTACTGTTACTTAATACACTAGATTATTACATGCAAGCAGACTAATGTACTATGAAGAAAAAAAACAGAGTTACAACTCAACAACGTTTACAGCTTACATTACGTTTTTACGTTTTGAAACACAACAAAAGTTGGAGTTGATATTTTTGACCGAAAGGACAGAAAGTAAAACGTCAAAGCAGCATCGAGAAGATGGCCAACATAAGTTTTTTTTATAATATCTTAGAAAAATATGTGGCAAATCAAAAAGTAGAAAGGGAGACGCAAAAGGGATTTTATGATATAGATAGTGCTAGAACACATCATCTTACCACATGAAACCACGCACTTCTATGCTGTCTTCTTTTTAAATGCAAGAAAGAGACGATACTGTTTAACGTCTGACTGTAAGAATAAACCTAATAGTATTTGCAATATTTAAAAAAAAAAACTTATGCTGATAATGCAATTAGACAAAAATATTTATTTCTAAATGTGTAAGTAGCCTTAGACATTTTAGCCCATAAAAAGTTTATTATTATAAACCATAAAAAAGATTAAATGTTTTTCATCAACCTATCAATGTTTTAAAATACGTTAATAGATTTCAAATATATATTTGAATGGGTATGATTAAATTACCCCTCGTCCCCTTTCTAGGTAACCGAAATTTATCTACCTTTCCAATATTGATTTTTTAATTTATTGAGTAGATCAAAAGTGAAAAATAACGTTTTGCATAACCCGATACTGGTAATAAAACATGATTTATATTAATCTCGGTTATAAACAAAAGAAGAGCAGCAGGCATTAGCTGTGAGTTGCAGGCAGACACAATATTCACAGATAAGTAGACATAATATTAACATATAAGTAAATGTATTTGCCAAAACATAAGGCCGTGATTTAGAATATTATAAAAAATATGCTATTAGGTTATGAAACTTCAAATATATACATTTGCACTGTTTAAGTACATAACACGTCTAATTGGAAATGAAGTGTTAATTAAAACTTTCAAATAAAGCCTAAAAAATATTATTGAACATATGATATTTTTGTTGCAAGTCAAAAAAAATTCTAAAGTTTGTCACAGATTTAGCTTTTGTTTATATTAATGTGTGACTTTTTCTAATACTCTGCATAGCTTGGATCGTTGAAGTATGTCTGTTTGTTTAATCAATATGAAGTTAAACCACTTGGAATTACCAAAATAAACCAATTAGTCCATTCATGGTTATTTTCAAATTATGCAATCAATTCATGATTATTTTCAATTTATGCATAGTTTGAGTCTTTTTTGTTTTTCTGCAGGCCTTTATTCTTTTAGCCAATAGAAAGTCAATGTATTCAGGATTATTAGATTCAATTTTCATAAGTGAATAATTTCTCTTAAAGTATTTTGGCATTAGTCACACGCTATGCACGCAGTATATAAATTATTCTTAGGGACGCGAGAATGGATTCCGGTAATCTATTAATCGATTATTTGACATATTCGGATTTTTTATTAATTTGTAATTTATGTCCTTTTTAGTAATGTAGTGAGTAGTAATTTATGTCCTCAGCTGTAATACAATTTTAGTAATGTAACTTCAGTTTCAGTTCTACTTATCGAGTAAGGTGTTCGGAAGTGCACACTTTTGCAATTTCAGTTTATAAGAATAAAGAAAAAGCTTCTAGGAATGTTGTCATAGTTATGCATTCTCACCATAATAAGTAATTATTTAAACTATAATTCTTAAACGCTATTTCTTTTTGAAGTAATTAATATTTTTTAATACGTAATTAGTATTTCATATTTAATAAAAAAAAAACGAAAGAATAATGACAATAATCTCAATGAATGAATAAAATAATCTCTAAAAATGGAGTATATTTGATAATATTTAGGTGAATGGATAAAAAAGTGGAAAGTCCGTTCAATTGTTATTTTGAATATATGAAATGGAACAACTGACAAAAAGTTCTAAATGATTTATAAGGTAAAACTAAAACATAGAAAATGACTACCTGAAAGAAGGAAATGACAGAAAAAATAAATATATATGTTTAATTTTAATGATGACTAGGTTTAAAAAAGTTGTTACTAATTTGTTCCGTTGATTCCCTTCTTCAAAAGAAGATTCAACTGGATATTTTAAAATTTAATTTAATATTTAATATATATGTGTTACAGATATACTATTATCTGATATTTTAATGAGTTAAAATAAATTTGCAGTTGCAATGATATTGTCATTAAGTGAGTTAAGTATAATTCTTAATTTTAATATAATTATCAATTTCACATTTCCGCTAAAATATTTACTTGCAGCAATTCCTTGGAACATTTTTTATACATTATGACGATTATATATATGTACATAATTTTTAAGGTGGAAAATCTAAATACCAGTCTTCGACTTTATACACTGATATGGTCAGCTACAAGTAAAATATTTTGTCGTTTTATTTAAAATTTATTTAAAAATTAGATTACAATTTTAGTCAGTAATCACTTTTGGATGAAATTTGTTGACATTTGAGAAATAATAATTTAGGTAATTTATTTGATTTCAATTAATTAATATATCTGGATATATAGTCTGTTCTGTTATTCACAGTAATCAGTCAAATTTTTGACTTGATATTAAAAATAAAATTTTATTATAATTGATTTATTCTAGTTTTGTTTACTGACAATATATTAATTTAAGAACCAGTTATTTAAACTTTGAGAATAATATAAACATTCTCTGTCAATTAAAAAGTAGTATGGTTATTTTGATATAAAGTTAATAAAATTCAGTTTCTCAAATTTGAGAGGTGGACAAACAACAATTCAACAAACGAGCAAGTTTAATACAGTTCCTAAACTTCAAATGGATTCTCTCTAGTAAGTAATTAAATTGACCTAACTGTAACATCGTGACTTAAGCTTCGATGTGACTATTCGTCTTTGGTGTCAAAGCGTTTGATCTAACTTTAGTCTAACTTTTGGCTTTAGTCTAACTATTTCTCCTCGGTTGTCTTTAAACATATGAATATAATTTTACTTTCCGCTTCGCTGAATGGAATTGTCGTATAATCTTTTATTTATCACATGAGGTAAAATATTTATAATTATGTTTTACTGATTTGTAACAATAAGCACTAATTTTATAAAGGAGAAAGCGATTCTGCCAATCCGTCTATCTCTGTATAACATTCATGTAAATTATTATAAATATCAATTCATGTAAATTTATGATAAATTTGACATGGCGGACGCTCCAAAATGGATTTTTCATTCAGGTTCTTCCTTAAGATTTGAATGAAATGGAAGAAATTGATGAGTATATATGAATGGATGATAGTACAAACGTATCGACTTTTACGACTGCTAATAAAAATAATATTTACTAATGTATATTTTTTACGAAGTAACTATACAAAATCTCATACTACTAAATAAATTATAATTTTTTTCATACTTACTAATTACATCTTACCCTCTTCACAAAAACAGGAGCTAGAAATAAGTAATATTCTATTAAGTCCTACCCTTCAGCAATGCGCTAATTTTAGGGGAGGATCTAACAGTAGATACCCACGCATCTGACATCAGCACTGCGCTTTGAAGTTGTAGGGTACACCTGGTAAGCTACTTTACCCAAGCGGGCATATAGGTGTTATTTTTGGACGTTTTAGTTCACCATTAATTGAGCTCAATTTAATTAGTTAATGAACTAAATTGCTCTTCATTTCCTTTGTTCACCTGCGGTGGTTGCCGTCCGATTTTGATAGAATTGGAGCAGGCTTAATGTTCATATGTAGATTAAGGTTTCCATTTGAGTCTACTGATACACTAATTAATGTAATATCTAATTAACAAGGTATATTTAGTAAAATTTGTTCATAGGAAAGTATGCTTGACTTCTGATCACATTCTAATGTGTAAAAATTGAAATTTTTAACCCACAAAAAGTAAATATCTTCGTGCTAATAATTATATTTTAAAGCAGATGATAAAATTTAAAACGATGAATTTTTTATATTAACCCTCAAAAGATATTCCCCAAGTTAAAATTACCCATATTTGTCGGTAAATTTTCATTGCGACAGTAAGAAATTTTATGAAAGAGGTCACTACATAATATAAGGATCACCGAAGGGTTAATACTAAAATAAAATATTAAACGAGTCAAAGATTATCTGTCAAAGTTCTTGACAGAGAGAACGGCTAGCCAACACACCAAGCTAACCAGCTTCAACTATAATCATGGGTAGATATCGTAATTGATTTGTAAGAGCACTCGTTCTATTTAGTTCGTCCGCGAAATGAATGTAAAGCACCTTTCGTTAGTGAATACGGGCGTCATTTGGTGAGCTCTTGTTAAATTGAATATGTACTTATGATAAATTAATATCCTTAGTTGAAAAATGGACATAATTTGACTGTTAAAGTTACATAATGTTACGAAAATATAAATAGTGCATTATTATTTAAATAATACCTAAATACATAAGTATTTTAGTACAACATAATGATATAAGGAATGAAAACTGACAGAAAATTGGGTATTTTAAAATTACAAGAAATTGTGAATTCAATAACAAATTTGTTTATAAACATCGCTTTTGTTTATTTATATTCATTTGGCGCTTTGCCAGCTCGCGACAGAGGCATATCGGGTTCAAGACCATTAAACACACTCTGAATAAATAAAGCGTATCAAATGATAAATGAAAAAGAAAAAATAAAAGAAATTATAATAATAAACAAAAATCATATTTCCTACACCAATTAAAGCAAGCAATGTTGGAAATTTATTAACTCAGTAAAATTAACTAAAAGTTTGGTACAATTCAAACCCATACTTGTTAAACGAAAGCAATTATAGAATAATTAAAAAGTTTCTCGGAACCAAAATAACGGAAGAAGCAGACAGACAAAGCAATCCCCTTTTACAAGATGGAATTCCACATTTTTCAATTCAAAAATGAAAGATTATTAAGATTTGCCATCAGAAAATAGCCAATTTCAACAGATAACTGGGAAACAAAATTCGCAATCAACAAAACTGGGACAAGATGTCCTTAATAATATCAAAACTCAGAAAGAGACAGCAAATTGTTCTAACCAAAATGGGTAAAATATGCTGGTAATCATCACACTTCTTCTTCTTAGTCGTGCACTCTTGACAGAGTGGTCGTGATCATGATTCGGCCGGTTTCTTCGCCACTGCCGCCCTCGCAATGTGACGCCATGTAGTTCGGTGTTTTGCGGAGTGAGAGCAGTCATTTACACTGGAGTGCGTCACAGATTTTATTAGGTCTGTCCACCGTGTCGAAGAGAGTCCGCGCAATCGTTTGCCTTCGACTTTGCCTTGTACCACCAGTCGTTCCATGGAATCCTCGTTACGGGTGACATGTCCAAAGAATTTGAGGATTCGCAATTGCACAGTCGACGATAATCTCTCTTTGATGTTAAGTTCCTTGAGGATCGAAAAGTTGGTTCGGTGCGCGGTCCATGGGATCCTAAGTAAACGCCTCCAGCACCACATTTCCAGCGCGTCAATTTTGTGGCGGTCTTGCATCCTCAGCGTCCACGTCTCAGCTCCATATAGAAAAATCGGAAAGACCAGGCATTTCATAAGTCGAACCTTTGTGTTTCTGGTTATTCTGCGGTCTTTCCAGATCTTTGTGAGTTTTTTCACTGATGATCTCGTCACGGCGCAACGTCTTCGAAACTCAACCTCGCAACCTCCATCATTAGCGATAGTGTCATCATCATACTACATAGTGACTCGGTAAATTATAAAGGTCGTCGACCGTTTCAAAATAAAACTGAAAGTTCTACAACCAAAGAAAAATTCTGCACTTCAAAGAATGCAGATCGATAACATAAAACTGTCTGAAAACGATAAACCACCTGCCTACTTGAAAAATATTTTACGCTAAAACCATAAAAAATGTAATTAATCAAAGTAATGATAATAAGCAGCAAGCTACATCTAACGAGTGTGCCATCGCCAACATTATGAAGTTGCACACTTCATTTAAAAGTATACTAAGTACCATTCAGTTAACTAAAAGAGTGGGTAAATTAAATGAAATCCGGAGGTCACAAATCAAAAAATTAAAAAAACCAGTCCTTTCAATAATAACACGGAATGCAAATGAGCTTAAGCGACAACCCAGGAACTAGAAATATTCATGAATACCAATAACGTTGATATCGCTCTAATAAATGAAACAAATTTTTTCACAAAAGGACCACATTAAAATGAAAGAATGTTGCGCCTACTGGACTTCTCATCCTATCGAACTTGTCCGTGAGGGAACAGCTTTATTAATAAAATAAAATAAAAAACATTTTCAAATAATGGAGCTGACATAAGTATTGGTACTGCTTATTACCCACCACGTCACAACATTTCGACAATTCAATACATCAATATATTCAGAAAACTTGGTCCAAAATTTATTATTGGAGGCGATTTTAATGTCAAACATACTGTCTGGACATCTCAACTGATCATTTGTAGCTAATAGAATGAAATTTTAGATAGCTGATATTAACGACACAAAATATAAATTCGATTCGTCACCTACCCCAGCTTATAGGCTTATATTTCGCAATAACATTTCTGATCTGATTGATTTCTTTAACTCACGTAGAATTACATGCAATTACATCGAAATAGAAGGTGTGGATGACCTAACTTCTTATTCAACTCCTGTTCTATTGATTCTAAGTGCAATCATAATTAAGAAACAAAGAAAACAAAACTTCACCAATAAATACAGTGATTGCGAACTATTCAGAAATTACCTTGACAATCTGATCAACTTAATAGCAAGATTCAGTACTATTGAGCACCAGGTACAGAAGAATAAATACAGAAAGACAAACCAGAAAAATATGTAAATTATCCTGCCGATATTATAGATCTAATCAAGGACAGGTAAAAAGCAAGACGTGTATGGCATAAATCTCGAAATCTGGCTGGCAAAAGGATTAATCCGGTGAGCAATCTAGTAAACTGTTTATTTAAAGATTATGTGCAGAATTATATCGACATCTACTTAGCGGACTAGGTTCTGAGACTGACAAAGGTTATTCATTGTAAAAAGCTGCTCATAGATTCAAATGACTCTTTGCTCAAGTGCCACCTACTAAGAATGCGCACGGTCAATGGGTAAAAAGAATTGAATAGGAAGCTAATGTTTTTTGAACACCTAGCATTCGTATTCCAAACCTTTGATATTCAAATCAGTATCGATTCAAATTCAGTGCATCAGTCAGTAATAACAATTAAACCAGTAATTCCAACAGAAAAAATATAAGAAATAGACAGAAATTGAAACCCTAAAAAGCACCTGGCTTTGATGAAATATCCCCCGTTCTATTCAAAGGATTGTCACGCAAAGCTATTATCATGCTAACATACTTATATAATACTTATTTTCAGTTAAAACATGTTTCATAATGCTTCAAAACAGCGTGAATAATCATGTTAAAAAAAACTTGCAACTCAGCAGAACAGATAACATCGTATAAACCAATATCGCTGTTTGTCAAATTTTTGGAGAAATTATTGTGAAAATGACTTAAACCACTTGTAAATATATCTGATTTCTAATTTGGATTTAGAAATCAACATTTAACTATCGACCAAATTCATTGAGTAATGACCCTAATAGAAAAAGAATTCGAGGAGAGAAAATATTGCGCAGTGTTCCTGGACGTATCATACGTTTTTGATATAGTATGGCACGACAGTCTCCTTCATAAAATGAGCAAATTACTACCGGTGAACTATTATCAATTACCTAAATCCTATCTATTTGATAGAGTTTCAGAGTATCGCATGAGGAAGCGTATTTAGAATTCTGTTCAATCCGGGCAGGTGTATCGCTAGTAAGTGTCTTAGGAACTCTTCTCTATTTACTGTATCTAGCTTTGGGGGTGTGCTAAGTGGTCAAATCATATTGTAATCCAACAAAGGCAAACCTAGTTCTTTCGTAAGAGTATCAATGCATATCGTTATGATGCCAATCAAGAAATTGACAGAGATTTAGACATAAAATGGATTAACAGGGTGATCCTAGAATAAGCTATTAAACACGAAAAACGACTCCTCAATCATACCAACGTAGAAATTGACTTTTACGTATTACCCTGGAATTGAGGTGATTTAAACATAATAAACGTTATGAATAAACTTAATTTATCTGGAAGCTAAAAATTGATACAGTAAACCTATACACGGCTTACTTGAATATAAAATCAAGTACATTTTATCAATAATTAAATAATTGTGTATCTATTTAAGATTGTATCATACATAAGCAAGAAAGTAGGTTTAAAAAAAGTAATAAATTAAATTAAGAGTATAATTTTTCAAAAAAACTATTATTTTCCTCCGAAATCCGGGATTTTTTATTAAATAAACTTTGATAACATATAGGATTAGCTATTTTGAAATTCTATTTGTAAGTGTCAAAATTTTTCAAGTAGAATATTTTTTTTATAAATTGTTACCAAAAAGTCGGATATTAAATTAGTTATTTTGAATATTTATTTTTCGACATCATATCCTTGTTCGACAACCTCAAAACCCCTGGAATATCAGTTTTAGTGAAATTTCTTTGAAATTCATTGTTACCTCAAAAATTGTTTTTTTATTGTTTAAGCAATTAATAAACCATTAGCGTACAATTACAAGTTTCTAACTTTTTTCTCTCAACTATTGTAAAATGATATCTAAAAGTTTTAGGGAAACATATGCCATCTTTTATTATTCCGAAATAGTATGCACATTTCTATACTATTTTTATCATGTCGTTGACAAAAGTCTCCGTTTACTTAGAATTTCTTCCGTGATGAGTTTTCAGTTGTCAGTATCGCTATGATAATGTAGAAACTTTTAGTTTCCCTGCAATCACCGTTTATTTGCAACCAAATTCACAATTTCTTTGCAAAATAAACGGTGAATTTGGTCATAAATCATTTTTAAAATGATAATCTAGATATTATTACTTTCTGATATAATACGCCAAATTGTTAATTTTTACAGAAAATACCAATCTCTAAATTAGACAAGCCGAAATATGAATCTCTACATTGTGCATCTCTACATGCAACTTTTTATAAATGATGTATTTGAGTTTCTTTAAATTTCACAAATTTCCTGTTCGGCACAGTGACATAACAAATCACATCCTTACTGTGTGTAATGATATATTTTGGAATCTTGGAATCAAATCCTAAATGTTTGGAATCAAGTTCTTTTTTCAAACCTTACCAATAATACTGTTTGTACTGATAGTGCAGATTGTAAGTGCAACAATAATATAAATGTAGAACATATTCTTTTTACAAAACTAATGGAGGTATCTAATACTTGTATAGATATTTCTCGGCATTAATACTCGAACGGTTTATTAAATATTTTTTTATAACAATTAAACAATAATAAACGACAAATAAAATAAGATGAACTTTTTTCTGGTAATAAAGAAATAACAATTTTCTTAAATCTATGTATATAATTTTCACACTCGTAGAATACGGACCATTGGAATTATATATCCAAAAAACCTACAAAAATTTAAAGTTGAGTTCGAGATTTTTTCTAAAACTTCAATTTAATATCTATCAGTCTATAAGTCTTAGCCTCCATTTACGAATGATTTAATACGAATTATTTTCAACATTTAAAAATGAAAACCAAATTTATCGATGTTTACTGTAACGCACTGAACGTTAATTGAAAGCAACAAATCTTGCATTGTAGCTCATAGTAACCTACATTTCCATATCTCGCTTTGCGACGCATAGAAATGTGTATTCAAGAGGCAATATTTTGAATTTCGCAGCATATCACTTGCAACTTGTAATATTCAACTGAAAACAAAGCCACTGAATGTACCTTGTAAAGACTTTTGACACATTTTTAATGTACCTTTTAATATTACGTATACCTGAATATATACTTTTAACATTGCAAATTTCATCATAATTGATCTACAATATATAAGACTTCTTTGGAAATAGTTACATTGATTACCGATTGGAATAAAACATGTATATTATTCTCTAACTTATAATGGTAATTCTGTCATTAACCTTAACTTCATTTGTTAAGAGCAATGATCATAAACATTTAAATCAACATACTTCTGCTTATTGATCCTATTGAGATATTTTTTTTTGGGCACTTTTTTTTCTGGAATAATTTTACCTATACACTGGTGGCTAGAGATAATATCTAATAAAATTGCTTCATACGATTATTCTGCTTAGATCACTGAAATATTTTTTTTCACATTTTGTAATATTTATTAATAGTTAAAGTAAAAATATTTACAGTAATTAACATTTTTATAATTTATCTTCAATTGGCAAGTCAGCTAATAAAATAATCATGCAATTCTGATATTGTGTTAATTAATAATAAAAATATATGTGATATCAAATATATTTTATTTGAATCGAATTTAATTTTATTCTATTCTTTAAACGATGAAAGTATTACATTGGCATCGACGTGGGGATCACAGTAAGTAGGATAATTGTAAAGAAAATGTTATTGTATAAGCATTAATCATGCCGAATTTTGCGTTTGTCAATGTATAATTAGGAGAATGGGATTGATTAGGGATTTTTTTAATTTTATACTCACTAAATGATCAAAGCCATTTCTGAACTCGGAAATCCGTTCCAATGATGATGCTACTTATGAAACACTATTCAAATAAAATATATTTGATATCACTATGATTATGAAACACGTGCGAAATCAATATAAATAGATTTTACATTGGTGGATCTCCGATTGAAAAAGCTCCGTAGAGATTGATTCTATAAAAGAAAGTAGATTTCTTTGTAAATAACCATCAAGATACTATAATAAAAACTCTAACATTTATTATAAAAATAACATTATTATTAACGGTTATTTAAAAAAAACCTTACCCCGTTTTTTAGAATTGTTTGAAAGAAGACAAAAGCAAGGATTATATTTAAATGCCGGTCTTAGTTTATATTAGCCCTGGAACATTTTCTGTTTGAAGGTTTTATTATTTTTCAATTTTTAGCAATGTACTGAAATTCAGAAATATTTTATTTTTTACTGTTGGACGTCTGAGTAAATGTCTTCAACTCTTCGTACAATTCATGTCCGAACAAATCAGATTTTTCATCAAACCTAATCAACTTTTTTTAGTAACCTCTAAAGTTCCTTCACTTAAGAGATTTGTAAATAAATATAGTATTTAATTACACACGTGCATTAAATATTAAACTTTTAATAAAATCATATAAGTTTCCTTAAGTGGCTCTTAATTAAAATTGTACATTTCACGTAAGTGAGATGTCGAATAGCAAAAGTATTTTGTTTAAAAGTTCTTTGCCTAATAGGTCTATGTCAAATATTGTAATATATATAAATAGGTCTATAAAAAGTATTGCCTTGTACTCGAACTTTTTCTTTTCAACCTCTTCTAGTAACTGTTAGTGCTTTCAAAACATCTATTAATTCTGCTATTTTTCTCGTTTTCGCCAGAATCGATCAACAGCGTCCGCGGGATTGTTTACAAATTTATTAACATATCATTAAGTGTGAAAAGATATTTACTGAAAGATAGCAATGATACTTTCATTAATTATTTTTACTAGCACTTTTCATAGCGTCAAAAAATTAATCACATACAAAATTGTATGGTTAAAAATTAACCATGTAGCATATGTATTTTGTATTCGAATTCACACTATAGTATTTGCCCAGTTACGAGCAAGACGTTTAGTTTTGTCTCGTGATATATATTAAAAATTACGAAAATTTCAGAGGATGTCTGACGATTATAAAACTTTTATATTTCATTAACTATATAATATATCGATTTTACTTCTATTTTCAAAAATATTAGTTATTTTGAATGCCAGTGCTGTATCAAATAATGTATTACAAATACTAAAAATGTTAAAATTGGTGGATTTGTTTTACTTGCTGTGAACAGAAAATAACCGGAAAGAAAGAAAATATTTATATTTAAGATTTATTTCATGCGATTAGAAGTGACACAAAATTCAAATCGCAAGTCTTTTTTATGTACGATCCTAGTAAAAAAATATCAACCATATATTGGAAAGACATTTGGTGAAATTAAGTTTTTCTGATATCGGTATTGTCCGCTAATGCAAATTCATTTGATACATGCGTCAGTCTCCGTAATCGTTGCACGGATGTAGCAGAAAAAATATTCAGAAAGTTTGCATTCATAATACGTAATAAAATATATTTCCCCTTCCCCTTCCCCTTGATTGTTCAGAAAATCGCGACCATGTAGTGCGCCGGCATGCTGATAAATAAAGTATTTTAGACATGCTAACGGCACATTGTCAATTAAGTTTTCAATTGCTTTCCGTAATATTTCCAATGGACGACTCATCGTCCGTAAAACATCCCTCGACAAAATAAGGCCCGATGATTACATGACCAATTTTTTCTCATTCGCACTGAATTCACTTGACGGTAATCGTCTTTAATTACATGGAAGATAGTGCAACTCCAAGAATTTTCATTATGCACCTTATAATATCTAACTCGCATAAATAAAGCTTCATCTCTCCAGGAAATTTTGCTGTCGATATTTTTGAGAAGCCGATTCCAAAAACATTGGCGATTTACCGGGAGGACGCATGGTCTATGTCATGAAGAGCCTGTATCATAGAATTCAATAGTTTCCAAAGAAATAAATTGGCACATGAAGCGTCGTGCTCCCACAAAGTTCCCGCTTAAAACATTGAAGCATAGTGTCTTCTATTGCAATTCTAATTTTGTATGACTTGTTGCTAAAATTTTACCACGATCCGGTAAACAATTACTATTTGCGAATCCTTGTTTTGTGAACGCAGTAAACTTTCACTTTCGTACAAACTCAACTCACCATGTAAATCTCTTCACTTAAAATGTAGAAACGTATCACCTTATAGTACATTACAGTGATTACTGCACGTTTGTTGATTTTGATCATTATCGCTAGATAATATGTATGTACGTCGAAATGTCATGCTTCCACGAGGATCTCGCTCAAAACATTGAAACACGGCTTCTTCAATTGCAACTCTAATTTCTGAATTGCTGCTAAAATTTTACTGTGAGCCGGCAAACAATTACTATTTACGAATCCCTGTAAATGCGGTAAACTTTCACTTTCATACAAACTCTACTCACCACTTAAATCTCTTCATCTAGAATGTAGCAACGTGCGGTACGTTACTCTTAGTACACACGATTACTGTACGTTTACTAACCTTGGGCTGCCATTATGGCTAGATAACATGTAGGTCACGCATGCAAGGTGGTTCATGCATACTGTTATGATAACTTTAATATAATTTTTTAAAAACCGTTTATTTTTTTATTATTTATTGTTTTCAAAAATATTATCATTCCATTACTATTATTATAAAATATTTAGGTAAACTTGAATTGCAACTTGTGTCTGGATTACGACTGACATAGACTAAGGACTGAATATAAATTAGATGGTCTAAACTCCGTGAGGCTTCCGTCTAGGATTTATAAAAGGTAAAAGATGTTAAGGAATCTGGGAGCGTAGTTTGCTGACGAGCCTAGGAAAAGGGCTTCATTATTGGTAGAATTTGCTTTGGGCACTGTATGGCTCTTACCATGTTAATATGAGAATCATGGTTGTGGCCTTGTGTAAGAATTACTGCTAGCAAGGGCAGGGTATACGCAACGCAACGTAAATTAATTCAACGTAAAATAATTTTCAACACGTTACGAAAGTATTCAGTGGGATAATATTTTTATTATTCAGGGCACTATGTTAAAGAACGTGATATAATTCATTTTTCAAGAAACGTTTTGTAAATTAAGTTAATAATCACAATTTTTTGCTGTTTATTTCAACATTATTTGTCACTTATTACCATATATCCATTTATAAGAGTAACTGGCGTACATCATATATGAGTCGCCTGTGAGCACAATTGTTTTCTTGATTTTCTACCGATGGACTTTTAATTAGAAAAATATGTATATTTATAAATTATTTAAGTATAGATTTATTCATTTCAATATATATCTTTGAACGTATGGCATGATTATGTGTGTAATTATCTCAAAGGTTTATGGCGCCATATGGTAATTATATAATTTATTTAAGATACAGCCTAATTAGACACATAAATATACTCAAATTTATGAACTTGTCTCATTGGGACAAAACCAGATCAATAAAATGACGATGAATATAAAGTTAAATTAAAAGTTAATGTAAATTAAAATTACGTAATCACCAAAATTTATACAACCCTAAATGTCACTTCAACAAGGGAAACTGATATTTTTGTCTGAGATTCAATGCCTTTTCTTACTACCCTCTTATTCTTTCTATATTCAACAGGTTTCGACCCTTAATGCATAAAGTTTTTCAAATCTCAGTGATTATCATTTATATAGGCCCGTATATTTCTCAGCAGTAAAAAGAGAGATATTCATTTTTCTTTAACATCAGTTTCCTTAATTTTGTTTCTTTCAAATAAAAGTGAAAATTGAAATCGGTTACCAGAGTAAGTTGAAAACATTGATGAATTCTGTTAATATTTTATTTTACTACGTAAATATTTTTAAGCATTTTATCTATTATAGTAGCGATAAGGAAAAAAATCCCACACAAATGATAAGAAATTGGCCACTATTCGTGGCGTGATATACAATATGGGCACTTATATATAGCTCAATAGTCCTTCTCTTTTAATATAACAAGGTACCAAACCGGCAGGTAAATATTATATATTGTTCTGTTATTACACTACCTTATTTAGGGATGATCTAAAATAAATAAATAGATATGTATATATCATAGACATGCTAATTTCAGGTTTAAATGCCTCAGACCTACACTGCTCGTGAATATGAAGAAATGTATTTCATTTACAGGCTAAGTGATGGGAATGCTCGAAAAACCGCATGTACGTATCGCGAGCGCTACCCTAATCGCGAACGTTATTGCGATCTCAGTTTTTCTTTATGTAAATAAGGTATATTTAGAGGATCGAACTCATGAAAATGTAATTATATATATATATATATATATATATATATATATATATATATATATATATATATATTAGTATACTACTGTTTTCACTTGTGGCAGTTACCGTAATTGTCGATTAAAAAATAAATAACTTCTATCCACCCACGACGTTTTACATCCCAATATTCTTATGATTTGTGGGTCTTCATATCGATTATTCTTTCAATTGTCAAATAATTGACCACCTTTGTATTTCTAAAATTGGGCATCCTCTAACGATAGACATGCATATATGCCCTAACACGTCCCTCTGAAGGCTACGAGTATTTCAACGATACTGTCCCGCACTCCGAACAGTTCAAGCAAAATGCAATTACTCATGTGTATATCACACCAATCGGCACCACATATATAAATATGTGATGCTATTTGATGTGACAGTATTACCTTTTGTAGTCGAAAAGTGCATTTGCAAATTGCCATTCTGATAAGAATATATTCCCAAAATTTTATATTCGTTTGATATTTTAGTACTAAATGACTATTTAATATTTTCTCTTTAATATACACGATAAGATTTTTTGTCTTTTCTGGCGTATTATTATTTTCATATATTTTGTATATTCAGCAAATATTTAGTATAGTATGAAAAATTCTATAACTCATTTCTTCCACATATTTTTACACATATATATTATCTTTTATGTAATCGAAAGGGATGTGATATTTATATACTCTACATAAGTAAACATCTAAGAAACGATTGCATTCGTGAGATAAAAGACATTTACATCTTTATATTTTACACTACCAAATTGATATATACTTTCAAAAGCCAATCCTTTCTGCTTTATCAATATTTGATTAAAATTCGTAGGTTTATACTTAGTTCATTTTTTTCATATTTTTATAAAAACAATTATTTTTATTTTGCTAAGTTTTTATTAAAAGTAGATAGAGATTTTTAAACATAAAACGCATAAAAGAACATCTTTAACAATTTTTGTAACTCATAAAAATTAAAAAATTTACAAGGAAAAAAATATTAAAGATGTATGGTTAATTATGCACCGTTCACAATATTTAAAAATATTCTACTGATAAAAATTGGTTTTTCTTTATGTACTTATGTTTAATTTATTATTTTTTCGAGCATTATAATCATAACAGAACTTCCTTTTTTTAATTTATTCTATCCTGATGTCTTCTATGCTGATGTCTGATTTATTCTATTGTGAAGTTTAGTTTAATTTATATAATATTATATAATATATTATACTAATTACTGTTTACTAATTAGTGTAGTCAAGGAATATTTATTTAAAAATTTACAGTTACTAACAAAGATGATATATGCGCAACACTTACGCAATGCGAATTTCCATAAAACACATAAGTCATGTACAAATATGAGAGCACCTAACATAACAGTTTTCCTTACTCAGAATTTTGCTAGAGTGAAGTTTGTTCATGACACTCACTTTTTTCTATCGCATCTACCTATATAAAGAAGTGTATAGATTGCAAACATGTTTTGTCGTTTGCAAATGACGTTCTGTACAGTCGTGAATGAATAATGTCCAAACTGACGTAATCCCAATGCGGTTAAATGTTTTTCGCTCATATAGTGAGGCGTTCAGTGACGAAGATAAAATTTGGTTTGCCACAAGAGACAGTAACCAAGATGACGTATCGAAGATGATGCTTGCTTATGCTTCTTAGCATATAACTGGAAAAATCGTATCTAATAAACGTCAATATAATTTAGGAAGAATCATTACACATACTTCCACCTATTATGATGAATATTATTAGTAGTGATGAAATAAAAAATTTGCAGGTAAGAAAATTACTGTTGAGCTCAATACACAAAATTTTCATCAGCATCAGAACGATACGAAGGGAAAAAATGAGCAAGTTTTATATGATCATTAGGGTTGAGCACAGTTGTTTGAAAAATAAAAAATTGTGACATTATGTTGCAATAGGGGGATTGGTGCCTTATATTAAAATAAAAATATACGAGAAATATACGATTTCAAATATTTTAAGGAGCATATCCTGCCTCCACACTAGCTTCAATGTTTTAGATTCTGGTAAAAATTACGATGTACTTGTGTTTCTACCATTTGCGTAAATTATTAGTAAAGGGAAACGCATGACACGCATAGTTTAAACCAGGCATGTAATAATACATTTAATTCGAAATAAACCATTGAATTATCACAAAATGAGAAGAAAGATATTTTTAGTTTATTCAGAAATGACACTATGTCTCAAATGTATGCTTTTTTCGTGTTTCCTATTTGGATTTTATGGCCCCTAAATGTGATTTTTATACCTCATCATTACCTCATCACATAGCTTTCCTCGTGATTTGTATACCTCATCATACAATT
Source organism: Druceiella hillmani (assembly GCA_039881145.1). Lineage (NCBI taxonomy): Eukaryota > Metazoa > Arthropoda > Insecta > Lepidoptera > Hepialidae > Druceiella > Druceiella hillmani. Next base: position 24,239,683 of record JAYKKI010000028.1, on the reverse strand, counting down.
TGGGTATGGCACGGATGTTGCAAGAAAAACAAATGATTCTCACCACCAGAATGGACGATATTATTGCAATTTATAATGCCGATGTAGTTTGATGCATTAAAATTTACGTCTGGTACTTCAAAAAGCCTTGGTTTGGTAGTTTCTGGCATCATTGCTTGTGATACCCCAATATTTGTTTTTAATATGCGTAGGGCTGTTAGATCGCTAATGTGTTTCCTCTCATCAGTGATTATAAGCAATGAGACACTCTCAAGTTACAGTAGACACTTTAAGGCAATATAATATCAAAAAAGATGTCGCGTGCCATTTTCCACGATGGTTTCACCTTGATTGTTCTTAATGTTCAAAATGAAACTGTCGTGCAAGATATTTTAACTGTCGTGCAAAACATTTAACGATAAATGTAACTATCAGTGGTCAAGGCTAATAGTGGTATTTCTGTGGCTACGTAGACATGTAGTAGTCGATTGGTACGCATGAGCTGACGGATGTGCGACATTTTGTCTGGAGACTTATTCCAGTCTTCAAAAAAATAGCCACGCAGTACCGCTGACAAAATTTTGCCAAATACTGTCGATTTGTATTAAAATCTTTTTCATTTCTGCATTTTTCTTTCGATGCGTTTAAATTTTATAACAGGCACCTATACAAGTATATTGTATTGTATTGGTATTACATCGTATTGTATTGGTCGTAAAATTGGTACCATTTCCTCCCATTCTTCTATATTTTTGTGAATGTAATCTGGTTGCATCAAGTTATTTATTTCTGATTCTAGAGTATCACGTATCCAAGTAACTTGAATGTCAGCATTATTTTGACGACTTCTTATTGTTTTTTATTGGGTGGATAGCGTTGCTCTTCCACCTCGACTGTCACCGTGTTTTAACATGACAACTTTCTGAACCATATAGTTAATTTTGCCAATAGAACACATATTTTGGAGACCGAAAAATCTAAAGGACTTACTTTAAAAGAGCTCAAATTATTGTGAGTATATATTGGTATTACTATGATTATGGCTGTATTACAGTACCCAAAAATATTTGTATTGGTTTGAAAAATGGAAAGTTCCAATATTAGTAATAGCCATGACCCGCAATAGATTCTTTTTAATTAGACTACGATTGAAATGCGTATAATGATGTCACATTAAAACAAAATTTGCGCAAAATATAGAAAATCCTGCATTTATTTGACCGCATTTTAAGTGAATGTCACGAACTCGATCTCCACAGGAATTGAGCACTGACGAAATGATTACCCTTTTTACGGGGAGATATCCCGTGTGCCAGTATTGTACAAACAAACCCAACCCTGTCAGTCTGAAAGTCTTTGTTTTAGCTTCACCGCAAGGTGTGGTTTGTAATATGGCAGTTTATGAGGGAGACACTACGTTCCCCCACTTGAATAGCCAAGGATTTTTTTCGGGAGAGAGTGCTGTAATTCTTTTGACAACAACAAGGGATCAGTTGTTATTTATTGTATTTTGGTTGATTCTTTACTACCGCTAAACGTTGTGAAGAGTTAATAAAATATGGTTTTCATGACAGAGGCATCATCATGAAAAATAGAGTCCCAAAAAACTGTGTATTGACAGAATAAAAAACGTTCAAGAAAAAAACAACAGCCGGCAATGAAGTGAAAGTTAGGGAAGACCGTAAACTTGCTATGATAATGTAGCTAGATAATAAACCAATTTTGATGATGTTCACTTGTTACTGCGATGAGAACCACGATGAACGTGACCGATGGTCGAAGAAAGACACATGATATGAAAGAGTGAGGAGGCCAGAAGTAATTAAGAAGTACAATTAAAACATGGGTGTCGTCGATCTTGCTAATGGCATTCTTTCAGTATGCCCATCACGTAACCGAGCAAAGAAATGAAAGATTCGCGTAATATCGCCTCTATCACCGTTTTGACTTATGTGAGATAAATTCATATTCAATACAGGGTTGTAGAAACTAAGAAGAATATAAACTGAATTTGGGCGCTAAGATCATTATAGGTCAAGAGGAAGTTAGTGAAGACGAAGGCGAAATTAAATATGTAGAACTTAAACCAAAGCATAAACAGGTAAAATTATAATAAAACCAGTACCTCCCAAAGACAATCGTACCGAAAGTGCAGCACAATTACCTGAGCACGGTACAAAATAACGGCGCTGCAGAAAAAGTGCCTATGATGAAAAAAACCACACTACTTTACAAAAAATGCGAAATTTACTTCTGTTTGACGTTTAATCGTAATTGTTTCACAAATTTTCATGAAGACTGTTAAGTTTTAGGACTAAGAATGACTGATCTCCAATGTTCCTATTTTCTTACTATTTGATACGTTAAAATATAATTATACTCTGAGGATAATTTGTTTTTTTATCATTACATTGAGCTAATTTAATTTTTTTATAATTTTCTTTAAGTAAGACGTAGTTAAAAAAACAGATTTTTCAGTCCATGATTTTTTAAATTATTTTTCACATTATAAGCCATTATTAAGAAGTGTACTGGTAGAGTTTTAAATCTAGTTATAAATATCACTACATTCAGTAGTTTAGATCAAGTCACCGAAATTATATTAATTTTTATAATTTATGTCATTATATTAATTTTTAAAATTTATGTATATAAGTCGTTTATAAAATTTAGCTTTTGGTTCTCAGTAGTATAACCATTAAACTTTGTAGAAAATGTAATTTTCCAATATCTGTTTTTAATTTTAATTGCATGCCTGAAATTACCATCGTCTTCATAATATTATATTTATGTAACTAAAAATAATTCTTCAGAATTTACTGTCAGTGCTATGAGAGAACAGCGTTGGTAGTTGTTACCGATGTTCCTTCCTTGCTAGTATTTAAAATTATAATATTTAAGTAGTTTTGAACTCTGTGTCCATTGTCACATGAGTACAGATAACTAACAAAATTGCAGGCACATTGACTTGCAATATTTAATTGCTTCTAGTAACTCATAATTTTTTTTCTATTTAGAGTCTTTTTCATCATCATTAACTTTAAAAACTACGAACATATGTGTCACTTTAATTTTGCAGAAAATACTTTCCTAGTAGCCTGAAAAATTTAAAAAAACCTGAAATATTCATGATTTATTCAAAAATAATTTGAGATCATATTTTAATTGAGTGGCAACTTGTAAATTTTATGATTTTTTTTAATATTTCGTAATTTATAAAAATCAAGCAGTTATTTGTCTAACCTAGAACAGGTTTATGGCTTTTCACCTCAACATGCAGTTTATAAGTCATAATCATTTTTCTTATTTCCAAAGATGGTTTATAATTTCAGGAATCATATTTCTATATCATCCCCGGTATAATTCTACATCATCTTGGCTTTTCATATAAATAATAGTCTCAATGATAAATAATAAATTTAAACCAGTAGATGTTCCCAATGGAACTTGATATCGAATAATTGAAGCAGTTTGCAGTGAAACAGTTAAGCCAAGGTTTATATCCGATTTAAGTTACATCACAGTCAAACGCCTCGGTTGCAATAGTTGAGGCCAGTTTAATTATCTTCGGGAGAGGAATTCAACAAAGCTTAGAACTTGCCGTCGACTTTGTCATTAGTGAACTGGTCTTCTTCGGTTTGTCTCGTATCTAGTCAAGCATAAGACTGGCGATTTATTCAATCGACGTGATAATTGTCAGTACTATTATCGTATTGGACAAATTACTTGTAGTTTCAAAGATTTTGATTGTAGTTAGTAATTTGATTTATACATGAGATGGCTATATAATGAAGATGGATATTTAAATTTATATTATTCATTGATCTATTTATATACTTATAGAAAAGTAAAAAATTAAAAAAAAATTAGTTAAAATTTTTTTTTTTAAATTCGTAATGAATAACCTTTATATTTACATAGAATGTATTCAATCTTCATGGTAGAATAAAACCAAGGAAAAATGTTGTTTGTTGACCATGAACTTAACTAAGGTTACACAAATTTACTTTTTTAAATTTTGAATACATTTTTTTAATTTTGATTTATGCATTTCCACTGAAATAGACAGTATAAATATCTCTGTAATTACTATCATTTTTCCAGAGATATATATTTCATATCTGACCGTACCCGCGACTTTCTTCACGTGAAAATCGTGGTAAGAAAAGTTATTAGAATTGATTTGTGCCTTCCTTTTGTTTTTTTTTTGAACTCAAAACTCTATAAGCACAAAGTTTATTAAAATGCTGATAGATGGCATTGACAACCAAATAAAGTTCAAAGGTTCTGATATTAATGCAACAAAACGAATGCAAATTAAAGATTGATCAGTCTATTTATTATAGTCATTCAATTGTTTCCATTCAATCGATTTATCGATTGAATGGAAACAATTGAATGGAAGCCTAATCGTTAGTCAAAGCTAATGCAAATATACCATCGAAAGCCGCATCCAAATGAATTCAGCCGTTCCTGAGATTGGCGGGCACAAACAAAGTGCTCACAGATAAACAGACAAACAGCCAAACCGACCAATAGAAATTTAAAAAAAAACAGAAAACTTAAGAATTGGGCAAAGTGGTAACTTTACTCTCACACAAATAGGAATAGAAGATATGTGACTTCATCATAAATTTTATATGGCGAATATTTTAAGTGGTTTTCTTTTTTATCCCTTCTTATGGATAACAAATGAAAGAGATGTGCAGTAAAATAAAAAAAGTGTATTTTTTATGACTTCTAAGAAAAATGAAATATTTAAAAGGGATTGTTTACTAAATAAAATATAAATGCAAAGTGTCATATTGCAATATAAATAATTGGTTTGGTATTTAGTAATTACGTCTTAAACGCTCTTCCCCCTTTTTTTTCTTTATCTATACACGCAGTAGCCATAAAAAATTAATAAAATTCAATGACGTTCTGAACTTCTACAATACACTAACAGCACAGTGGATCTAACACGTACGTACCCACACAGGAGACGTCTTTGGTGCACGTTGAACTTGTGGGTGCACATCGTAAATAACACCAACTGGAACAGGCACTTACGTTAGAACACTAGTCTTGGACGTCAAAGTTCACCGCCAAGAGAGTTAGGTTTAGTTTCTTGATGAACTAAGTCGTTTTTCTAGTATTTTAATTTATTTGCGAGGGTTGTCATTAAATTTTAGTATCATATCTATTCAGATTTTTATTTGAACAAGTCAGTCACATTTTAGTAAGGATCTGACTGGCAGGCTGCTACTCACCATATAGAATTAATGATCTAAGGTCAGGATGAAAGCCGAAGTATTTCAGATCTCGTAGTTTACTTTTTTGGCGATCTTCCAAACTAGATCGTTCACGCACTACACAAAACTATGGAACAAAGATCGTTCACTCTTTTCCTAATTTAGTAATAACTTCCTCCGCGCCCAACTTGCAAATATAAATATCGTTATGTTAAACTAATAATTACCAATATTTTTAGCACCTAATTCTAATAACTGTAAAATATTAAATTTGGTCTTAAATAATGTATTTAAGTGGACGAATTCGTGTGTAAAGTTAGTATATTACACAGGAAAACTAAGGCGGCATTAAAGTATGCATATAAGAAACTAAAAATAGAAGAAATATGAGTAAGTGGTTAGCTTTTGACAACGGTATGAATAAGGTTATGTTCAATTAACGAAAAAGTTACATGTTAAATTAAATAAGCAATATGGCTGAGATTTAATGATATTCCACTTCGTGGATGAATAGTTGTTTTGACATATTTTCCCTTCACGGTAACGTAATTTTCATTCGGTGTTTGCTAAAATCGTAAACAATTCAATTATATAATTATTACATTAATACTTATCCGTGTCAATTCTCGAGTGACTTATAAAATAATGTAATTCTTTGTTGTGAAAAAGAACGAAAGAATTAAATAATGCAGGATTCAGTTTGGTAACTGGAAAATCGTAGTTTTCTGGAATTTTCACACATAATTTGCATACTGTACAAACTAATAGAAATACATATTTTAGAAACTCAAAAGTAGCAGTAGTAGCGGTCGACATTTTTTTTAAATTTTGAGTTAACATCAACCAATTTAAAAATGTTGACTCACACTTAAGAAGATATAAATAGAATATGCATTCTTTACAATGGAAAATAATTTTTTGATATCTATGCTAACCAAACGGAATTTAATTGAAAGCACCTCGCCTCCTTCCTTATGCACAGAAATTTGTAATATATTATTTGTTTTTCATATGTCATTTCCAATAATCGACCTATTATAGTGCTGTTTTAATATTGTTGATGACCCTTTTTTGTAAAGAAAATTTATTTGACGATTTATGCTGTTCTTGAAGATAAACATCTATTATTCAATATTTATAGTAGCAAAATAGAAGATCAAAATTATTATTCAGGTTAATAAGGTGAACTAAATCAGTAGTTTTAGTCGATATTAATATACTAAAACTGTGAATAAATATTGCAAATTTGACCATCACTCGTGTACAATATTTAGCAATTCCATGCAAACTGTTACATTCTTGTAGAGTGAAAGATAGCTTGGACATCGTTTTCTTACTTAAAACTATTAAAACTTCATTACCTAAAAACTCTTCTCATTTCCCCTTTCAAAATGGTTCATAACATCTCAACTGCATTTTCTAAAGCCGCTGATGATATGCATAACAGTTAAATCATATTAGCAAGTTAGTTTTACTTAATTTAACATAAATGTCAAGAAGATTTCTTGCGGTATGGCTTCAATTAGAATAATCGTGGATATAAAAGTTCTAATTGTTCGTGTCAATATTATTTTCTTAATTATTTTTATATACGAGATTCAGCTGTGCACCACAAGTAATTTAGCTTATTTGTAACCGAACTCATAAATGCACCACTTAAAATAAAAAATTTGAACCTGTCTAGCACGAAATCTAATACACTTTGTCCTTACACCGAAATGAAATGTCCTCTCTATTTTAATAACGCTTGATGGTATAAATTAACAATTTTACGTATGTGAGAAATGTTGATACTTTCAATAATCAACATTACGAATATATAATAAAAGAATATAATTTTGTGGCCACATAGCAAATTAAATCTGATAGGTAAAATCTTAAATCTGCAAAGGTTATTAAGAATTTAAAATATGTTTCGAAAATAATATCTGTTTTTCTATAACTCGGAATTTTAATTGACCTACCTCCTTTTTTAAGTTCAACGATCGATAAAGTTAAGACCAATTATACCAAACAAACTTAGCGACAATACAAAACTGCCTGTACACAAAACCGCCTGATTTAAATTAATTTTTAAAGAAGTTAATGAGGATTTAAGGTGAAATTGATACATCATCAAAAATTTGCAAAGAAGAACTCTTAACTTGATTTATATATTTCTTTAGATATTTTAGTATACATACATAAGGTATTAGGACATAGTGAGGTGAAATCAGTGCCGATAACAGTTCTCTACAGTAAAATCTCTGAGGGTTTTTTTTCAAGGCTTTCAATATTTGCAGAGAATCCCTTATTATACTCAGAGATTTTGAATGCTTGGGATCTTATTTTTTTTATGCTAAGAATTATTGTAAAACTTTACAAATGTTTGTCCTATATTTTCTTTCAAAAATCGGCCAGACAGCAAATATACAATGTGGAAAATTTAAAATATGTAACTCACTTTCAATCTAATAATGGATCTATGGATCTCATGGATTTTGTTAAAATTCAATTACTCTTTTTTACTCGTCTGCCATAAATTCAGCTTCTTCGCTGCAATGGCTTCTCCAGCCAACGTATTTGCCACTAAAGAAGGATATTTAATTTCAACACCATTTACGTATTCACCATTTGATTTCTCTAGGTGCTCACATTATTGATTTTTGCTCAGCAATCTACTGAAGAGCATGAAAGAACCTGTCCAAACCGTTTTTGCTATTTAAAAGATTATGTCAAATAAAAAAACACACTTTTCTTTGTTTGGGAAAAAACATATTTTGCCGTTGATGGAGAAAAAATTAACCTGTATATTCGTAGCCACAGTAATATTAAATAAAATTGCTTGAGATACTTATTCTACATATACTCACACCTTGGTTAATGAAGTTTAAAAAGGAGTTGTTTCTTCTCTTTTTCAATATTTACTAATATTGATGATAAGAACGTTTAGAGTAATTATCATTTTTATAATTTATATTCAAGTGAAGAGTGAGCCAATAAAATAAATCTGTTAAAAACCCAACAACCGTTGAATTCTAATTGTTCATGGTGATTACAAGTAATTACATAAAGCATGTAATTACATATATATTCTATTTAAACTTAGTTCTATTTTAATATATCTATTATTTTATCTTCATTAAAATGATGCAAACATTGCAACACAATCAAGGTATGGTCAATGAAAGTAAGTCGAGAAGATCGAGAAGAGTATTTTTAAAAAAATAATACTAATTAAATACAAATTACATCAGAGTATATGTAAGAAAAAATGTTACATAATATAAGGGGAACATTTGATTCCAAGGTTTTCTAGTTGGGAAATCCTTTCTATCCTTAAGATATGCTACCGACAATGTAAGCTAATGTAATGTTCGGAAGTGAAGGAAACAATTTAAACGGTGTAACTTTTTATATACTACAATTTTTATTCGAATAATTGTTTCAATTTCTGGAAAGTTTTCGCGAAACCACTCGTTCTTTTCGTCCGCAGATGTTTTTTAATTTATTTGTTTGATAATAATTTTTTTTAATTGTCTAATTGGTTGACCTGAAGATATTTGTCCTGTAGCATTTGTTTATAACGACTTTCAAATATTTAAATAGTAAAACGGAAAATAAATGCAAGAATTATACAACACACTATAATTTTTTAGGCGGATAAGTCTTGGAATTTATTCTCCTTGATTGCAAGCAATAAAATAATCATTTATTTTACCATAATTTGAAATTACATTTCTACTTAAATTAATGTTAAAAATAAAAAAACTAACGATAATAGCATGTTGAATAAATTGACGATAAAAAACAGATTTTTAATTTTATAAACATTAAATGACATTACGAAAAACAGACTAAGTCAAGCCTACAAATAATTATATACACAATCATCAAACGGTGCGTATGATGTATAATTTAGCCAATATAAACCCTTATTTAGCCAATATAAGTATATTACAAAATAAGATACCCTACTTTAAAAATTCTAATTATACTCAAAGATTCAAATTAGAAAAAGTTTTGTCGAACTTAAAACTTTTCAAAATGTGCCTTGTAGGTACTTCACTAAGACTTCTAAAGACGTATTTCAACTTAATACGTAGTTTATATTAGATAATGTAGTTTAGGTTAGATACGCAAGGGAAATCTCCCGAGAAGTTTAAGCAATAGATGGTACATTTTGTTCCTTTATTAATAAAGAAATAATGAGTGTGTATAAACTTATATTATTTACAAATTTTTTTATTTCATATTTAAAACCAAAATCCTGTACGAAATTAGTAAATTAAGATTTTAAACTCGCGGGTTTCCGCTTAAAAATAAGCCGACTAATTCTATTAAGATTTTATTGTATACAGTAATCCAGATACAATAGTCTGCAATAGCAATAACTAGATCTGATATGTATAATATCTATATCTATTATTTAAAAAAAAAATATTTTAATACATTTTAATGAAGGAGAATTACTACAAATATTTAAAACCTTACCTGTGATTGAAAAACCTTTACCACTTTTCTACAGCCCTTTTCAAAGAAGGCAAAAAGTATTAAATATAAAAGCTGGTGTTAGTTTATTCTCCCGTAAATTCAAATCAATTTTTGTCTAGATTTTTTTTTAAAGTACGCTTTTTAATTATTCGTTCCGCGGTTTTAGATCTACTTAACACTTTTTTGTTCCTTGCCTACATGTATCAATGTAAAAACAATATTATTACCACTTTTTTGTGTCTAATTAAACATTTTAAATTTTTAATATAATTCATATCCATCCAAATCAGATTTTGTCCAAGGTAACATGTTTTTTGATAATGTTAAAAGTTCGAACGCTCAACGAGATTTGTAAATAGCTATAGCTTACACATGTGCTTTAAACGTTAAAAAGTTCTTTTCATCTAAATCAAAATAATGTAATTTTTTGAAGTCGATTTCTGAATTAAATAAATGCATTCATTTGTTGTGGTCGACTGGAAGATTGCTCTCTACAAATAAGTCAGCCCTACAGAAAAATGTTGCATTGAAGACCAATAGATAATTATATAAATAATGTATCAAAATGAAAAAAAAAGTATTTCTAGCCAAAAGTGCTTTTGCGTCGGAAATCAGCCTATCATTTCTGTCGCTTCAATTAATTTACGAGTATCAGAATTAATCTTACTCACAACATATTGGAGCTACGGAGAAAAAATTTGTGAAAATTTAATTTTGCGTAAGTTATTTAATAAATACAAAATTTACATATTTTGACACTAAATCTTACATCAATTTAAAATCTGTTTTAGAAAAATAAATATTCTACAAATTTAAATTTTGTCCAATATTATGCATTTCAAATTTTAAGGATCTTGTTATTGCGTTGATTTATTTTACCCTTTATGAATCCGATACTACTATAAGTGAGAGATTCAATGTTTATTTAAGCCTTATTAAATATTGACAAAAGTGAGGCAAAATTCAAATCTCAAGTACGCTGAAAAGAGAGAAAAAAATTCAAGTTTTATCAGATTTCAATGTTATTTATTACTTGATAAAACCAGTGAAAAGAAATAAATCGTCAATTAAGTAGTGTTATAACTGAACGTGTCCGGTATACCTTCAGTTATAACATTCTACTTAATAAATATATCCTTGTGCTTTTGACTGATTTTTCGTTTCTACTCAATACATATGAAATAATTAAATCTAAAATTTTATCTGATTAAATATAATCAGTATACGGAATTATTCAACTATTACATTCATGTATTATAAATATATTCAACGTGAATAAATAATTAAATCAAAGCCATAATCGTATTAATTTCTTTTCCTGATATCATTATTGATATACTTACATGGATATTCACTGATAAGTTGACAGTCTGATTTTTTAAATTAAAGTGTTTAAGAAATTTTATGTAGTATTTAAATTTTGTATTTATATTATTTTTTAATGTTCTACTTTGTAATCACTTCTAAATTAAACAGACGTTAAAATATCACAACTTAACATGCTTTTGTAATAGCGCATCTTTATTTTGAACCGAAAATGACTTCAAGAACCCTCACAATAGATGAAGGGCAAACAATTGAGTCTAAGTACAAGAAGATGCCGTATCTCTTAAAAGCTTGACAGGACTTCAAGTGTAGCTTTCATAGAATACAAAGAAAACTTGTAAACGACTGTTTTAGTTTTATTTGAACACTTTTTTCTTGGTAATTTTTAAATATGCTTTGGTTTTTTCAATTTCTCCTCGTGCCTTTCGTGAGCTTAATTTTGAGAAGCTAAAAAGTTTACAATAGCAAGCCACCTCTCATAAAAAAATATTTTTTCATTGTTGCTTCTTAGATTGAATGTGATATGAAATAACTACGTCTTTGCGAATAATAGTCATTATTTTCTATAGGTTATCCTGCAGACCTTACTAAATTCGAAATATATTATTTGAAGGATAAGCAAGCGCCACACGAAGCGGTTAACCGCTTTAACCAATTCCCAATAAACCTTCAGCTTCTATCTGGTTTCTCAGGAAGGATAAAGTAGATACTACGTAAAATACACATGTAACCGTATTTACTAAATAAACTTTCACTGTTATTGAAAATGAAAGAAATCATTTAAAAATTGTATGAGAACAGTCCATTTTCATTCATAAATGATAATATTGGTTTAAATTCAATATGAATTTAGTTCATAAAAGTTCTAAATTGCATCGATAAAACTGGATTATTATATAATTCATTCTTTGTATATACATATAATGACTTAAATACATTATTGAAGCAGATAATCTTCATTTGAAGTTGGTCATTGCGACGATGAAAACATTGACATACAGAGTTTTGTGTAATTCAGTCTTATTTGATAACTTTTCATAATAATTCAATATTACAGTCCGTTATTGCGGTGTGTGCGAGTGCTTGGAAAGCAATAAAATTTGTAAGGATAGAAGATTGTTTTAGCTCCCTCTTTTTATTTTTTGTAAATAATTTTATTTTGTATCACCAACTTATTTAGTTAGTACATATAATATTACGTCTACATGTCACTGAGCAGTTTTAAATTTCAAAACGTTTTAACTTTCAAACATATCGTTGAAGTGTCGGCCATAGGCTTAATATGTTAAGAGATTTTTCTGTTTTTCAAATTTGCTGTTTTCCCAGAAACTGTTTGGCGCAGAAAGTCAAAATGTAGCACAGTAATGAGACATATTACTCACCACAATGACTAAAACTCAAAAATATTCACTGGGAAATTTCATAGCGGGTAGATTAAGTATTCGATTTTTTTAAAAATTTCATCGAGAATGCGAGGTTCCGTTTTAAAAAGGTCAGTTAAAACGACCACAAAAATGTTTCTCATAATTTAATTATTATATCTTCAGCGGTATATTAAAAAATATTGAATAAATATGTCCGCCCCATTATTTTCGGAAAAATTCAAGCTACATTTAAGAAAAATATGGGTTTTTAGAAGCCCAAGCAAAAGTTGTAGAAAAACTGTATAAATTTTTCTAGATTTCATTATTATTTTAATGTTTCCCGTATTATAATGCATATTAAAAATATAATATAAATATATTTAGATTTTTCCATTTTACAAAAAAATTTCCTCGGAAACCATGTGAAGGAAAATATCTGAAAGTTGGTATTGTGATATATTTTAAAAGTACACCTAATTCCATATGTTTTCTGTAAACTCAATGTAGCTGAAAGATATGATAATATTATTGTATCGTTTTTCTTGTCTTATCATAACTAGTTTTTATTGTATTGCTTCTAGAATCTGAGATCTAAAATACGACCTGCAGTTTTCACATGATGTTTAAGTATGTAAACGGTCAGATAAAAATTTGGAAAACGATTGATTATTGAATATATTTGGCGTTTATTTTGCAGAAATTTATTATTCACAATTAAATGAAACTACGTGATGTAGTATGATTTCAACTTTCTTTAAGTTTTTTACCACGACCTAGGTTTCGTTGTATTACAACATCTTCATATCATATAACTCTCGGAAATATAATAAAACCTACACCGCTATCCTATAATAAACTCAATAACATAGGTAGTGGGAAAACCTACACAAACCCGGCTTCCGCCATTATTTTTGAAACATATAAATGCTGTTGGAAACCTAGGTCGTGGTAAAGAACTTAAAGAAAATAAATAATACTACATCACGTAGTTTCATTTAATTGTGAAAATGAATGATATTTCGTTATTATATTGCCCCTAAACTCTATTTTTTATATGCAGATTTGTATTATCATTTTTTTTATTATACATATAAACTGCACAAGAGGTTGATTACCATGTTTATATTATACATCAGTATACTCATTATTTAACACATTGTATAAAAATCCGAATATAGATGATTTGAAGGTTATGCCTCTAAATTAATTGACTACTAATTAAATCATACTTAAGAACTTTTGCATAAGTATACGTGTGTGCGCACCATCAAACTTAAATTGTTGTCGGTATATTCAACACCTTTCTACGACTTTTGAACTAAAATTAACTACTTTAACAAGTCTCTAGTGAAATATCGAGCGCAAGTCGTTAGTTAAACATTACTATTAAGATTTAATTAGTGCCAAATTTAAAGTTATTTAAGCTTGGACACATTTAGTATAGAGAAAAAATGTATATTTTAAAAATGTATATCATTCATAAGGCGGTTATACCTAATATGGCAAAGTTGGAACGTTTGTATTTTAGGTTGTTCTTATATTTTAAATAAATATCCTCAAGCCGCTAAATATCAAAGCGTAAATAAATATTCAAAGAAAAAGTATATACAGTAGTATAGATAAAACTGTATACATAGTGTCATACAATGAGCAATATACCGGCTACCCTAAAGATAGATTATCGCGAGAAGCAAGTTTTAACTTTTTGTCAATTACATATTATTGCTATATTCATTGTTGGGTTTATAAATTATTTTTAGTAAGTTTAAAGAAAATCTTTCGTTTTTTTTTTGTTTTTGAAAATACATTTTTGATATTTCTTTTTTATAATATGCAGTCAAAAAATTCAAAATTGGAAACAATTTTAAAAACGGCCTAATATCAAATTTCGCCAAAGTTAACCCAGCGGTTTAGATGCTATTCTCTACGATATTAGATTTATAAAGTATTTTTGGAAAGTTTAAAGGAAATCTTCCATTTTTTTGGAAAATAAATTTCCACTATTTTTTATAACACGAAGCCAAAAATTTGCCCAATGTCAAAATTCAATATCAAATTTCACCAAAGTTAACCCAACAGTTTAAACGCTAGACTTTACAATATTGGACTTATAAAGTGTTTTGGAAATTTTAAAAGAAATCTTCGATTTTTTTAATACATTTTTATTACTTCTTTTTTATAACACGTAACTGAAACGTGCCCAATGTTAAATTTCAATATCAAATTTCACCAAAGTTAACCCAACGGTTTAGGTGTGAGGCTGTAGGCGGACACACGCATTTACTCTTTTTAAGATTAAATTTTCATTTAAATCGGAAAATATTTCTTTTACCGTAACGTTGTTTTGCTCAATTCTATTTTCGTTCGAAAGTAAAAATATAGAAAAAATGTACCAATAAATATAACGTACTAATATTAAAACAATTCCCTCGTGAACAATTTAGGTTATGGCTCGTAAAATTTGCAATTAATTTTTTTGTAGTAAAATATTTGTAAATGTAAAAAATTTCTGCGTAGCTTTGTCACTTATGCGTGAGTATCGAATCCTCAAATTAAAAAATGGCCTCATCTTTGTCAGTTGGTTTAATATATATATATATATATATATATATATATATATATATATATATATATATATATACAAGCAATTTTGGAATTAATTGCTGCCATTTTACGTAAAACTTTTAAGGATTCACTTAAAAAAGGTTTTGATCAATTTCAAATGACTCCTTAACCCCTTATTCACAATATATAATAATAAAAAAATATATATATAAATAGCGATTAGATCGCTAAATTTATTTCTGACAATATGTGTAACATAATAGCAAGATATGTGTTTATAAATTGTAACCTGTTAGAAATTTATTTTATTAAAATTTAATTATCAAATACTATTCATACAAAATTTCTACAAAATTAACGCCAAATATATTAAACACTAACTTTTGTATCATGCTATCATGATGTTAAGTTCCCAACATGCACACATCGAGGTGTCAATTTTAATAAAGCAATTTTAAATTACCTTGGTAGCCTCAATCCATCATTTGAGCCTCATTAATCAAAAATTCTGAGCATCTGTCATTGAATAAAAGAAAACATCTATTTAGCCATGCTTTCAAAAGCAAACCACATTACTAGTTCCTCAATGTTTAATTTTCACGGTAAGGATGACACCACGATGAATTTAAGAGGTACACAGTTTATATATATATATATATATATATATATATATATATATACACACACATGTTTTTAAAGTAGGTTATGTGCATGAATGTGTCAATTACAATAGAATGTTCGAAAACTTTTTGATATCTGTTTTTCTAAATAATTTACTCGAATTTAAGTGAAAATTCTTGAGCTATTAATATAATATTAATTAATACTATTAATGCAGTCTTAAATACTTAATTACTTATCAACGGCTAATATCCAGGAGAAAATCACGGGCGTGACTATTGAGGTGTCTATTAAATAACATATAATGAATATTGAGAAATACTAAAAACATAATTTAGATACAACATCAACACATACAGTATTATCGTAATTTTAAACCACCTCACTCTTTTCATAATTATTTCAAGCTAAATTCATAAAGAAAATTTGTGCATAAGATCACACAGCAGAAGAGAAAACTATGACCATCAATATAATAATAAAATATTTATGTGAAATAAAGAGCTCACATTAATTAAATTAATAATATCAAAATAAATATGATAAATTAATTCATACAAATACACAGAATCAATTTAGAAAAATTATTCAATTACGCGCTAAACACACCCCATAATAAATTAACACTAAAAGGAAAATATAGGTCTTAATTTATACTGAGTACATAAACGTAGAGAGTTTTATTTGAATTTTGTTAATAAATAATATTCTTAAAAAAAAAAGATAAATTTGAACGGTGGGATTCGAACAAAGACCTTCGAAAATATGTTTTTTTTCAAATAAACAATATCTAGATACAACTTAAAATTACTAAGATAAAATTAGTAGAATTTTTAACAAAGGTATAATAAAAAAAGGGTTTTGATTTCAATTCAGTATAGAATATTATTACCTTAAATAAAATCAAAGGAGAAAAAAAATCAAGTGTCGAGGATTCGCACTCACACTTCATCGCATTCCGTACATGATCCAATGATTCAACGCTGCGCCAATATAGCGAAGAGAAGAAATAAAAGTATACTTACTGACTCGGCTCATATTTTTAGTTAGCACTCAGTGTAACGCCGAGTATAGTCGAAGTCGATGTCGAACCATTCGGCTCTTAGTCTTTATCTGTACGTTCGACCATATTCGGCCTACCGTCGTGTATACCCAAAGCTCAAGACGCTTGGCGTGACGTGGAACTGAAAATATTTTCCAGCAAATAATGTTGAGCAAGCAGACCTAAAAGAAGTATTAACTTTAATGATTTTTATTTCAAATATTCCTCTGATAATATACAATATTTTGGTGATACATGAAAAAAATTATAATATGGAAAAACAAATGGTAGCCTCCAATGAAATTCGATAAATTTTATTCGATTACTTTTACATCAGACTTATCACTAAAATTATTACAAGCTAAAGAGAACGAACGCTTTAAACTAAAGATGGAAATAAAGTGAGCCATAACGACTAGTTATTAGTTACAATCGTTTTTTTATTAACACACGAAATAGCCAAAGTAAGAAAATAATATCCTTAATATACAATAAAATAAACATATATCTATGTATGTGTGTACACACACACACACACACACGCACACACACACGCGCACACACACACTCACACACACATATATATATATATATATATATATATATATATCTATATATATATATATGTGTGTACATGTGTATGTGTGTATATATACCCATTGCATAAAACGGGTACTTACTCCAACTAGTTCAAAATAAAAATGTAACGAAATTAGATTTTATGCGAGAAAATTTACTAAATACTTTTTACTAAAAGTAAAAAACTTTTCGTTTGAAAATTAGACTTCCATAATTTGTTTATTTTTTTGTATTGTTTTCAAATTAATCATTTCAACAAAACAATTGGGTGGCCTTCAACTGGCGACCTCCTTTATTTAACAAAAGTTACAAAAGATAAAACCATTGGTATCGAGAGTGGCCAACTATCAGTGGAAGTAATTCTTCATGACGTGTCCTGGATGAGGTTTTTAATAATTTTTTGAGTATGCACGGTCATTCGGACGTAAATATTTCTCTCAAATAGCTCTCAAATGTTCCGCTTGGCTGGGTTTACAGCTCTAACATACCATTTTAGAATGTCTCATAGATGCTCTATTGAGCTTCTGCAAGGAGTAGTGCTAGTTGTGCATGCGGAATTAGGCATTAAGGTCGGGATTTCATGCTAGCCAATCTAAAGCACCTTTGCCTACTTGTCAAACGTTGTCATCCATGAAGACAGCAGCAGCTCCTGTAAGGAGTAGTGCTGGTTGTGCATGCGGAATTATGCTTTTCCCAAAACATAAAGGAGCCCCCCAACGTAAGGCGTAATCTCTTCTAAACAAATGTTTGCTTAAGGCCTTCCAGGTATTGTGATCACACTGCAACTTCGTTCCTCATCAAATAAAGAGATTCTGACTTCATCATAAAATAAAACCGTATTCCACCCCATATGAGATAAACCCTACTCCGTTGCGGACTACTACGGCAAACCTCGACTTTGTAATACAAGACCCATGGAGTAATTTATGACACCTAGCCAGTCTTAGGCTGTAGATATCAACTTCTAGAAGTCTTCTCCTGATATACCATAGGCTAATTATACTTATATCTCTCACTTCTTCGAGATTATATTTGATGGGTTCCGATTCCGTAAAGCTTGGTTCACAGTATTTCTGACATCAGTGAGGTCAGTGCGCCGTTTTCTTCCTGTTTCTGATCTTCTTTTGAATGAATCACATACTTGATATCTTTTCCACGTTCTCTGAACAATAGAGTAATTTATACCAAACTATTACAAAACATGACACTCAGTGCAACCTTCTTCAAGAAGAGTTACTCTATTACCAGGGATTATTAATGTATCTGCCACAGTATGTTCTAAAATGTGTCATGAAAAACAAACTTAAACAATTTAAGCCCAATATCAATAAATAAAATTACTTAATCCGTTATTTTTATATAAACAAAAAAAACATCTAACCGTATAATGTTAACAAATATTTTATTTCCAATCGAGCATTTTATAATTAGTTTAAAACGTTCAAATTTAGGATATTTTCAATTACCTGCAAATACTCTGTAATAGGCCGAAAAATATTGCCGATTATTCGAATGCATGTAATACCTCTTTTTTAAATTAAAAATTTATATATCATAAACCGATACAATAGCTTAAAAATGAACTGAAAAATTGATAAATCTTTTTTAATTAGTTTATGTAGCTTGTCTTTTTAACGTCCAGCAATATTCAATATTCTATTAGAACAGCAGGGCTCCACTTTGTATGTTCTACATTATGCATACCTTTGAAAAAACACCGATCTCGATTTCCATTTTCAAAAGATTCCATTACTGTATAGGAACACCAACACGTTCTGTTTGTGATTTTGATACGTTTAAATTCTGCACCAGGTCGTTTATTTCATGCTGAGAAATAAAGTGTGGTTCGGGTGATTAACAAGAAAATCTAGACCTGCATATCGTTTTCATTATTGAAGTCGTCAATATTTTCAAAATCTTTTTTCAGGGATGATTGAGGAATTGAATTTTATTTATCGTATGTTAGACGCCTTTGAGCAAATGCTGTACTGACGTGTTATTATTTTTTTTGCAAGGATTTAGTCCTATTATTTTAATAAGATGGAAATACCAATCAGTATATTCCTTCCTTGCTTCAATATATTCCTTCCTTGAGTTTAGTCTTTCTGTTCAATCCACACTATAGGCTTTTTATAGACTTTTAAATGTAAACTTGGTCGACGACAATCAATCAGGCTACATAAAAATATTGCATGTGGAACCCACGAATTATCTTGTTTCTTCACTTTTACATGAAAGTAGAGTTCATAGGTTTCATAAATTTGGATTAAATTTTTACCCTTTGTTTTTGCAGTAATATTTCCACACACATAATATAGAGTGTCGAGATTACTATATTCATACTGTTGACCAAAATATATTACTAATATTTTAATCAAAACGAATAGCGGTATATATAAAGTTTTCTTAAATATGTCACAGTAGTTAGTTTTAAGCGAAAAAGCATATAGTAATATGGAATAACGATTATTAGCACACATGTCTCAAGCAAGTTTAAACCTGCATTGTCGCGTGTAACGAACTAAAACGAACTATAATAAGACGCCTGTTGTTGATAAATTCTTATTATGTACTTCTTGACAATATTAAGCATCATCTAAGGACCAAAACCTTATTAACCAATGTTGTTAATGTCAGCTTTATTAGAGTAAATTTACTCATCCAGGCGCTTTCGTAAAAATTCTGGAAACACTACTTAATACTGGACGCATTAACACTAAATACGGGAGAATTATAGGCATAAAAAGATCTAAATGAAAGTCTGATCAGCATGTATATTAAACTTGTGGTCATAGATAAAGCACAATAAATATTTTAAGTTAAGCAGAGTGGATCGTGCAAAAAAGTAGTAAATGTTAATTCGATTTATTAATCCATATTTATACAACATTTTTAAGTCATTATTTGTTACTTGACTCAGTAATTGACGAGAAATTAAATGATTTTTGAGAAGAGAAAACGTGAGCGCTTAACTCAGTAAAATATTAAATCCAGGACTACTTATATGATAAATGTACAAATCAAAAAACATTAATCAAATAATGTTATTGTACTCGTAAAGTCGGGACGGGCTACTAGTATTTTTCTGTAAAACAATAATTTGAACAATGCTTTTTATGAATAAACTAATTTTTTAAATAAACTAATTTAAACTTATAAACCACTAACCGTATCATTCAATTTTTTTTTCTTCTGAACATTCGCCAGGTAGCTTCCAAAAAAATATGGATCCCTAATATTCATCGATCCATGCCGTGGATAATAAAATATAGATTTCATTTCATTACCCCAAAATTAGTCAGCGAACTGAATTATTTTGATTTTTATTTTTTATTTTCTCACTAATCCAACCAGCAAACAGGTCTGGTAATGAAAAACGTGGCTCCTATCCACGATCAGCTGCCCATTGATATATTACTCCTGAAATGTATTTTTCTTTTTTTATTTTGAATTGCTTGTTCTTTTTTCATATTGGTAACAGGTAAAGATGTATTTATATGATATGCTTTTGGATTTTATCGTCAAGAGTAGTCCCATAAAACAATATTCTTTACCTCTAGCTGACTTATTGCAGTTTGTACATTGTCTATACCATATTTCATAGACGAAACATTATCTAACGGGGAACCGTACAAAATATTTTTGGTGCAATGAATAATCTATCTTCACTTCCATATCCTATCAAACAACGACGCAGTTATAAGTCTTTTGGTATTTCTTTCCAAGTTATTTAGTTTAATTTTTGTGAGAGTCAGTTTATTTAAAGACTAAGATTTATATTTCTTGAGTGTATTGTCACCCATGTTAACTTGTTGGCAATTATCACCATCAGCATGTTTTAATTTGCCCGTCTAGATTTCCCCTTTCGTGGTTTTGTACGTGAAACTATTAAACGTTGCTTTCATTTTAAGTGCGTAAGTAATTGGTTGTAAATATACCAAAAACAAATACACGAATATCACAATAAAGCTATTATGTAATAAATATATCACTACGCTTGAACATTTTTCAGTAAAATTAAAGCACTGTCTCCCAACAAACTTTGTAATAGGAGCAATAAAATTTGCTAAAACGTCGCTCGTTACACCGTAGGTTAAAGTTCGTAAATATCTCGAAAGTCTTATGTTTAATTCTTTTAGTTTACACTTTATACATGGAACTACCAATTCTGGAGAAATATTTTTGGTATTCTGGGTTACTAAAATATTTAATTGACAATAATATTGCCACAATTTATGTGGTCGTCAAATATATAATAAGGACCGTTTAGGATATCTTCCAAAAAATATTTGAGTATTTCGTTTAAAACTTAACACTTGTTGTTTGCAAGGACGAATCGTAAATTTAACCCCCTTTCTTAAAGCTATATAACAGGATAACAAGTATCAAAATAAAAATAATTATCTATTTTAGAAATTGTTAAATTTTAGCTAAGTCTACTGGCATAATCTAAAAAATCATTAGAATTACAACTCACGTGTACATTTCATCTATATCTCAAATTTCAATCTTTACCCTTAATTTTAATAATAACATAGGGTCTAAACTGTCCAATGAATTTTATTTTCATTTCAAGAATTTGTAGAAAAATACCAACATAATTGATTTAGATTTACACTCAGGTAAAGCAGAATAGGAGCGAGGAGGAATTTAAAATTTAATTTGATGTAGGTATTGCCACTTATTTCGTCTATTTAGATTTAAAATATTTCTTATCTGGATTATTATTGATAAGCGATTTTTTTTGAAATTACAAAACTTAATGCGAAATTAAGTACAAAATCTTAAAAATCTTTAGTTTAAACTTTATGAATATTGGGCTTGTTTCAAAGTTCCCAAGGAAGCATAGACTTCTTTACATAAAAGTTAAACTTATGGATAAAGCATTTACATATGTAATCAAATTATAGACAAAATTTACTAATGTACGTACGTTTATATTTTATAAACTACATACATTACTATATGCCTAATCTTAATTTTATTTTTTTTATTGAGAAATACATATGAAATTTAATTACGTAAGAATTATGGTACAAAGAAATTAAAATTATCCAAAAAATTTTATGTTACGTAAACAATACCAAGACCAAGATCATGAGTTCTTAATAAATAATCACGTATATTGTATAAAATACGATGGTCCAAAAGTAATCGCAGCACCCGGAACAAACGATTTGCTCTGTCCTACCGCTCACGGTCGAATTTGTGGGGAACATTTTGTTTTGTATAAATTCCTTTTCAGATTTCCTAGTCTTTCCTAAGGTAATTTCACAGTATATAAGTATGTATATATGTACAGATATATAAAAAGGCGTGAAGTAAATAAGCTATTGGCGAATAGGCAGGTAGATAAGAAAAGATGTACAAAACTTACACAGAAAATAAAAAAGGTGAACTAAGCAACACTACTTATTTAAAAAAATGTAAATATTAACAATTCTTTAAATAATTAATCATAAAGAATATGTGAATTAATGCATTCACATATGTCAATTATTACATCCTATCGCTTATAAATACATTTTTCCTTCGTTAAATGTATAATTCATCACTTGTAACTTAATTAAGTGTTCAATGAGAAATGTTCTAAAAATCATAAAGTTATAAAAATACTAAACCCAAAATACGATTTGTCTCAGACTCCAAAGGCACTTATTGTTTTGATCGCAGAAGTTCCAGCTAAACACTTATTAATAAAAAATTTATTCGCGTTTATTAATAAAAAATCTCGAACTGTAGCAATATTTTGCAAATATATTCATGTTCGGAAACGACATTATATTTCTCAATCATGTGGTTTAAATTTCATATCAATCCATTTTAAAAATTTTCAAGTCAAGTTACATTTCTTTTTCTTTACGTCCCATATATCAGATGGTTGTTGATCGTACCACCTTAGTACTGAAAATTAAACTGAAATTAAAAAAAAATAATAAATACTGAAAATAATAAATACTGAAAATTAAAAAAAACTTTAAAAAATAACTGATAAACAAATTCCACTAATTATATTATTTTCTTAATGTCAGTTTGAAATTTTTGTTTTCATTAATATTTTAACTCTATAAGCAATGTGTGTCTGAAATTACAGTATTCTGTTCACCGAAACATTCCTTGCAAAAATAAATATGACAAAGTGGAAAATAACAAACACATACAGCAGAATAAAAAAATAATAAAAAATCATATTTTGATTCTTAATTCCCGGTGATTGTGGGGAAATAATTGGTTCGATGATAAAGAAACCAATTGAAATATTTTCCATATTTGCAATATTTAATTAAATTATTTATATCTCTATCTACAATTTTTTGCAGGATCCGTAAATAGAAATTAAACAAACGAAATTTATATATGACACTGTATTGTTGCTATTTGTACTCCTCGTTATTAATATTTACTTAAATTAAATTTATATATATTAAAATTAAAAACTATTATTTCATTACTATTTTAATATTATATTATAAATAATATGGCAAATTTTCAATGTTTTAAGAACGTTTATTATTTATTACATTAGATGCTGTCTTCCTGTTATATAAATTATTTATTGCAATTTAATAACCTATTATTATATCCAATTTCAATTATTTTCATAATTATGATTAAAAATCCGTCAATTTTTTTTTATAATAATCATCGTTCTAGTATATTCGATAGATATCCATTATCTGCGATTTAGAAAAATGACGCACACACTGACTCTTCGAAAACTGTCTGCAAAAGTATTTACGCACCAATTATTTTAATATCAGGGAATATAATATCATTTTAATGAGAAACATGTCGCTTTCTACTTATTTTCATATTTTCTATAGAGAGTGCTTTTACATTACTCGTATTCAGACATTGAGATATTGTCAGTCTGTTAGGTATTTCAGTCTATTTTTATTTTATAGCATTCAGACAATTATTCGACACCGAGAAAATAATTTATTGAGTAATTTTATGTTTTCAATTTTGCTAGTTGATAATATTTGCTATTAATATTTTTAAAAAGAAAAAGAGTAAACATTTCCAATTTATGAATTATGCTTCTATTGCAGACTACACCATATTACGTAAACGTCACATGTCTGTATTTATTCTGTTTTCAAAATCGTAATCACACAAATTTCTTCTACAAAATGAGTGTACAAATATAAGTGAAATGTTGCTTTCAAGTAACATGAAGACGGAAGATAATATATTATTTCGAAAAGTTGACTTCCAGTTTTCATGAAAATCTATTATTTTATATCAAACAAGTGTAAACTTATTCGTAATTTTGTGCGTGTGCACACGCCTGGTATGGTCCCGCGTGCTCCTAAACTAAAAACCGATTTGCATAAACTTTTGGTGTTCGGATTTTTATTTAATATTCTTAAGCTTTTTATTCTCACTTCAAAATTCATAGTACTTCATATGGAAAAAATTAATATTTAAATTATTTCGAAAAACAATGCGACGACTTTTATAAAATTTTCCCATTGTTAGTATTTTAATTTCTCGATAATAAGATTTAATTAATTTCTTTCGTAAACATTTATTGAGAATTAACTCTGTATAAATTCAATTTAGGCCATCGTAAATTTAATTTGCATATATGAGTATATGTTGCATTGTCACACAATATTCTTAAATTTTAAACTCGATAGTACATAAATGTGCCTGTTTTATTCACAAATTGTTTATATTGGCATATTATTCTGATGTATCGGCGCATATATTCGGCGCATTTTTCAATTAGCTACTTATAAATTTAATTTAATAAGAATTTTGGTTGTCCTAAAATTACATCTCTTTTATTATTTTTTAATAAAAAGACCTCAATTGAAGTTAATTGTAAATATAATTTCATAATTTTATTTTTCACTATTGTTGTTATAAAGAAAATGAACAAACTTGATTATGAAAATAATAGTTTCAAAAACTGTGCTTTTGTTAATTAATTTACATTATGCAATAATAGGACTAAATTAATTGTTATGCAAAGGCAATTACCATCATAATGAAATGCGAGACGTCTGTAATGTAAATGGCATATATTTTCGCTATGTTGTTCTCCTGTGTAATGATGCACTATATTTAGTTGGTAAACTTTTTCTTTCTGTTCAACCATATGCTAAAAACTTCGTCACTTCAGCAATATGATGATTCTTTCACTGCATATGCTGATTCTATAGCTTAAAATTTAACTGACAGATATATCTGTTCAACCACTGAATGAAGAAAATGGTAACCTGTTTACCGCAGAAGATTTTAGCGGTTCGGCTGAAATGGTATGGAACAATTTTGGCCCGGCCTCACTCAGACATCGTAACGAATTCCTAAATGTCTTACCCAATAACATACTTAAGACGACATCGACCAAATTCTTAGTATAATATCAGTTACATCGGTGCCAAGGCGTTATTACGTATCACGCAATTATAATAACGCTCCCAATACCATGCGACACAAGGAAACTTCTATAATATTTAATTTAATATTATAGAAGTTTCTTTGCGTTGCATAGTTTTCAAGGAACATAAAATATTATAACTGCATAATTTTCAAAAAATGTAAAAGGTTAGTTTAGTTTGCCATTCCAAGTATTTACTATTATCAATAGACATCACAAAATAAGACACACTTAATCATACTATTTATGAAATTAAGTCCTATCCCAAATTTTAGTTGCGCCTTTTTAGATCAGATGCATAGTGGAAATTTTATGTCACAAGAAAATTTTCTCATTTTGAAAATAATCACATTAAGAAAAAGAAAATTGCAAAATCTAGTTTCGTGAATGAAGAATCTTCTTACGATCTTGATCTTGAGATGAATCTTCTTAAAAATGATACAAGGAAAATTTTACCTATAAGTAACTCAGTTATCTAATTGTGGCCGATTATTATTTGCATATTACTTGATGATTGGACTGATATTCATTTCGATTGCAGAGTCGGGTTTAGTTCATTTGCAAAATCAAAATTCTCCAATATTACAGTTACGAAACCTTAAGCTTCAGCGTGGTTATTTTGGTTAGAGTAACATGTTACCAGTGTACAAAGTATCCACAATAGTAGTACATATATATATATATATATATATATATATATATATATATATGTATATATATATATATAAGTATATATATATATATATATATATATATATATATATATATATATATATATATATATATATATAATAAAATTGAAAGGAAAAACATCACTGCTAAGTAGGCTCTACAAGTTATAGAGTAATAGTTGACTAACATATGATTCATAGTTGGATACATAAAAAGTTTATAGGAACTCCGTGTAAGTGATTTAAATCGACTGCAAGTCTTTCTATTTAGATATGCTGGGCAATATATTTAAATTGTGATAAATTAATAGTTGCAAATAATTTAATGCAAATACACAAATTGTATAAATATATAGGTTTACAAGGAACGCTTGTAGTGTAAATTTCACTCGTTTTTATGGTTTTTTATTTTCCTTATATTCTTATGTGTCATCAATTTTTGACAAGATATCGATACGAATAGGATGTTGGTACTGTGGGTCGTGAACAATAGAAACTAATCGTTTTGTTGAAGATTACAATAGTCACTTAATTTTGCACTGAAATTCTACCATTGATCTGTTGTGATAATCTTCCATAAAATTTTATCCCAATCTCCCTATAATATTTCCTAACAAGATATTTTATAAATGATAAATTGAAATCAAAATTTGATTCGTTGTCAGTGGAAAAGTTGAAAGTATTAATTAACGCTGATTTTCCAATTTCTTTTCAGATTACTTACTTACTGGACTAAAAAGTTGGGACGTTGAGGATTAAGAAGAATACAGTGTGAAATGCTTTGGGAATCATCTGGCAAAGAAAAGTCTTCTAAAATATTGCTATACATTTTTGGTTGCATTTTCATTTATAATTCACTCTATGAGACAAAAATTGAAAAAAAAGTTTTGTTTTCATCCTATAATTCGATCCATGGGGAGATAGTTAAAAAATTTCAAACATCTTTTCTTATTTATTTGCATTCACGTAATTCAAATATAATTTCTTTTAAAATTTTGTCACAATCGTTTTTAAACTGAGAGAGCTATTGATGCTAAAACATACTGGCGTGCGATAATTATTATTGATGTGAATATTGTCGTTATTCATAGATGACATAACAGATAAACTCGATTTACTTTCATTTCTGTGCGCAAATGTTTGAAAGAAGCGTATTTGTTTATTATTTAATATTTAAATTATTATCCTCCTCCCACTTTGCATTATCCACCTCACTCGGCTCCTAACATCGCGAGGAAACGGAACGACACAGCAACAATCGCATCACCGGTATCATGAGCCCTATCTTCCTCACCAAATCAACGATTTAATCACTTTCATTAATTTTGAATATATTCTATTCGAACATTTTAAAAAGTTGATATAATTACCTAAATAGTTTTCCTATGAAGAACAAGCGACTGGAGATGACCAAACGATGCAAATTTTTTTCACGAAAAAAGCATTTTATTTATATCTGTTTGCTCCAAAATTATTACTCGACATAAAAAAAAGCCAATAAACAATATTTTACATTTTTTTGCAAAAGTATATGAATTGGCACTATTTGGATTTAATACACAATTAGGTATATATATATATATATATATATATATATATATATATATATATATATATATATATATAAATAATTAAGAATAAACGGCATTTCCATTGAACTGTTGGTGAATAACATTTTTATCATGTAAATATATTATCTACTATATCTTACAAAGGCTTTTTTATTATTTTCACTTTTATTGTTTTGGAGAAAAGTCCGTAAAACTATATTTTCGTGTAGCCATTTTAATAATATCTCTAGAAATATCTTGTATAAAATTTTTAGAAATCTAGTTTTGGAATCCCTTATAACTTACCATTTCCGTTTATATTTCACCCTAATATGCAACTGAAAAAAATAGGTGGATATTATTTGCCACCTTCAAGTTTTTCAATAAAAATGCTTTTCAGTTCTAACTATTGAAGTATATGCAGGTTAGAATGATTTAGCGTTA
This sequence comes from Druceiella hillmani, assembly GCA_039881145.1. Lineage (NCBI taxonomy): Eukaryota > Metazoa > Arthropoda > Insecta > Lepidoptera > Hepialidae > Druceiella > Druceiella hillmani. The sequence continues at coordinate 24,211,446 of JAYKKI010000028.1, read as the reverse complement.
TATTTCAAGTTTTTACGCCAAATGGTTATGAGAATCTTTTTGTGATTATATGAAAGAATATATGAAAGTTTTAGTGAGAATATTATAGTAGAGAATAATGTTATGGTGGGAAAATTTATTATGAAATTTATGATAATAATTCTTTTATGCAGAAGAATAAACATTTCTATATACAAATAAATTTGTACCAAACTTTTTTTAAAAAACATTCCGTAAACAAAAATTAAAATACCTTTGTTTATTAATCAAAGACATTTATTATACTTAATAAAATAAAAATATTTTAAACAAATAGATACGATAAATGAGTTTATGTGAAAATTTTTTCCAAATCAGAAAAAAATATTGTCTCGAAATTTCATTAAAACGAATTTTCCATTAAAATTCCTGTAAATAAACTAGAAACGATTCACCGAGAAAACCAGTCATAAAAGGTTACCACAATTTTTATATAAATTTTAAATTATTTTCATAACAATGTGCAAGTACTTAAATTTCTAAAATATCAGACTTCCTATCATAAGGATAGACAGGGAATATTTACTGTACTCACTCAGTTTTATTCTTTATTTTTTGACATTTAACTCAATTTTAATATCATTATTTTCTTACTAAGTCTTTTAAAACCTATTTTTTATGAGCAATTTTATTAATGTTTGTTCGTTTCTTTAAGTGTAATACTGATAGCTTTTAACGTGTTATAAACTCACCAATAATTAAGTTCACCAAGGCTCATGAGCTATTTGATACTCTCAATTTTATTTCTCGTTCTGACCATGGTATCTCAAATTCATAAGTCGAGCTCGCGATGATATACGCTTAGCCATCAATTAACGCTTAGATTACAATTATTCTTCTCGATTTTACGAGTTCATTTCATTCTGCTGATTTTGATATTTCACTCGCTCGATATTTTATTGGTGACTGGTGTTCTTTTGCCATTAATATTTTTTTCATAGTTATTAATATTCCTAGGTACGTAAATATCACTTACAGGCAAATTATTTTAAGATTGACTTCAGACCCTTGTATAATTTCACTGCTATTAATAATGTAAATGTAGGTGTCTGGTAGACGAGGGAATCCAAAAATAGAATATTTTAATTTAACCAATTTCTAAATTATTGTTGGTAGACAAAACTTCTTTACTAAACTTGTGTATAAGACTTACCACAGTTTTTATTAAACCGCACAGTGATTTTTTTCTCACCTACTTATGGCGCTAGATCTGCTGATCGGTCAAAATTTTAATTGGGGACACTAGTTTATAGAAAGGTTGATAAAGGGAAATTTTCTTTTAAAATTTTATTAATAAATAAGGACATCCTCTTGATAAAAATATATTTAAAGAGGATATGAGCACATATTATATTTTACCATGAGATATACAGGAGGGAAGGGGATTCATACATGAAATTAAATTTTAAGCATTCGCCTTTCCAATTTTCAAAATCATGATAATTTTTTTTATATTAACAATTTAACTCCATTTTTATAATGGTAAGTAAATTAAAATGTTAAATATCCATATGTACTGGAAAAGGGACTGAAAGGAACTCAGGCTTTTACCTATCATTTGGAAACCTAACAATTGCCAGTACGTCTAACTTTAACCTCTGTATATGTATATTTGCAGTTAATTGCAGAAACATTATAAATTTTCCTTCAATTTTGGTCAAAAAATATTTTCAAGGAATAATAATGGCAGCAACACTTTAAGAAGATGATATTGAAATAAGGGAACAAATATTCAATAATATATGGATATTATTGAATATTAGTATCTCAAGTCGAAATATTATATTATATCGTAAGTTTTAATCATCTATGAATCTTTTAATAAAAAATTAATATTTGCAGCAAAATTTACTATATTACTTTACTACATGCGCATATATTTAAGAGGGACTAAATTGGCATGGCGAAGGGAAATATTACTGTGAACATTTCTTAGCAAGAACTTCATACCGTTATAAGTGTAAATTTATTTTATTATCCTTAAGTATCCATTTTTCTAAATATCTCACAAAATTGAAACTTTGGCGACTTAACGCAATGGCATGAATATTTACATATTTTATGTTCTACTAACATAATTAAAATTAATTCTGTTAAAAATTTATTATGACAAGACAAGAATAAACTTTAAACCATTTTGAAGGAAAGAATGAAATAATGGGATGTAGCGAAGAGTTTGTATTTGAAAGCTTTAGCTTATTTATTTATTTTAAAGAAAATAGCGTTTTAGTGCTGTATAAAAGAAGGTATTATTTTTTAGCAAAATTAAAAATATTAAATTAAAGGATATAACATGTCTAAATTTTAAGGGAAAGATAAATTATTATAACACATACAATAAAAAGAGAGGTAAAACTGTGATCAACCATGCTAGTATCATAAAAAAAGTTTTTGGATTTCTACATTCACGTTATTACCTTTCATGACAAACATTTTTGAAGATTTTAAGCAGTACAGAGCAAATCTTTCATTTTCTAGTGATTTTCATACCAGTGAAAAAAAATTGTTAAATAGAAATATATCATGATAACGCAAGTTGCTAGGTCATTGGATGGTACGAAAATGCGAGGAAAATATAAGAGCAATGTATTTATAAAAAATTAGTAAATGTTCCAGACAGTAGGAAACGCGACATAAATGTTAATTTGTGAAGAAATATGTCTATAATTATAGACTTACAATTGAAATAATTAACAATAATTAATTCCAAGCACTATTAACAAATATTTTTCTTAATTACAGGTTTTACTTTTTCATTATTTTACTAAAACGAGAATTATATATGAAATTGGTATAAAAAAATTATTCAAACCTTTGACGACTCATGGAACAAAACATTTGAATCTAAGAGTCGGTCCCTATTAACATTTTTAAAGTCACTGAATTGAAGTAGGAATAAAACTGGAAGTTTGAATGTAAGTAAGATATGATGATAAAGTAAGTGAAAGCTCACAAGTTGGTGTTTTCCATGTGGACGTTCTGACGTGAACTGAGTACTAGGTTACTCAGTAGGTTTCACCGGAATATCTTCGTTCAAGATAAATGATACACTTCACGACTGGGAATTTAGTTACACTTAAGTAGTTTAAGTCCACCAACACTTAAAAGGAAACTTGGATTTTTAATTACTTGTTAATTTAGTAATTATTCCAGCAAAGAAATATTTTAAGCGTAAATTAATGCAATTCACAAGTGTGATATTACTCTAAAACCTCTTAAACACTTTAAGAGTAACTTCAAGCGTCCAATCCAATTTCATAACATCGGTGACGCGATAAATTAAACTGAAATTTAAAGTCGTTCAATTAAGCAGTACGTTTTAAATAAAGGAGTGAATGTTTTAAAAATCTTTTTAATAAAGTTGCAGATATATCTTTCTTTTTTGAAATGCAATGCGATCATTACGGCATAAAGTGAATGTACGCTTAATGTGTTTAAACTATATATAGAAGTCCGCTGCAACAGTGGACATTACACTCCAGCTTGCCCAGGTAACGAGATGCGGCCATTGAGCTGAACTCGCTAGTTTTGTAAATGACTGCGATAAAATTGTCACTTCAAGTTATTTTTAAAAGCTCTCAAATGTTACACCAGTAAAGAAAATTAAAATAAAATTCTAAACATGTACATTCGGGTACGGTGTAATGTAAATTTTGCCAATTTTTCTCTAAATATCATTCCTGACTAAACAATTTAAAACTTTAAGTGACGTATTTAAAATAAGTATATTTTGCTATTAAAGTTTTTTCTAAACGTTTAGTAATCCTTTAGATAAACGATAAGAAAATTTAAAACTGATTATTCAGAAGCGCCATGGAACATAAAGAAATCAACGTAGAAATTACCATTCAGAAAAATAATTTGAACCAAATATATGGGATTAACTTTAAAAAAGATTAAAAATTTCTATATAATCAAAAGAAATTTTAACAGTTTATTATTTTGGTTTATACAGGCCCTTAAACGCTAAGTTAACATGAAAAATGTAGCAGTCGGAGGAAACTTAGTAAAAAAAAACAATTCACACTATTTTTCTAAACCCATTTAAACATTCGTCAAACTGGAAGAAATATACCAAAATAACACATTGGGGCGTAAAAAGTCATTTGTCGACAAAAAAGTCATGTTCCAGGTATAATGTGATTGATATTTATGAAAACCTTTTTTGGTTCCTAGTTTTAATGAAACTTTTTCTTGTGTAAAATAATTTTGATAATATCTCGATATGATAATAATATAAAGTGTTATAATATTTTAAATTTCTAAGTAAATCGTAAAACAATTAACTTCGTAATGACTAACTAAATAATAATAATAACGTGTGAAATTTCTTTATATTGGTTGTTCATAAATAATACAATTCAATCTTTCTGCAAAGTGATTTTAGAATAAAGTATAATATTTTTCTGCAATAACATCCAAATACTTCCTTTTAATTCTAGTAACAAATAAAATTAATTTTGTGAAGTTTTTCATAGTAAAAAAAAAATAAAAAGAAATTGTGTTGAACGAAATTGAAGAATTCAGGTAAAGTTTTAAGGTATTTTATAATGTTTCTGAATCTTCATTCTTAACGATTCTGAAATTCTTTGATAGGTAGAGTATGGCAAACAAGTTTAATTTTGTTAAACCTTGAAGTTCCAGCGGTGAATCCACCAGACCTATGAAAGATAACATACTTTTTATAGAGTGGGAAATGAAAAGATTTCGTTTCAAAATTAAACGACGTAGAAACTTCTTACGCAAAGAAATAAATATTCACTGAATAAATGTGAAATTGTTAATTACCTAGTAATATGTCTTCTTTAATTTATTCTTTAACAAAGGTAATTAAAATACTTTAAAGTTATGTACTTTTCATTTATTTAATTGATATTCCATTTTAATGAAATTAGTAAATTATTAAAATAAAAAGAAATAAATTAGATAATTTCCATCGATATATGTGAGTTTTATTAGTAAACAATAAATTATTTCAAAATATTAGGTCACCTATCGAGAAATAATAATTTAGATTGTTGATTTTATACATATTATCATTGTGGTAACTAACCCCGTAGAAATGTAGGATAAAATAATCATGTTAGATTATAACATACTATCTGGAAGCCATATTTCTTATTAGACCAGAATGGTAGTATAAAATTAGCTCAGTTCAAAATCTCAATTTTATAGGTGGATAATGTTGGTCGAAATATTCCAAAAGTTACAATCGTTCAAAAAATAAAGAAAATCACTAAAATTCATCTTCCAACAAAATTACACACCTGATACATCCTTGAAAATACCTTTTAATATAAACGTAGTTGGTTTGAAATTTTCTTCTCTCAGTTATAAAGAAAAACGCCCTGAATTTTATCAGCAAACATATCAATGATACTTACCTCCATAAAATGTCATTTCATTTTGATAATTACATTTTTTCAAATAGTCCGTTTGATTTCTTATTTTAGTGTATTATTTTATCAAAATCTTTTCAAAACAAACAGATTTCTTATATAACAATCAAGTTGTTATATAAGCAATCTAGTGTTATTATAATATATTGGCTATAGGCTGGAAGATGGTATTGAGCTATTTATTTAATCAAATAAAATTTTAATATAATTGAAGAAAAATTAACTTTTTACCAAAAGTCAACAAGATGGTTCGCCATAATTTCAAAAATACTGAGAAATTATTTGCTCGATTTTTTTGTTTAATTCAATAACGACTTTTTTAATAACTTAAGTGAAATTGTTATTAAATTTCTTCCTATCACATCGTTTTTCATCATTATATTTTAATTAACAATGCAAACGATATAGGCTATCGCCATCTCTAGGAAATTTATTATCCAGCGTGTACGCCACTAGTGGCTCACCAGCGTTACTTTTTCATATGGAGTTGGATTTTTTAAACTCATTTCTGTTTATTAATTACGTCAATATTTTCATCTCAGTGCACGATAATGGACTTAAATAAACCAAAGCATATATCAAGCGTCTTATTGAAAAATGTATATATACGAACGTAAGCTTACTGTACACCTCATGTGAATAAGTCTGTTTGCACTTACTAACTTAAAAATATCTTCAAATTATAAAGCGAGAGGAGTTCATGTTTATTTGGTGCAAGCAAGCTTGCGGGAGGTGCTTTTACCGTGGACGTTATTATCGTAGTTGTATACAGAGCTGCACTCGAATAGCTCCATCTCAAAACGGTGCGACGTGTTATCTGCGTTGTGGTTGGAATCCTTTAGAATATCCATTTACTAAAGGTTACATGGAACTTGTATAGAAACTTAGTTTTAACTTTTGTTTTTTACTATAATAATAATATTCTTAACATATATTGTGCTTTTATGGTAGCTCTGTTGTATTACATATGTTCAGATATGTTTTTATCTACTGGAAACAAAATTTAAATCAAGACTATCATACGATTTCGCATGTGCAACTATAAAGAGAGAAATATGTATTCGAAAAAAGAAAAATACTTTAGTTAAACGTAATTAATAATATTTCACCCGATTATTTTTTAGTCAAACTAATAACTATATTTTTCAGTCAAAGTACTATAATTTAAAAATAACATATATCGTATTAGATTATATTATTAAATTCAATATAATTAATATTTAAATATCAAGAGGATAACAATATAATTGTCATCGTTTATTAAACTAAAGCTTTTGTGCTATAAGAAAACGCGGCTGACTTAAAACAATCAACTAACAAAATAAATGATAAGTGTACACCACAACTTAGTTACTTAATTCGATTAAATGTTCAATTTGAAATCGAGTGTAATTATTAAATTATAGATTTGATTTATGAGAACTCTGAACGATGCGTTGACAATTTTTATTCCATAGATCTTCAAAATGAATTTCAATGTACATCTCAACATTTAATTTTTTCGGACCGATTTTATTATCCTGTTCGCGTTTTTTCGAAACTTATTTCACTGTGAATTAAATTTATTTGAATCAAAGTGTTTATGTCGTAATGACGAAAAAAATAAATTCGGCCGACTGAGAAAGAGATTAGAAAGAATGGTATATCCTGACAAGCCATCCGATATGGAGAATATGAATTTCAAACCAAGTAACCAAAAAAATAAAATTTATTTGTGTACTTGTACACAAATAAATTTTATTTTTTGGCTGTAGTATTATTATTCATTAAAATTACCTTTATGAGCTAGGAATAATAACGTGTTAGAATAGATAAGTTACATTACTAAAATATATAAAACTTTCGCTATTTGATGCCATGGAAAATTGATCCCTAATCTTTGATTACAAGGTAAAATCTTGTATTATATTCGTGTGTGTATAATGCATGTTAGCACAAATTTATATATATATATATATATATATATATATATATATATATGTATGTATTTATAATATATATATATATATATATATATATATATATATATATATATATATATATATATACATATATATATATATCTTTTTATGCAAGGAATTTATATTATTTGTTGGTGAAAATACAACTTGTCTGCAAGCTTTAAATTAGATAGTTGATTCATGTAATTGTGTTCCGAAATATTTCTAACAAGACAAAATAACGATTATTCGCTGAACAATTTAAAAATAAAAATAGTTGGACCTTGTATGTATATATTAGCCCAATTAAAGGAACGTATTTAAATTTACCACATGTTGTAATTACCATTTTAAATTACATTCTAGTTAAAATTATTTGTATATAACTTGCGGTGCAAAATATTACACCGTTTTTTAATTGAAAGCTTTATAGAAATTAATTAGTAAATTAATTTCTAAAAAGTTTTCAACAAGTTTAATTTTACTTTCTTTTATATGTCCGCAATAAATGTATGGTAAGTAACTTGTAAATTGTAGATATAACTAATTTGTCGTAATTATTGTTTTTTTAATATTAAAATCATGTGCAAGTGACATTTGTCATTAGAGTACACTTTTTTGTTTGAAGGTTTTACTGGTTTCAACTTGTAAATGAAAAAAAAAATATTGAGGTCATTTCTATAAACATTGATAATATGTCCATATGATTTAATAAAATATACAAAAATATTAAGGTTCCTGTTAAATAATTTAAAATTTTTTCGTATATGCTTATTCTTTTGTGCATAGACGTTAATACCATAATATCCATTAATTTTCAAACCCAGAACATTACACAAACTTTTTCACATATGAACTTTATATATAAGAGCAGTGACTACGAAGGTTTACGGAAACAGTTATTCCTCTTTAAAGCAACGAAAAATATCTGTATTTTCATTTTGATAATAAATGGCTTTTGTAAAATACACTTTTTTAATTAATTTATTTGTCTCGTAATAATAATGACCGTTTCAAAATTGAGAGTCTTTGCTCTATTAAATTTAATGTGATATTTTTTAAGAGAGTTCTGATTGAGTTCATACAGCATTTAATGATAAAATTCGATCTTATGCCATTTTAAAACTCATTACACATACCCTAGTGATGATAATCGAGATGGCGATTTCAGGATCCATATCCTGCAATCGCAGTAATCGAAAATTATTTAGATGTGAGCAACATTAGGAATATATAACAGAGAATTATAAATAAGCAGAAAATATTTAATTTGGGAATAGCTACGAGACCAGTGCAGAAAATCCCGTAAAATTTTGTGTATCAATAAATGTTGTACTAAATTGAATTCAATGAAACATATAAATGTGGCATATACAAATTCGAGCAATTCTGTGTGTTCTGTATTTAATATTTTTATTGGTTCAAAAACTGGACATATTTTTACAAATCTGAAATACAAATACAATAAAAGAAGCTAGTTTTTGCTTCCAAATAATTACTTACAGAAATAAGACAACACGAAGTACTGGAAAAGTGACATTAGTTGGATAAATGAGAAAAATGGCCACATACGAATTAACCTTCACCACTGCAATTGATCTTATATAGAAGACCGAATTATTTTTAAATGCTCTGAAGTTTGTGGTAAATGCTCTGGTGTTGTGGTTGGCTGTAAGAGATAGCTCTTGTAGCAATAAGTCCGCCATATGTATCAATTAGATACATTAAAGTAGATAAATAAATAAAATGAAGTTTCTGGTCATTTGATCTATAGTTCCAATATGACATACTATGATTTTTATTTATTTTCAAATATCTATTAAATATTTACTCCGAAGTGTTTTGGTACGTAAACGAGAATATGGTTGCTTCTGTTACGACAATGGTAGAAGAGACGCCAAGTTCCAATACTATGCTCTAAAGTTTTTACTAGGATAATAGTGGGGATTAATTTAAAAAATGAAAAAAATAATCAGGGTTTTTATACCTAGTTTTATTTTTTTTTAATCTAAATACTTGAACGAAAAAAATAACACACCTTAAATACGAAGGTAACACACCTTCGTATTCGTTGATTTTACCTATCTGAAAATATTTACTGCCATAAATTAAAAAAAGTAACAAAATATAAGGATCAATGTGAACAAATGCGGAAACTAAAGGAATTCAGCGATGCAATGCTAAAAATTAAGTTACAGATATGTTGTGTATCGGAGATTAGATTTCGTAACAAAACTAGGACACCTTTTAGCTCCATTGGAAAAAAGTGCATACTTAACAAATTTCACAGGCTATGAAATTTAATCATTGTTAATAAATATTGCCGTTCAGTTTTAAGAATAAGCATCTCAGTTAAACTTTCTCCTTTATATGCTTTCTAATATACATGTTGCTTAATTAGTTTTTAATAATTTTATTGGATTTTTAATACTCGGATAGAGTATTAAAAATCCAATAAAAATATAGAGTAGTTTATTTATATTTTTTTTATAATTATGGATTTTCGGAACATTACCAATAAAACTGTGAAATCGGAAGACATTCATGTTCTTATTGCATTTTGATTAAACGTTGACATATAATTTGAAAACATGTCAAACACAACAAATTATGATGAACAGATTCCAGTTTTGTAGTTTACTTTCCAAAAGTTTTGAAAATTGAATTCGTAAGCGTTGGCAATACGCTCTTCTATGCTTTCCTCTATTTTCTTTCTTTCTAGACCTTAAATCTACCTACACGAATATAAGGATACAATTTCACGAAGGATATACCTTATCAAGAAATACTGCTAAATATTTTTTTAAAACTCCTTCAATAACTTTCTCATCTCGTGTTTTTTAATTGGGAACGTTCAGATAGACGAGAGTCGAGCAGATTCGCTCCAATTTAATTGTATAATCGATTCTTTTGGGACATATGGGTTAAAGTATTAAATATTGAACTTTAATTTTTTTCACAGTTATTGTCATTATTTGCACTGCGTATAAAAATGAGCATCTCCTCTCCCATTAAACCGTGCATTAGACTTTTTCCAGTTTCTTTTTAATTTAACATCCGAGAGGGTAAAGGAGAATAATATAATTTAAGGTCACATAGTTGTGTAAATAAATATATTTCTTTTGAAACCCAAAATAACCTTTATCATAAAATATTAAGGAATTCATATTCAAATTACGACGTTAGTTTATTTCCGTCATTAACAATATGTATTTTAAAGATTATTATTAAAAACTAAAATTTAACGAATTGGTGTTCCCATAACGATATTTGCAATGAAAACTTTGAATCGTATTTGCTCAGAAAGTTAATCGTCACACTGATATTTTATTTATATTTGCGAAAATAGACCAACACAAGTACATATCTGCAACAGTTCGACTGTACTATTTAAATACCTATTCAAAAGGGATACGATTTTTCTGTTTCCGTGTTGGACGTGGTTATCTATTTATACATACACATACACACACACACACACACACACACACACACACACACACACACACACACATATATATATATGTGTGTGTGTGTGTATGTGTGTGTGTGTGTATATGTGTAGGTTTTCTGCACCCATTATATTAGATATGATTATTGCTTTTTTGTCATTATAATATGAATTAAATATTTAAGGCCCACTTATCATTAACATGATCCATGCTTTGGGCTTTGGTACGCAACTGCAATAATGATTTTTAACTATTTTATTGGAAATGAATTAAAAAATTAAGTGTAGTGTGAATTAGTTTCCATATTGTGTGATCAAATTTCCATATTTTAAATAACATTTAATTCGTAATACAAGTACCTATTTATCACTTTTTTCAATATATGAAATCAGTTATATTAATTTTTCAAAATTATTATTTCAATATGCACATTTGGTAGACAGAAATATTAATGGAAGTAATAAAACCAATTTTATTGAAATTTACACAAGTGCGTATCTAGAGAGCAATTAAATTAAAAAAAAATGTTGGTTAGCTGTAGAGGACAGTCATTACATTGTTGTGATAACTATTTTTATTGTTTTTTTCTTTGAGAATACGTTTTTCTTAGGTATTTTGATACATATTCATTTAAAACATTAAATTTAAGAGAAATTGTAGTTGTTTTTAAATAATAGCGCATATCTCTAGAGAAGAAACTTAAACCTTCTTTAAATTAACGGACGCTACTATTATTTGTTTATATGCTTTGTTTATTACGTTAAACTTTGTTTATAAAAAAGTTTAAAAGTTAAAAAAAAATAAATTTTGTTTTTTTTTTATTTCTTATTTGGTTTTAAATTAATTTTTAACAGTTTTAGTAAGACCCCTTCGATATTTTCTGTAAATACCATTATTATAATATTAGTAAATTCATTTATTATCTCATTTTGTCAGTTTATAATATATAAAAACTTGTTAAGTTTCTAACAACCATACATTTAAAAAATACTGAGTATCAAAGAAACTGAAATAAAGACTTTATCATTTTAAGTTTTGATCTATTGTACAATGAAAATAATTGACTAGGAATGTTTAGTCATAAATAAACTTTTCTGTTATCTGTGTCATCAAAAATGTCAATTCCTGATTAACTTGAATCATGCTTCAATACTCAAGCTAACATTTAAAATTTCGTTTACAAAATATCGATGAAGGAACTTTTACGTCATCTTAGAGAATTTTTTTAAAATTCAAAATATAATAGTTTTTTCTAGTGTTGACGTTATTCTTTGTAGTATTATGAGAATTAAGGAGTTACTCTGATAATAAATTACACAAATACTCAAGACTCAATTTTAATAAGGTGTACTGGTCCGTTGAGTGTTTCTTTGCAAAATGTATCAAATTTACTATATCCTACTTTCTTTATATCATGGAATGGAACAATCTCCATATAAGATATTATTTGGATGCGAACCTAAAATTAACTTAAATTCGTTTAATACCCCACCTTCTTTACTTTTGATCACATTTCATTAAAAATTAGGGTTAGCTGAAAAAAATAAATTAACGATATTTGTTGTCAAAACACTAATACTAAGGTAAAAATGGATTACCTCATCAATTTTATTACACCAAGTAATTTTTAAAAAATCAATAAAATAGTTTGAAATTAAAATAGTTTTTAATTCTTATTGTATTAATTTTACAATATGTAACGTTTTATATCAAATGCTACGATTGAAAATGAATTGTAATTTAACTCTTCGGAAAGTCGTTTTGTTCTTAGATCCATAAGATAAATCAAGGTTGAAACTAACGACATATGTCAAATGACGGTTTAGTTATAATTTTGTAACATTATCTTAGTTTAAATTTTTAAACTCTAGTTTATTTTTATTCCCAACAACCAATTATTTTTAATCTCCTCTTCTAGATTAACCGCGGCAATATGGCTACTCGGCTATTAGAACGTTTATCGAAATAATTGATACCGATGATGCTTTTCCATGTTGATGATGCTTTTCCATATTATATTGAGGTGTGTGGTTTCTATTTTGGCCTTACGTTTCTCAATCTAAAATCAATATCAATCTGAAATCATGTCAAGGTAGTAATTTACATCTACTTCTTTTCTAATTATGATAAAAGGTGATATTCAACTATTAGCACTTCTCGTTGCATTCTGTCTGCCGATGATTTAATACTCTTCTTAAGTGTTCAGAGCCAATCTGGCAGTGAATTGTTCCGATATGACATGGACTCAGTATTTCAATAAAATCTGAGTAACAAGCTACATTTTAATATAAGCAAATGTGCTATGATGACATGCTGCCGCTAACATGTCCCCCTTGTTCGTAATAATGAGCTGGGCGGAGCTGCACTCAAAAGTGTTCCTTCGGTGCGGGCTTTAATTGTAATTACGGATTTCCTCACATTTCATGATCATATCGTGGAAACCTCTCAGAAAGCCAACAAGGTGCTGGCATTTAACATACGAAATTTCCACGATTTTCAAGATACTAAATCTATCGCTACACTATGTAACTCTTTAATCCGTAGCATCCTTGAAACGAATATGGTACCCATACAAAACTACTTATATCCTCATGCTGGAGACAATATGAAAAAAAATTAATAGGTTTTGTATTACAAAATGTATGGGTATTACTCTCAATGTCGGATGTAATTCCCATCAACTCCGACAGGAATTGTTGTTTATCATTTGTATTTTTAATTATTAAATCGTTACGTTGATAACCCCTATATCTTGAGTTTAGTGGTCCCTTATTCTCCAAGCTGTTACATGAGAGAACGATATCATTGCTTATTCTACCTATCTAGAGTGCAAATGAATATTCTACAGCATTCACCGGTCTTTCATGCAATCACATTGTTCAACGCAGTATTGTAAAATTCATATGGTTTAGATATTTTTTTTTGCTCCAATGGCCGCTTCAGAAATAAGATCATGGAGTTGCTTGTTAGTTTACAAGTGATTGCTAGATTATTTTTATCCAAATCATTATATAGTTTTTTTGAATAGCATTAAATTACTCTATGTGTATATTCTTTCACTTTTTATAGTTTTTTAACTACTACTTTGGATACTATTTGGATATTGTACTTTGGAGAGGTATGTACGTCGAGTATATGAAATAAATAAATAAGTATATTTCCTCAAGGGCAATATTGAAGGGAAGTTGAAAATTAGTTTTTCTCATAAATTTTATTCAGTTAGCAAGCTAGAGTTCATTGAATTAAATTAAAAATTCCAGAGTTGGTTTGTTTAGAACATGCAATTTTCTTGCTTTTCCCAATTATACGTATTCTCATAAATTATTGATAATTGTTTTTATATTAGAATACCAGGTATTCACTTCCTTCTTTGGAAAATTTAATTTTGGTTGGGATAACCGCAGTGACTTTAAGTTGAGATAAGGAACAACCCTTTTTATCGTGGGGTACTTTTTAGTTGCTATCTAAGGGATTAAACATTCCACATTTTTAAGTATTTACATACGTCGTTATGTTTGGTGAGTTTTCGTAGAACAATATGAAATAATTATTAAAATACAAGTGAAATAATTAAAATCGTAATAAATTTAAAATCGGAATCCCCATGCGTATATAGCGCGTCCGGTTTTTCTGTTTATGATATATTGTTTTATTCTGTTTATTATTTATTATTTATGATATATTATTTTGATATCTGTGTGTGAGATTTTATGTAGTTAGTTTATTTTATTTAAATATCCTTTTTCTATATTACCATAATTTTAAAGCGATTTTAATATTAATGAAAAATTAATGAACTTGCCATTTTTAAGTCCGCTAACAACACTTCGAAGTTTGAATTAAATTCCAAATTGAAATAAAAGTTCATATATATTTAAATTTTATTTTAATTAGTTTCTGTTAGAGGTAAAAGTATAGATTTCTTTATAATAAAGTATAATTATCACATAATAAAGTATATATCTATGTAAAAAGTAAATTCTACTAAAGTTAAAGAAATATAATATCGAATTTGAGTAAATACTCTAAAGTATACGGTAAATGCAATACAGATTATAATTTTTGATATAAATAAAAACAGCATACCAAGTATAGAATTATGCTGAAAATTATTTTCTAACCAATTTCAGTCTCTGAAAGAAATTTTATTAAACTTTATAACATTTAAGTAAAATATAATTACATACTGTGCCTGAACAGTGAATACAGGTGGATTACCCTTTTTTTTAAAAGCTAAGAAAACGAACAGTCTGGAAAAAGTCTACCAAAAAAAATTCAACAGAATGAAAGTTACAATTTAAGTATATCTCATTTTATGTCACTAATTTAATGTATCTCATATTATTCACAAACGTAGTTGAAAACTTTCGCACCGATAGTAGTAGATTTATCTGTACATATTCGCTAATGATATTGCATTGCCTAAGGCTTAATTATTTTTAGCATGCATCCATTCATTGACGATTATAGCAAGCCTGATAAACACATGCTTATATTTTGACACGAAAGAGGAAAACCTATGTGTAAAACTTGTGCGCTGAATATAATATTTAACAAGTAATGGGTTGCTCACATTATTTAGGTTTTGGTATACCTTTACCTCTGCCATTTTGTTTTTTACGCGAGAAACGAACACGCTATAAACATTTCGATGCCGAATAATGAAGTTTACAATTTTATTTCATCTATTGTGGTATTTTCACTCACGTACCATCCCCGTGCAACAAAGCAAAGTCAAGACTAACATACTCGCAATGAACATAATCAAATTTGCTTAACCCCTTTCTACACCTATCACTTACCACATCCTAAGTACCATGGAGAAATAGACTGTTATGTGACTAAGTAATGTATGAATGCTGCTTACCGAGCTTGCTCTTTTCGTATACACATATTAATAATTTGCTATTTGGTAGTTATTAACTTCAAAACGCATCGACTTCCATTTTTCGTTTTTCTCGATAAACATACTAAATGTTACAGTTATGCATAAATAGCTCCCTAGCAACATGTGCTAAAATTTTACTTTTCCAATAATCCTCATCTTTTCCATAATTATACAAAACAAAGTTATGCTCGAGAAAATTATGGGTGTTGCTATGATTCTGAATTGTAACCGCACTGCACATTATTACGATTTAACAGGGAAGTCAAACGTATCGGATCGTTTAGTTCACAAGATAACAAAGTCGTTTTAATTTTCCATCTACCCTAAAGGTATGCCGTGGATATCAACGATGCACGGAAGTTTGAATAATTTAATGATTTTTAATATCGTGCAACAATAATACCGTTTCTTTCTTTCGTAGAATGACGAAAAGCTAAACAGCTGTTATCCGGTTGGGCATATTGTCGCCGTGGATTTGCACAAAGAGTTCCCGCCAGTAAATATAATAAAGAATTTAAACTATTAACGAATTTTGACTGAACTATTGTTAAAAAAATAGAGGTTAAGCTTCGCCGGTGGTTTAATCTGTGACTGAATTACGGACCTAAGTACGAATGTTATGTTTTTATTTTAAGCTTTTCCAAACAGGTAAATGATATTTCATCTATCATAATGAAATTTCAAAAAATATTACACTTTGCCAAATTGATCATTGGCACTATTTACATAGGTTAATAACCATGATTTCATTCAAAATTTATTAATTTATTTTATTAACCGGTTGATACACATGGAACAACATAAGTTCATAGGAAATCTGATATTCAGTGTTATTTTATCAAGCTTTTGAGAACCCAAAAAGAGTTCACAATCATATGTATATTTACATACAGATAAATAATCAGAGACCCTTGTGTGATTCGTAATATTTCACTAAAATGTTGATCTAAAATACCCTCTTTGCTTGGTTTTCATAGATATGTTACTGGATGTAAACGCAATACTTTCGTCTTTTTGATGAAATAAAATAATCGAAACTTCATATTCTATTGTTTTTATTATTTCCTCAGATAAAATTTATGAAATAGATTTGAAGAAATTTATCACTAACAGCTAGCCTAGGTTCCATAAAAATTTATAAGTTAGAATATTTTGCGATATGAAGGTGCTACAATATTAAAAGTATTGAACAAACTTGTGAACAGTTGACCAATATATCATTTGCTGGTATTTAAATATATATATATATATATATATATATATATATATATATATATATATATATATACATATACACATATATTTTAATACTGTATACTCATGGAGATAGAGATTGAGAAAGAAGTGTTAATGAGATAGTACTACTACTTTTTAAAAGTTGTTTATGTTTCATATTTCGACGTATACAAGATAAATATAAAATTTGTCATTTATTTCGTATTTATTAACACTAAATAGAAAAAGGAACACTTACTACCTTCAAAACTGCATTCTCTTTCATACTGTTTTTTGTTACTAGTATCTTAATACTCAATTATTAAATCAAATATCTCAACATTTTATTTCAGTTATTTTTTTTTTAAAGGCTCTAGGATGCTAGCGAGTTCTTATCAAATGGTTACGGTAAATACTGCACGATATATTTCAATGGAATAAATGTGCCATATATCAATTAAGAGACTTATCCCGCTCAAACCGTTATCAATTGAAGCTGAATTTATAATTGATTAGAATTTATAAGTTTAT
Organism: Druceiella hillmani; assembly: GCA_039881145.1. Classification (NCBI taxonomy): domain Eukaryota; kingdom Metazoa; phylum Arthropoda; class Insecta; order Lepidoptera; family Hepialidae; genus Druceiella; species Druceiella hillmani. Next base: position 24,194,003 of record JAYKKI010000028.1, on the reverse strand, counting down.
AGGTTACGTATCACATTATATTTAGCATTTACCAAAAGAAAGCAACAGACCTTCTGGAATGTACGAAAGTAATGTAGATACGGGAATAGATTTATAATTTTCGCAATATATTTTTAAATTAATTCAATGCAAGATTGAAAGGTTACACTTTTACATTCAGATAAAAATTAATAATCTTTTGTGAAGATCAATTAATTTCAATGGTATTCCAAAAGTAAAATGTTTATACTGTTATAAAAATGTTCATTATTTATACATCACATGTTTTGGATAAGGTATTATTTTAATAAAGGAGTTTTGCTTCTGTGAGTCTTAAGGAAACATGTTTTAAGAAATTAATGATTCCCAGATGGCTACAAAATATTTATAATTTCGTCGCCGAATGTATAAGTACACCAACTTCTGAAAACAAAATCCTTTTTTCTATCCACTTGGTGTAAAAAATGCCAATTTCGTTAATTATTGGAACCGATTATATGGTTTCAGTTGGTTAATTGAAAATTATAATCCCTAAGAAACATTTTGTTCTTCAAAACGTCTTAGTGTTATTTTCCGGTTTGTGCTCCAAATGCTATTTTTTTCTTTCCTCATAACAGTAATTGCAGAAAACGGTGTCACTGAAAGAAAACTAAAGAAAATTTATATAAATGCAAATACTTTTTCATTGATATTTATCTGTTTATAAAAGAAAACTATCTCGTCAATTCAAAAATTAATATTTCTTTTTGGGTTGTTAAATACTTCTCTAACAAAAACAAGATCGAAGATTTTTTTTCTGCAACATCGTAAAAGTTATTTAATAAACCCTAAGTTTGAATCAAGATTATTTTCTTATTCACCGTAACTTGCGAAGTAAAAATTGGTCTGAGTATATTATTTTGCGTATAAGAAATGGTGTTAAATCAGATAAAGAGAATCATTTTAACAGGAATGGGCTCAGTAATTCACATATCTCACTTCTAAATATTATTTTTTATGAAGATGGTTTTATCTGATACAGCTTTTTATACGAGTAAAATTTAGTTTTAAAAAGTAAGCAAATGATCGCCGTTTTTAGGGAATGTTGACTAACAAGGTAGCTGTCAATCGTGCGTTAGTTTTGGCAACAACTGGAAAAAAATGCTCGGCTATAAAATATAATTCCTATTGGAAATACGATCATTCAATCGATGATGCTTCCAACAGTAAGGATTTCTTTCTAAACTGTTCAATAAATCACATTTTTTATTTATTACATTTATGGCACGTTACTTTTTTCACTTTCGTACTTCAAAATTTAAAACAAACTAACCACTCATAAGAACACCGTATGTTGTTTGTCTGTCCGGCACTCATAACCATTTTTCAGAGAAACTGTTTAAAATTTAGTACAGTAACAATCAAAAATACTTATATTTTAATTTCTAAATGGCAAAACATTTTTTTTTGTTTCAAATACTATTTGAGATATTAATTTAAATGTAAAATTAAGGAAATAACAAAATATTTTTTCAGAACTTTGTGTATTATTTTAGACAAAATTAAATATATTCTTTAAAACCTCCCCTAAATATGTCCAGTATTTCCTTTAATCTTCAGAAATATCAGGTTAATGCAGAATTTGTGAAGATTCGAAAATTATGAGTTGAATGCAGGATGATTCTAGAGAAAATATTGAAAATATCTACCCTATTTTAATAGAATAAGTGTGGCATAAAAATTGTACATTTATTCCAGGGAACTTAATTTAAAATTTGACCTACATTAATTTCTATACATTTTAGATTTTACGACTCAAAAATATTAATACAGAAATTTTTGAGAAGGTGACTGATATGAAAAAAATCATTTTTTCTTTCAAATTTCATATTAGCAATTTAGGGTCGAATGAATTTGTAATGATTTTATATTCATAATGCTTTATATTAATAGTTTTTCAGGGAGATATTCATGACATTCTTACGCACTTAAAAGATATACCTGGCAACATATTAAATGATAAAACTAACATTAATATTTACAAATAATTTAATAGAAATGCTCCATGCCTTTAAATGTTTATTTGTATCAGAAACTTCATAGTGCTCCTATTTAATAAGTTATGGTATATAATGTAAAGAGAAAATAGCAAACAGTAAAACTCATTTCTTGTTTTTTTACCTTTACCTTTTATATACACACGTTTCTCACATTCATGATATTACTTATAATAATACTTATTAAAATATTTTTTTTAACAAGTATTGCTGTTAAAACAACAAAATAATTCAAACAAATATTCATCGTCAGTAACAAAATTTTAAACCACCAACATATATATTTAGAACCGGCTTGTTTAAAACAAATATTAAAGCAAATAGCGAAACTAGACAATAACCATTTGCAGCATATGCATGGAAGGACTACTGAAGGATCGTGTATACATTTTCTTTTTATATCAAATAATTAAAGTATGAAATTCATCACGTAATAGCATAATTGACTACATATTTTTTAATATTAAGATAGTGTAAGTAAAAATATTAAAAACGGTTGAAATAAATATATCATAGCTAGGATATTTCATTATAAAGTTAAGACGACTTAAAAACTGATGAACTACGATTCGGCGAAAACGCCCCATACAAAACACAACTGGATTACGACGTCACTCGCCTGTATTTAGCTTTAATTATTAAGGAGTTTATTAAATATTTTTAGTATCGCATTAAATATTGCGTTTAAGTTATATATTGCATATTTTAATTTTCTCTTTTTTGTATGGAAACTAAATTCACAATAAATTTTTCTTTTTAATAAAAAAATTTACTCGTTTTTTCTATTTAAAAGTTTCGATTAATTGTTTGTTATATACATTACCTTTTGTATCCCAAGGTTTTTTTAAAAATATATTATACAGTTTTAAAACATTTTCAAAAAAAATATCGACAACAGTCAAATATCCTATTACGAGTTTACGAATTTTTATTTGATAACAAATTATTGGCTAAGCCACTTCTAATAGAAAAGATAAAGCAACTTTGACATTGGGTAGCGAAAGTAATATTTTTTATAATTTTGCTTTACGAAATGTAAAAAATTATTTTGTCGGTATTTCTCTTATTCACACGTTTACTAATGGAAAAATCGAGAGCAGAACTGACGATTATATTTACAGCTTATCGCTAACTTCTCATCTCGTTGAGCTACCAATGCCATACTCATTTTATTTATTATCTACTAAATCATAAGTAAGCCCGTGCACCTATGGGATGATCGATAATTTGATATTAACGAAATTCGAATTATCCTAATCAAAGTTCCGCCATTTACTAAACACTTTTGTCAATGTGTGTGTACCAGAGCGATACAAGACAATACACCGAAACTAAATTACTTCATCCTGCTCGTTAGAACTAATAGTTGTAAAAATAATTTAATGAACAGAAAGGAATATTATTTTCAACCTACAATACTGTTAACAAATAGCACATGATTGATGGATGTAATTTATAAATCAATATAAAATTAAATAGAATCATTTTAATGTAACTTATGTGGCTTTATTAAATCATTGTGGAGACTTATTATTGTCATAAGATAATTGGAAGCTAAATTTACTTATCTTCCGAACTATATTCCTTAGATTTGGAGTAGAAAATGTAGCGTCGTAACAAACGTTCTTCAATATTATAACAAAACTATTTACAACAATAAATCTTTAAAGAAGGTTGTCTATTGTAATTGGTAATACCGAACATCATTAAATGAGAAATAATTAAAACAAGAGAAAGAATGTATAGATATATCTGGGCAGACATTTTTGCTAAAACTTCGCATTGAATGGTAGCTTATGAACTTAGTGAATTGTTTATTTGTAAGACTTATAAGGATTTAAATATATTCACTTATATTTCTGTTAATAAGAATGAAAAATTGGTTATATTTAATTTGTCTAATGAAACGGCAAACATGCGCAAATTGCATTTAGAAACTGCAGAGTTTAAGCCCTTAGGCATTTTTTAAACCGTTAAGGTATTAACTCATACAATAAAACTGCGTATTTTACTCGTAAAATGTGAAATAAAGCGTGAAAACGTACAGGTAAGTCTAAATCAGCATATATTTTTTTGAAAACACCATAACTATTACAGGACTCTGAAAGGAAGTAACACAGGATACTTTAAGGTTTACAAATATTTATCCATGTCTTGTTTAATTGGAAAATATAGTTGGCTATAGCTGTGCAGTTTGCCAAATAAAATAGAATACTTTTATAAATAGTAGACGGAAATTGCGAATAGTCCAATTTCAGTTTTAGATATTTGTTTCACAAACAGACAATTGGAGTATTTACACTAGTCGACTGCCAATCAATTATAGTAATCGATCAATTTATAAGGTAATGGAAATAGAAAAAAAATAGAACAAAATCTACTTTTTCATGGTGCTGCAAGGGATGACAATGATTGCTTTTGCACCTTGAAATGTGGTATGTTGTAAATTTACTTTATATTAGACGCCCAAGCATGCCTTAACCTTTTTTTGAACATTCTACTCAATTTATATTTTACTGTTATAGATTAATGATAATAAAGCTTCATCAAATTAAATTTCATGCAAAATAATTTACAATACCATAATTTCTTTACATTCAGCAAAATTGTAAATAGTTATTAATATAATCAGAAACGATTTAACATAGTCAAACATAGTTTAAAAATTAGTTTAGCATAACTGGAATTGAATCTCAAATAATTATTTTACATTAATTTTTGTATTATGATGTTGTTACATTATAAGTAGAAATTATTTTTGATTAGGGGGTCCCCTTCAGGTAAAAGCCTCGTCCAAGATATCTAAGTCTTCGTAAAAGTTGTCTATTTCTTCCTGAGATAAATTTTCATGGGGTGTATACGACTGGATTGTTGCTAAACGTAGGTTTTCTAGCTCTAATTCTAGTACGCACACTCTTTCAGATTTCCGTTGAAAGTTATTATTTTATCCTTGTATTTCTTCTTAACTAGGAAGCCTACTCCTTATAATCCTATTGTTTGTCCTAGGTAGTACAAAATGTATTCGTCGTCTTTGATTATATTTTCTCTTAGACAGCGAACTACGCTCAATCCTATTACATCGTGGTTAATATCTTATAGTGCTGCTTTAAGCTCAATACGTTTTTATTCAGAAGATAATGATTTTATTTTGAGGTTGCAAATATAGAAGGTGTTTTTCCTTAAAGTGATTTTCTTTGGAGAGTTTTGATCTAGGTCTCCCGCGGCGACCGGCCGTACTGGCAGATGAGAGATGGGCGGAGTGTTCGGTTTTGCTTGCTATTCTGGTATGTGCTGTGATGTCTGAATTTGGCTTTGAGATGTTTTTGCTCAGTGAGGATTAGTTTAAGCTTTTGTTTTATACAATTTTTCATGTTTGCTTTGTTTTTCTTCTATGGCTGCTTATTAGCCTGTTGAAGATATTGGCTACTAGGGTGAAATGTCTCCGAGGATTCAGATAGGTTACTCTCGTTTGGTTGATTGCGAGGGGAGTGCTTGTTATTCAATATAATAAGTCTGTCACATTTTATAAAAACAGTGCCAACTGCCTCTTTTTCTTTCTGCAGTTGGATTGGCAGCTCCTTACGCTTCTTTAAGACTTCGATTGGATAGTCTTTTTTTATGTAATATGAAGTGTTATGTAGGTAATGTTTATTTTTCTGAATTTTCAGTTTGAGACCCAATTTATTGATCGTGATTTTCATTGGTCTGACCATCTCGCTATTTTTCTCCAGTCTTCTAACTGAAAACATCACATGAAACTTTTAAGGATGTGTTTATTATGTTGGTAGTCATTTCTTCGAGTTCGTGGTATGACTTTTTGCACTCTTCTGCATCTAAAATATTTTTCTAGGTTGCTTATTTTTTTATTTTGTTCTTCTACATTTTTTCCAAAAGCTCATTGTTGAATTCCAGGTTGTTAAACTTCTCATTAAGGTTACGGATTATTGTACTTTTAATGTCTTCTTTCATCTCTAAGATGTCTTAATTTTGCTGTTTTATATCTTGCTATATGTTAAATAATATATTTTTTATTTCCTCCATATTATATTTTATTGTAACCCTCTTAGTGGCCTCTATGAGAACAGTCGAGCTCTTCTTGGGTTTATATTACTCGAGCTATCGGAGCGTATTAAGTGGTGTCGCTTATTGTCGCTATATAGTAGATCGCGGCTTTTATAGGTAGTTTCGACAAGTAGTATTCGAAAATGAAATGATCATTATTTTACGCTTTTGGGATATGATTTCAATTATTTTTTAATTTAAGCACTTTTGTAATTTTTTTGAGTTCTTGCTTTATCGTACACGCACTACACTAGTATTTTAAATGTTAATAATATCTTGTTGGCTATTTGATGAATTTCTAGTGTCTTTTGATGGATCGTATTTTGCACGTTTTACCTATTTTACTGTTTTTACACTTTGGTCTTTATATTGATCAAAATAGTTCATGCCCTGTTCATATATTTTTGAACGTTTCACATAATTTTAAAACACCTAAAATTTTTTAAAGTTTATATAATTACAAGTACAATGTTGACAGTGACACAGCGGTCCCTCCACCATTGATAGATCATATCATTTATCTATTTACCTCTCACCCATTGATAAATGATACGACCACATTATTATTTGTTCACGCATACAAATCATGCCATCAATAACAAAATAAAAAAAAAAAAACTACTTCTACTGTAACAATTCAACAAATATATAGTATTTTTATACCTACTTTATAATAAAAAAATATCCCATTTAAAGATTCTGCTAGAGTTTAAAGATAAAAATAATCATTTAAAACTACTTGTAACGTCTCTTTTAAAAATATAATGTTTCAAATACTTATACTTAATTGTAACAGTGATGCAATCTACATTTTGAAAAAGTAATTTAATTAATTTCCTAACAATATTTTAATCTTTATTATAAAATTCTTGGAATATTACAGAAAGCTGAAAAACAAGTATAGAACGATATATCTCCGTATCGTGTATTAACATTTTTATGAACGGTAGTTGGTATGTCACACTACGAATTACGATTAAGGTAAAATTTATTCTTTTACCTCTATCTGCATTTTCTTGAGAAAACCTCTCTTACATCCTGTCGTCATTCTCAGGCGGATATTATGTTTTTTTTACTTTTCTTGAAATAGTTTTACAATCAACAACCTCAAAATGCATAAATACAAGTAATGGAATGATATTTTCAAACATATTTAAAAAAAGATAATATTTCCTTCAGCCACTTAAATTTAATTTCGCGCGAATCTAATTTAATTTAATCTTTTAGTATTAAATTCCTCTAAAGTATAAATAATTTCAAGTAGTTGAAAAAGTTTTTATTGTATTTTCTTATTTTCGTGTCTAACGTATTATGATATTAACAATATAAATTTCACGGCAAATTTTGTTTGGGGAGAAGAAAACGAGACGTAAATAAGAAATATTAATATGCTGGAGACGAATACATTATGTAATAAGTTAAGAGACTATCTAACGATGTAAAGTTTGAAGATTTAAGAATGTACCTCGACTACAATATATCCGACAAACTTGTCCCAAATCGTGAGATGAATATTAATATTTTCTGACTACTCTTCTGAAACTTGTTTTAGTTTAGAAACCGAATTTATTTCACAACATATACAACTTTCTTTTAGTTGTTAAGCGAGTACAAAAGTTGGTTAATTTATTACAACTTAATATGTATATATATATATATATACATATATATATATATATATATATATATATATATATATATATATATATATATACACACATATATATATATATATATATATATATATATATATATGTATATATATGTATATATATATATATATATATATATATATATACAAATAAAAAAAATATCACAAAATATACCCAACATTTTAGCATATTTGAAAAGAGACATTTAGCCTGAAAATGAGAATTGAATGCATTAGGTACACTATTATCCAAAAAATAACTGTCGGCGAAGTCGGGTGTAAATATACTCTATAACTGTCAAAACTATTATATATCCTTTCTAGTTTAAATGGCGTGACTACCTATATTGAAGTAGAAAACTTAATTACTAATTAATTAATTATCAAGATTTTTGTAATGACAAATTTACCATTTCTCTCAAGAAGTATTCATAAAAATTAAAAGAACTTAAATAGAGGAGTGGTGGGTATCATGGTAGTATAATTTGAAAAGCTTAGAATTTGGAAAACAGCTTAGATCATTTTTCTTTTTTTTAATAGGTTTTGGACAACTTTTTAAACTAATATTTCATGTATCTTTTTTGTGTGAACACATACATATGTCCATATATATATATATATATATATATATATATATATATACATTTATATATATATATATATATATATATATATATATATTATCGATTGTATATTTTCAGTAATAAAAACTAAAATAAAACATACCATTAATTATTTTCGTTCCACAATAAATTGCAAAAATTCTTACTATAGCAAATGCACCCTATAAACAAATATAGCTTATGTACAGCACATTTTGAATGTGTTCTAGTATCTCGAGATCATAATCGGTGAATTTATAGTAAAATCACCTTAAAATTCAGTAGAAATTCCTATATACATGCCGTGTATACGATATATATGCTACGTTTATTTAAGTTCATAAACATTATCTTGAAAATAAGAAAAAGCATGCTGCTAAAGCGATCTGTTTGTGTCTTTTGCAAAAAAAAATAATAGGATTTGCGATGGCGAATTATTGAATGGGCTTCTTGAGATATATTTCTTTATAATAAATATGACGATTAAATGAAACTACGTGATGTAGTATTATTTCTACTTTCTTTAATTTCTTTACCACGATCTAGGTTTCGTTGTATTACAACATCTTCATGTGGGATCTTAGCAAAGATTGCTAATAATATTACATCACGTAGTTTCATTTAATTGTGAATAATGAATTTCTACAAAATTAACGCCAAATATATTCAATAATAAATACGACAATTTGCCCAATGAAAAAAAAATAAATTTACTTCTAAACGGTAGTTTTTTAAACGGTAAACCCAGAATACACTTATGGCCAATCGTAATCTTTAATAATCCAAGCAATAACATTAAATAATTTATCAATGAGGATGGTTCTAAATTTCCATATATTTTGCCATTTAATTCAATAATTTAGAATAATATTCACGGGGTTTTTAATTATTTCCATTTAAAGATAGTATATAAATCATATTTCTTATTTCTAAATTTAGTATATCTAAAAGAAAAAAGCAACCCTCGTAAGATCATATCAATTGAAAGAGCAGATGACCTTAACGGATTCTGATATTTACTCATGAGTATCCTATTTGCATTTTTTCAAATTTAATGTAATTTACTTATAAGACGAAAGAAATGTCCTGAAATTTCACTTCAAAATATCCAAGAATTATACTTTTCAGTCGTTAAAACTTCTAAAATCAAGATTATGAAAAAAAACAGCCCCACCAATACTTTATCTAAAATTTATCGAACACCTATGGTTAGCGATTATTCTAAGTTTCACATTTTTCGCAATATTCACGAAATTTATAAGACTGTGAAAGATTTTGTAGGCAATATTAAATACATTACCTACTGTTAAAAAAATACTGAATGGTAAAAAAATATTATTAATATTTGTGGATGGTTTAATGAAGCATTATATACATTTATTTGTTTATGTACGAATAATTTGTAATTTCTGTTCTTATTGATCTTACAATGAATTTTTTTGTTTTATTCATTTTTTACTAAATTTTGTTTATTAAAATATTAAAAAAGTAATAAAATTTCCTAACAAATTTATATCAATAAACGGCCATATGCAACCGATATGAGATAAATGATGATAATAGAATTTTTTTTTATATCTAACATATTTTTTCGGGAACCCATGTGCAAAAGCATTTGTGGCCCTTCGTACTGAGGTTGGAAAAATGAGCCTAATAATAATTGAAAATGGAACAAAATATGTGATTGCAATAAGTCAGGAGACTGACAATGCGCTACTGGTGGTGAATGGCCACACTTGAAAAAGTTACCGAATTTAAATATTTTAGAACAATTGTCACCAACAGAAATGAAATGAAAGTTGACTACCGCTTTATGCTGACAGTAATGCGCTATGGCAGCATAATCAGTAGTGCACTATGGCAGCGAAAGCTGGACATTGGGTAAGCATATCCAAAACAGAATACTAATTTTTTAAAGAAAAATGCTATGGAAAATCTTCGGTACTGTCCAAGAAAATAAAGTACGGCGAATTCTTCAGAATCACGAAATTTATGATCGATATAACAGCCATACATTGTTAAAGTTATCAAATCAAACCGAATACGTTATCTAGGACATTTATTTAAATCAAAGGATAACAACCCGACTAAGCTATCAACTTTCAACAAGTGGGGGGGGGAGGTACCAGGAAACGGGCAACACCTGCACTCAGTTAGATTGGTGATGTCGAAAACGACTTAAAATATTAAAGGTTAAGAAGTATAGAAGAATATAATCTTTATTTTATTTAAAAACATAAATGTAAAATTTAGGTCTCAGTTACGACTAACATGTTAGTAAAAGATATTAAGTAAAAGCTATTTAATTAAACTTAAAATAATGAGTTTGAATAAAAATAGTTTTGTTTTCATAGGAGCTTATTATGTACTCATGTACTGACAATTTTTTTCGTTTTTCATGGGAGAAACGTCGTATCATATTACACGTTTCTAAATTTATATACATTCTTACTCTGATCGTATCAAACAGCATAACCTACAATCTGATAAATAGTGTTGATACTGTGGACAAATGCTGCTATCTAGTAAAAAAGTTTGAAACCATACATTCATGAAGTTAATTTAAGAAAGAAATTAGCGCCACTGTAATTTAATGGTAGTTTTTTTTTAATTAACAGTACAGCCGAGTATTTCTTTTGAAGATATTTACCAAGCCTCTTAAAGTATTGAAGGACCGTGTTTCACCAAAATCCGTCCAATAGATTTTGCGTGAAGCAGGAACAGATATGGCTTGATTATTATTTTATTATATAAATTTATTTATTCAAGTTTTGTACAACCTATGATGGGATGGTTTTGTACAACTTAATGAGCTAGTTGAACATCATAAATGTAGGACAGTATTATGTATTAGACTTCGATCGTTGAATATAAAGAATTCCCATGATTATCTTTCAAAATGTCAAGTAGCATACTAGAGCCAGAAGATCTATAATGTGTTTAAGTATAGTTTTTTTAATTAATAGAGATTAAATCATAAAACCATACTATATTTATGAGTTCTCTTTTAATCATGAACTATAGTATGATTAGGATACAATAGTTTAAGAATAGAAATGTTTAACGGAGATTTTCTAGACAGTAATTTTATTATTTTATAAATATATGCCTTCAAAAAAGATTCAGCTATTGACCAGTAACCTAAAGTCCCAGACAATAAAGTCATAAATGCAACAAAGCCGTGATCTTTTATGGAGCCTTCGTGTGTGTTCGGCAAATCGGGATGAAAAATATTCGTAACGGCATACTTGTCTACAGTTACTGCCTTTATAAAAATTTTATTAAATACATATATTTTAATTTTTCCTAAAACTTAATAATTTAATAAGTCTCCTTTTAATATCATAATCTAATATCATCATTTGAATATTATTTAGTCTACTCTTATACATTCAATTAATTATTGGTAAATGTATATATTTTTTACCAATTATATGTTGTATAATTGGTAAATCGTAAAATTTTGTATTATTCTCGATGCCAAATCACACGAATGTATCAATATAGTTTTGCCAATAACATCAATTATTTCTTGTTTAATTTATACGATTTTTACCTCGTTTTACCTCAAGAAACAATCGGCCTATTTATCTAAAAACGAATATCTTCAGATCATAAGTTAATTTTTATTCAATACCAGTTTTTATTTTTGCAACCTCTTGTAAATAAATATATGCTAGCTTAATGCTAAATATTAGTACAATTTAAAAAAAAAACTACGGTTCTAATGAAAGTGATGGAAGAGACTTAAATCGTTAACACCTTTTACTAGATATTTGAAATAATTCCATCAAAATTTTCAAATATCATCGACAGTATTACAGATGATATTTCCACTTGAGAAATTACTCATCTTACTATACTTCTTACACGCACTCATAAACGCTCTAGATACATTTTTGAAAGCATATTTATATCTGCTCTGATAATCGAATTCCAATAAATATATTCCTTAGAGATACTGTTGAATTAATTCGCTATTAAACCGTTTCATTGTCGTCAATTTTACATGAATAGTTTTCGAAACAAATCATAGACTTGTTACGAAAAAAAAACAAACTGCTTGAGCATGAGGCTTCGCTTTATTTTAATGATAATGTTTATTTGCATATTTTTGTATGATATATCCTAACATAAAAAGAGAATTATACCAGTAAAATATTGATGAGGGAATTAAATTTAATAGTAGGTGTCTGAAATTTTAGGAGCGCAGGTAATAGTTTTTTGCTCTTGTTTATTAACGATTGTTTCATTAATTATGAACAAACGGTGACCCACATAAACGGGGTTTGGTTATACTAAAATGTATTCTGCAAGTAAATACACTCATATTATTTGGAGTGGAATATTTTGTTTTAATAAACTTAAATAAGTATCTCTAAAGACCAGCGACTCGGATGAATGATGTTTAATAAAATTACTTCGAGGGCCTTTTTACTTAATATTGTTTTAAAATTATATTCTGTGGTAACATGCTCATTTATTTATACGGGATTCAACAGATTATGAGTACAAAATAAACAGGTAGTGTTACATAGGGATTTATTTCATATTATTAAGGGCTGCAAGACCAATTATATATTAAAACAACTATCAATAAACTTCGCCTTGCAATTAAACTCTCGATTACCTTTAAATAGTAATTTCAGTATTACAATAATTCCAATTACTCGACTTGCAACACAAAAGATTTTCCATTATTGAATGATTAGTATATTAGAATAGAGCGATAGATGTTAAAATTGTTTATATCTTGCGATATTTTTAAATTTATAATACCCTGATTAAAAGAATTATAGTAAAAAACTAAAAGAACACGATCTTATAGCAATATGAACTGAAAAGAAAAAAATAATCCAAAGAGGATATATATATATATATATATATACATATATACATACATATATATATAACCTATACATATATACATATATCTTTACAAATAATGAAAAAAAAATTACGACATCTGATATCGAGCACCACACACTTCTTGTTAGATTAAAGTTAATTTATTTTGTCGTCAAAGACATCTTTCGCTCTTGACCAGAATTTTTATATTTAATTTTATACTTTTTAATTCACATTGCTACAAAATCGTGTTTTCTTAGTCTTTTTTAAAATGAAATTTCATGTAATTTAATCTTTTTAGTCTTAAAACAAAATTGCCTATTTAATATAATGTTTGTTTTAAGACAAAAATGTTTTTTTCTATACAATTTTATTTTTCGTAATTATTATATTGTAATCGGTTCTTGATATACGTTCAAAATTTTAAAAATTCGAACGCCCGGAGTTTTTGAAAATTTAATTGAAAAATTCCGTTACATTGCTACATACAATTGAAGTTAATGAAAGCGGGGTTAAACAAAGAGTTTTACATTTTTTTTGAGAGCGATGTGGAAATTTTACACAGTTAATCTTCGTCATTTCAAAAGTGAAAATGGTCCATACACATTCTAACAATAGACAGACATTACAAATTTTTGTTAAAACTATTCAACAAAAATATAATTGCTTCATCAAAATTCCTGCTAACTTTTCCATTTTATTTTTATTAGCTTATTTAAATCTATTAACCAATAACGTAACACTTAGTATTAAACCCTATTAATTCTGTATAGAATTTCCTATACTACCACTCAAATAGTATGAATGTTGAATTATATGTACATTTCTATATAGGTATCATTCAGTAATTATATTATCAATAGGCAACAGAAGTTACAGAGGCGTAAACAGCCGATACTGCGTATCGGCCGTTTCATTTATAGCTCATTCATATAGCCACGATTAATGAGCAAGAGGAGCTCAAACTAGCCCGTCCACCAATAAAAATAATGTACAGTTTAAAATTTCAACATCATTGATCTATCGAAATTACGACTACGAATCACGAATTGTTACCAAATTTACAAATCAATCGAACTGTTATGGAATTTACGATATATCCAACTTACGACTAAATCTATCGAAATTAATACTAAATAAGTTTAAAAGGTGATCGATATTACGGGCCCACGTTTATTAATGTTTATGAGAACAATATATTTATTAGCGCTTTTCATTTCTTACTTATATTGTTACTTATATTGTTACTTATATTGTTACTTATATATATTACTTATTAATAAATTAACTCATCTTTTACTTCGTTAAAACCGATGGAGATAAAATATAAACCACCATTTTATTATGTTTGATTTTTGTTCAATTTATACAATTTGACATATTATAGACGGGTAGGAAATATTAATATCCAAAACACGATTAGTGACCAGTTTGTAGAAAATGCCGCTGCCTAGTTACGTATATTCCCAAAATTTTACACCAACTTCAGTCAGGACACATTTTGAACTTACTACATACTGTACAAAATTCCACTGTGTCTGCATAATTCCTTATTATTAACATCAAGATGCTAAGGGAAGAAAATATGGGAGAAATTTTCTCGGAATGCTTCTTTCTTGCTTTTAACGATATCTTCAGAAGTATATTAGTGAACACTTTTAACGTGGAATGATAGTAGATGTGTCAAGATTCATAATAAGTATTATATCGTATATTTATATAGAGATGCTTGTAACATATATATATGTATACAATAAAATTTCCAAGATCACAATTTTTTATAATATATTATAAATAATTTTTTAGACAAGAGAATAGAAAAACATTATTCCTATCTTATAGGACAATTAATTTAGTATTCGCATGCTAAAAATACTTCTATATAAATTTCATACAGAAAACGTTATTGCTTTATTGATACAATTAATATAGTAAACGTAATAGCGATGAGAATAAAGAAGAGAATTAAATTTTAATAATTTTTAACGTTTTTTTCGAATTTAAATGTAATGCATTGATACAGTTCGTCTGCATACGTTTTAAAAATACTGATCTCAAAAAACTATGAAAAATAGCTCTAAGTGTAAGCGAAATAGGAAACTGATTGGCCATTTACCATAATGATACAATTGTTCAACAAGTATTCAATAATATAAAATTGAAGTATTAAGTCATTAAGATATGTTTCTCTTGATTATGTGCGCGAAAATTATTTTTAATCACAAAAAATATTTCTGTAATGGATTACACTGTAAACCTCATTCATTTAATAGGTTGCGTTAAAACAATAAATATCCTGTTTCCGCATGCGTTTCCGGTTTTGTTTTATTTATTTCTTTACAACATTTATCATATGTCAGAATGAATTTAAGAAACTTGTAATTTAGGTACAATTAAACTACAAACAGAAATAAATTCAATTAAATTTAACAACTTCCCGACGAAGAATCATGTAATCAAACCGAAAGATAATGATATTGACATTCATTAGTGATATTTAAAAAAATATCCAAGTAGTAAGAAATTTTCTGATACTACTATTATAATATCATTGAAAACAAGGATTTAAAATTAACCAAGGACATCCTTTGGAATGAATTAAATATCAAAATACTGGCTGACTTAGAAAGTATGTGAAATATAGCAATGTATATCAGAGAAGGTGGAAAGAGAATTCGGAATCCTATCCGAATTATAAACCATATAACTTAAAACAAAACTTAGAATTTACTTTTCTTATTACTTGCGAGTAGCTTCAAAATTTCACCGCGATTGAAATAACTTATTACTGTTTGTTCAATTCCATATAGTTTAATGTTAGTTATATTTAAGATAAATATATGTCGAATCATATTTTATGAAATTTTAGTAGCGATATAACAAATTTGGGTAACTTTTCGATTAGCATCGGTTCCATATGGGCCCTTATCAATGTTTTCATCATATCTTTTCAGTGGAAGCTGCCTTTAAATTTTCCAAAAAGCCCATATATATATATATATATATATATATATATATATGTATATATATATATATATATATATATATATATATATATTTATATATATATATATATATATATATATATATATATATATATATATATATATATATATAATACCAGGTGACCAGATGGTTTATTTCGAGTTCCTCGTAGGAACGTGAAATTGCTTAGTTCATGGTATTAGATTTGGTATTAGATTTTCTTCTCTTTCCCCTTCCCCTTTGCCTTTGCTTTCTTTTCCGGTCTAGCCTTCACCTTCGTGTTTGCATTCGCCTTCCACTTTCCCTTCGCCTTCCACTGCACAATTAAAGTTTTAGACTTTCGCCTACCAAAGCAAAATTTTAAATGGCTGCCATTTCCAAAATAATTAACCGACAAAGCTCATCTTCAAAATTATGTAATACAATAACCCAAGTAATAAATATACCAAATTTTAGCGAAATCGTTCGAGCGGTTTCCGAGAAACAATTTACATATATATATATATATATATATATATATATATACATATATATATATATATATATATATATATATATATATATACATATATATATATATATATATATATATACATATGTACACAAAATTTGAATCAAAAAAAATCTTCAAAGGAAACAAAACTCGAAAAAATGTAATAAAATTAAGAAGAATATTTCAAAAAATTAAGCAGCCCTATTGCTGAAAAGTGAGCTAGAAACTTCACTTTTAATTTGTACACCGGTTATTTATACAACTGGTATTTGAAATACACAGTGATTTCACAGACCATTTACAATATATTTATCATAATTTTGGCACCGTTGGCAACATATATAAAGTGAATTTACCCCGTATGGTCGTAACCCACAAAAATTTACTTAATTATTTAAATTCATACTAACCAATAATGGTAACCAAAAAAAATAATTTCCTCCTATGGCCTCCGGCTGCGTGTAAATAATTCTTTAGACTGGTTTCATAGGACTGGCTTTTAGGGTAAATAGAATCCTAGGTCCTAAGGATTAATCAACTTTATGATTATTTGAATTTTCATAATGACTAGAGCCTGGCTCTGTACGTAATTTTATTTCTCCCGTTACGTCATCGACATATTAAAGTTTTTCAATTCGCTTATATTTTTATAATTTTAGTTATTATCTATTTATATTTATCCATTTTAAATGTGTGAAAGTTAATTTTTCAAAATACATCTTATTATCAAAAAATGTATAAATTAGAAATAATGGTTGAGTAAACGATGCTCATCATCGTCATCATCGGCTTATAATTGTCTACTGCCGGACAAAAACCTGTCCCAAGCGCGCCACCATTCACGTTCCTCTGCCTTCCATATACAATTTCTTCTTGCCGACTCTTTCAGTTCATCAATCCATCTGACTAAAGGTTAGCAATCATAATAATTTCGAACTTCGGGAACCATATTGAATCAATATTATATAAGAGTGATTCTAATAACATTGATTTTGTTCACAACAAGAATAAAGAAATCAGTCTGAAAACATATCAATTTAAATTACAAGAAATACAGCCAATAATTTTTTTTACTTAAATAATAGAGATATTTACATCTTACATTTTTGAGAGGAAATAGAAAAACAATTGTACTGCATAAATTAATCAATACCCGTCTTTAAAGGAAATCCATGACAGATAGAATGAGCTGTTATTCGTCCTTAAATCTATTACTTTTTTATTGTGTAATTTCTCATATATTACTTGCGAAATCAAGACAATTCTTAAAACACATCCTGTATTAAAGTCCATTAGGCCGGTGGGTTAAACCGTAAATAATCCTTAACTAATATCCACTGTAACTTTAACCCTACTTTTGCAGTGTAGTATCAAGAAAGCAAAGAAGAAATACTAACGTAGTAAGCAGAAGTTATTCTCTTTGAGAATTCTTGG
This sequence comes from Druceiella hillmani, assembly GCA_039881145.1. Taxonomy (NCBI): domain Eukaryota; kingdom Metazoa; phylum Arthropoda; class Insecta; order Lepidoptera; family Hepialidae; genus Druceiella; species Druceiella hillmani. Next base: position 24,175,913 of record JAYKKI010000028.1, on the reverse strand, counting down.
CTCTCCGGATACCATCATTATTTTGTTTCAGAATTTTTTTCATATATGAGTTACATGTAAAAACGTTCATACTATAATACTAAAAAAATCCAAATTTTTAGTTCAAGGTGCCATTAGAATATTATAATTATATCTTGGAACTATAGACACAACACTACAAAAAGGTACCAACCGCAGTATATAACTGATCGATTTTAGTTGAATTATTTTATTAAAAAAAAATTTTTTTTACCAAAATTGAAATGCACATAATTTAATATTTTCGATAATGATCGTCGAGTGACAATTTTTTTTCGAATCTTAGATTTAAAATTATATAGCTGCCAACGATTTTATTACTCATAACGACTTTCAAAATTATCGAATTCTGAGCTAAGGAATAAAAGTGATTTGAGAAAAGTAATTTTTTAATATAAATTTATTCAATATATTCAGAATGAGATCTAATCAGCATAATTGGGAAAATATTGTTTAACGAAGTAAATTTTTAATACAATTAATAGAAGTATACTGTATTAGAAAATGAATAAAATGTTAATAATACACTTTTAGCTTTGTGATATAATATTACGAGAAAATTTAAAAAATAAAAAAATTATTGAATAATATATAGTAATAGAAAACGAAGAAAAATATCCACCCATAAAGAAATAATTGAAATAATAGTTGTCATTCAATATTTTTGTTCGATTAATGATACATATAGTACTACTTAAATGTTGTGCCATAATGTATTAAGTATAGAACGATCAGAACTTATGTCGGATTGACTCAAGTGTGAAATTCGTTCATGGAAATTGGAAATTGTGTTAGAAAATAAATAGAAAAACACAGATTTAGCCAAACAATAGCTACAGTAACGTTGTTACATAAGTACATTTTATAAAACTTCTTTTGCACTATGTTATGAATATTATACAGCACTATCCAATATGTTATGAAACGCTACATAAAACAAACTTTTAATTTTTTCCATTGTGATGACACTGTTAGCAAATTACCAGTCCAGTGAGTGGTAAAACGAATCCACTTAGATTTCGTAATTCCAACGAGAACATATGTTATTCCCTAAATATCTAAAAATACTATAAATCTAAATATTATGTAACTATAAATCTAAATATTCTCGACAATTGTACTATGAGATTTCCACCTGCACTTTGTCACACATAATTACTTAAGGGTTCGTTATATTTCTATTAAAATATTTGCAAATATTAACATTATTTTTCACTATTGAAATACATTGCTTAGTATTGTATTAGCAGTGAGTGCTTCCATGAAGCAATTTGAAAGATGAGAGGAAAATGTTTTTTGTTTACATTATCAATTACATATTCATAATATTTGAAAAACAAAAGGTTTTGGATCTCAAAAACTTGCTTTTATGATATATTAAATTAAACGTTTTTGTACAATTTCATCATTATCCTCTTCTAAGCTTTCTATATAAATATTAATAAGTTTTAACGCTGTACAAAACACGCTGGTTAATATAATTTACCACTATGCCTTGTTGCAAGTACGTCAATCTTTTCTGAAAAAAAAAATGGTTTTCACAGACAGACGTAGAATAATTTAGTGATCATATAAGGGTTGCAGTTTTTTTCTTTTAAAAAGGTAATACTTTAATATCTTAGGTGTAAAAGTCAGAGTAAAGAATATCGTAATTATTTCACATCAATGTAATAAACTCAAATTAAGTGACAAGTATATATTTAAATAATGCAATGTTTTAAAATAAGGATTTAAGTATTTTAAATGTCTTTCTATTAGTTGCTACACTTTCATCTAGCCTAATGAGAAGAAAAATATTTTTTTCCGATGGAACGTAAATCGCAAGACAGATATATCCTACTCGGCGTTAAGACTTTTGAAAAAATCTAGCTTAGAAAAGTGTATTTCTAAATGTGTGGCCCTTTTTAAGTTATATCTCTTTTTGTCCAAGAATTGAAATAAAGAGTTCGTCGTATAATTTTCCCCAAGTGAAATGAAGGGAAGTTTTATTTATTTTCGTGCATTGTCATTTTTTTCTTATCAATATATTTGTGGAAAGCATATTCTGATCTAACCTTGAATTCTCTTTTTTGTCAACGGAGGCAAATAGAGGGAGTTCTAAAAATGCGTTGAAGACTAGGAAACTGTAAATGCATCATATTTTATAGGGATCCCTTCTAAAGGCGACACACACACACATATATATATATATATATATATATGTATATATATATGTGTATAAATATATTTATATATATATATATATATATATATATATATATATATATATGTATATATATATATATATATATATATATATATATATTTATATATATATATATATATATGTATATATATATATATATATATATATATATATATCAAAACATACATTTGTTTTGTAAATGGTTAATAAACTCGAGCGTTAAAACATTATAGAAATTCTGAACTTCCTTCATAAATATTCAGAACACCGGGGCTAAACTTTCTTAGTCATTTCTTTTTGAATTTTTATTTAAAATATACATGTATTTTATTGTGAAAAGTTATTTAACGTTTGTAGTAGACTTTTTGAAATTTCAATCTCTGCAAAAACTAACTTGCGTGGAAAGATGTAGCATATTGATATATGCAATATTTGAGTATTGATATTGGTTAACTCGAAGCTGGAGTGATATTGCAATTTAATTTTTTTATTTTTCCTTTTGATTTATTTCCCCGAAAGAAAGGAATTTTAGAAGCTTCAAGGTTTTATTTGTAATATAATAGTTTTCTAACCCACCTTTATCGGTTAGACTTCTTTAGACAATTTTTTTAATTAGTTCATTTAATACATATATCTGGTAAACATTTCGTTTATTCACATGTATTTAATATATCACTAGCCTAATGGTATTTTCAATGTTTTAAATTAGAGTACAATTAATAATACTATTATAAACATATCTGGATGAAATTTCAAAAGTTCAAGTTCATTTGTGAGGTTACGAGTTGAGAAATTAAAATTTACATTCGTCGACATTATTTTTTTTTTAATAAATGAATAAGATGAAATTAATACCTTTTACCAAAAATTATAATATATATGAACCTGTTACAGAATGTTTATAATGGTAACTATTACGAATAAAAGTTCAAAATTATGTAAGTAAACGTGAAGTTCGTTTGGTCTCGGGGGGGATTATCGACTTTTTAAGAGTGTGCGCTCTAAATAATGTCAGTGTCTATACAAATATATGAAATAATAATTAAAGCAGTCGACTGATAAGTCTGATAAATATGATAAAGGAGTTCTCATGACACTTCATCAGAGATGAAAATTTATAGAATGAATGTTTTAATGCTAGTTTGCTCCTTACTGACATGTAAAATTATTTTAACGCTAGGTTAGGGGCTAAGGCTTCTATCTTAATTAATTGAATCGTATCATCATGCAAAATAATAAACGAATAATAATGAGTTGAATTTTATCACTATACCAAAAGAATTAATTATCTGTAATTACCAGAGTTTTGGAAAGTTAAATGAAAAATAACTCACATATAACTGGCTTGTTTAATATATAGCCTCTTACTGATTTCACTAGCATTGATGTTAAATTTCCGACAAGATAGTGTTCAGTTGATTGTGCATCCTGTAAATTTAATTCAGTTAATAATTAATTTAAGGGATCTTCAAAATTAATTTATTCATTACAGTTGTTGCCGTAAATTGTTTGTGTAAAATTGTTGCAGCTTCGTTATCAAAGCTATCTTTATATTTCTCCTTTTATTGTTTTAAATATTCCGTAGGGTTTAAATAATCTCATCAGCACGATTTATTCCCTCACCATTTTGAGTTTCATATTAAAAACTTACTAGTTTTTTTCCAAATACTCCACATATTTTTATTAAAATTAGTTCATTATACTAGGTAGATAGTATTTTGGAATCCACTGAAGCCTGACATCCCAATTCTTTCTAAATAAATGTTTTCGAAAATCGTCTGAAAAAAGTGATTATTTTAAAAAGAAACTTTTTTCAGACGATTTTCTATTTCACTGTCTTTCTTTTCCTAATATCATATTATGACGATGTAATAATTCTACATTTATTCTGTTTTTTCTATATTTAATTTTAGTTAATTACCCAAAATTATAGTGTCTGCAGTCGCTAACTCGTCGGTAAAAATTTATTAAATTTTTCATAATATTTGAACCTAGAATATTAAATCCTATTTACACTCATTAGATCTTTCCTGTAATATAACAATTCCTTTTTTTAATAATTTGATAACCATCAATAGAAATTTGTAAATTATAAAAAGTATGGTTGATACAGTCCTAGTTAGCTATCTTGCTATATTCTATGGAGTGTTTGGTATATAACGATATGAATGATAAAAACTGATATTTATCATCACGTCGAATTAACTCTCATGTAAAATTCCTTTTCAAAAGAAGAAATTGTGTAAAAAAATAAACACGAAAATACAGACTTTTTTTAAAATGCAGAAAAATTCAATATTTCAGAAGAAGCCGAGCAATAACTATAGTAAACCCTAAAGGTTATTTCATGAAATTTATTTTGTTCAACGATACTAAAAGAAAATTATAAAAAATTACGTTAAAAGACATTGCATTAAATAGGCTTTCTATTTTGATAACAATATTGGCAAGAAACTAATCAAGTGAGTGGAAAAATTTATCGACTTCAATTAGATAATTCCAACGAAAATAAACCAAAATCGTAGGACAGATATTGAAATCCACTCTACTCCATGTAGAAAGGGTTTCGAGAGACATAAGAATTGCGAAATGTATAAATGTCACCTGTCATGGTGAAAAATTTAAATATAACGTTTTATTGGCATGTTGAACAAATAGTCTTAATATTGAATATATTTGGCGTTAATTTTGTAGAAATTCATTATTGACAATTAAATGAAACTACGTGATATAGTATTATTTCTACTTTCTTTAAGTTCTTTACCACGACCTAGGTTTCGTTGTATTACAACATCTTCAAGTGGGCTATTAGTAAAGATCTTTGCTAATAGCCCACCTGAAGATGTTGTAATACAACGAAACCTAGGTCGTAGTAAAGAACTTAATGAAAGTAGAAATAATACTACGTTGCGTAGTTTCATTTAATAGTCTTAATATTATTTACAAACATTTTTAAAATATAAACCTTAAATATTTATTTTCATTTATAATTCAAATATATCGCAATGATAATATGAGCTTTGGTCAAAAAGTTAATGTGATTTTCGTTTACTGAAAAAATACGTCGTTATACTTTTGTGCAATTTCTTTCTTGGAAACTAATCATTAGCCAGATGAAGAGTTAGTTCCATTATGTTACATGAAGACCTTGTTGCATTGTCAGTATGGTGTATGCTAGTGTTATTATCGAATATTCTATGAAGGTCAAAATAATTAGGTATAATTACATTATCGCTGATTATATGCACGAAATATCAATAAAATGTTTCTCATGCCTACGGTTTGTATGTATTTATGTTTATATTTTATATTATACACGTTGTACATAATTTCCGGGTGTGGGAAATTATTTCTAAAACATTCATTTTTACATCAAGACTCACAGAAAAATCATATCGGCTGATGCATTCGAAAGTTTTTCTAAAAACCGAAAGAAAAATTTTTACTTTTTCTTATAAAAAATGTAACTTGGAAAACTCATCCATAATATAATTTTGTTCTTGAGTGGAATTTAAGCTAATGGTATTTAGAATGCTAATGCTTTCTGCATTCTCTTAATTTCCATATCGAAAGGATACTATTAGTGAAGTATTAATTTTTATTTGCATAATATTGTTCATCTTTATAAAATGATCGTACCGGCTTTTATGAATCATAGCTTTTATTTACTTTATTATTTTATAAAGGAAGTAATTCAACCAAAGTGATATTTTTTTATTTCATTACGAGTTGATCATTTTTCAATTTAATCATATTTATAGAAGAAATCTTTTAGATTTTGTCCTTGGGTTGAATTTGTGTTTATTAAATCTGGAACAAAAAAGCACATTGAAAACAATTAGGTATTGATCACAATTTTCCTGTACAGTGATTTAAACTTATTTCTGCATAATGCTAAATTTCTTTTAATTATTTAAGTATTATCTGTAAATTCAGATTAAAAACACAATATATAGATAATAATAGTAAAAGAAATAATAGTAAACGGAAATTATTTTAGCAAATATAATTATGGTTCCCTACGCTAAACTAAGAAACGGCATCCTTATAAAATCACCTACGTTTGTAAGTCTGTCTGTTACAGCAGAGTTTCTCAGAATCATTAATATATCTTATTATCCTATATATTTTGCACTATAGAATATATTTTGTACTATAGCTTGTACAAAATATATGGATTAATGACTTTTTAAAGGAATCATATAAGGATGAAAGAGAGGTAAATAATGTACACAAAATTATTTTATTTTATTTTTATATCACATGAGAAATCATTTTAAAGTGCTATGAAAATTACAAAAACACCATTTATATAATTTTCATTTCATATTTGAAAATATATTGTAAAAAATACGCAAAAATAGAGCATTCCCTAGATTATTTTCGAAACTATTGAACCAAAAATAATCGAAAACGAAGTTGGTAAATTAAAACATTACAGAAAAGCTATAGCGATTATCCAAGATCCCACAATTTTCGAAACATGTACTAAACTTTTATCCCTGTAAAAGATATAATAGAAATTATAATTACTTTTTTAAAAAATTATATGTGTAAATAGTTTAATGGTAATATTATCTATCCTTAAAAATATTCTTGAGTAACCAAATATCTATCGAGTGATATATCGAGTTCTACTCGCATACCGATATTTCGTAATGCGAGTTCTTCTCGTACTGGACAGATTTTTTATTTATGAATATCTTTCACATATTCCTTCTCATAATAAATAACTACTGAATATAGAAAATTAATTTATAATAAAAATAAAAAGCTACAACCCTGAAATTGAGTAAAAGTATTTTATTCATATAATCTAATGTGGTATGTAATAATTTTATAGTGTGCCGCCAAAAGTATATTACAATTACGAGTCTGCTCGAACACTTCTCGGGAGCATCGTAATAAATTATTGAAGCTGATACGAGTTTACTTTCAAATGTTTGTCGGGTCTGTCTGAATGTATTTAAAAAGTAACATCGGGCGTTATTTTCAGAGGAACTTTAATTGGGACTGTGAAATTATAATTAATTTTTTATTGAAATATTGCGAAACTCAGTCAAAAGCTTTGTTAGTCATAATTATACTAGTGAATTATGTCAATGAGTTCCATCTCATTCAACTGTTTTCAAGTATTTATTTTCTTGCTAGTGTTCATTAATATTTATACGTATCTATGTAAAAGTCAAATAATGCTGGAAATAAAGTAAACGAAGTTTTAAATTATTTACATAAAAGTATGTTATGATATATTTATTTTCAGATCCCGAGTATTCCACTATTCTTGACTGTATTTGATTTTTCTAGAATATTCAGCGATGATTTATATTTTATAAAGAGAAAAGTTGAAAACTGTAAGAATTATAAAATCGGATTTTCTAAGTTTATATATGTAAACCAGGCCGCTTCTTTTTATGACTTAAGTTTGACGTAGTGATTCCCAACAAACTCGGGTACAAAAAAACAAATAAGTATATATAATATTATAATTAAATTATTTACAAAGCTTAATATAATTTTCATCACGCAAGCTGTCTGTTTTAGATATAAAAATATTGTGGATTTCTCAAAAACAATAAAACGTATAATTATTGCCATAGCTTTCTAGAAAACTCTACCTAATTTCTAATAACGTTTTTTCATAATTATGAGATCAGCAATCCTGGAGAGTGGAGGGCTAATATATATCATATATATTCTGAACAACTCCAAAATTATCTTACTTACAATTGAGAAAAAATACATTTGTTATCCTCGTTATATGCTCCTTTCTTTTTTTTGAAACATGATACTTATATGATATTAGAAAAATATCTTAGTGATGTACTACCTCAAAAATGTCCATAAACATTAAACATTCAAATGTTAGTTTTGAAATATATATGCGGGATAAAATGTTAAACGTCAAATTTCAAATTTGTACGTCAAACGGCCTTTGAGAAAACCGGCTATGATACACAAATAGATGAGTTATCTCATAAATATTGAGAAAATGAGCTCAGTGGGTTTTAAACCCAAATTGCAAAAAAATTATGCAAACATATACATTCAGTAGTTTAAATTATCGACAGTACATAAAATCTAAAAAATAGTATGGGGAGCCTAAAAATATAAATACACGGAGAGCTAGCAGAATAATTTTATTATTTCAAAATCTAATATATAAGAATCTAATATATAATATTTTATTATTTCGAAATCTAATATATAAAATCTAATAAATAATTGAATTTTTCAATAAGCATATGGGCACTTAAACATTTCTAAACAAAACTTAACTCCATATTTTCAAGGTTCTGCAGTCACCATTTTTGGATTTCATAGTGAAAAAGGAACCCTTGTAATTTCGCCTAGACTCTACTTCCGTCCATCACAAAATGTCGTTCTCTCGCAATCTTACACTTTCTCCAATTTTAGACTCAAAGTACAATGTGCCAACAAACGATAAAATATATTGTTTTTGTTAAAAGTACGAAATTATTAAAATTGAAATGGAAAAAATATTACGTTTTTTCATTGTTCAACTTTTAGTTTGGAAATAATAATTTTTGAGTCCAACATAATGAAAATTTAATTTTCAGAATGTTATCTCTGACATGATCCACAGCGCATGAACCCTAATAAAATACGCATCAACGCAAATCTCGCTTTAATTAATGCAAGTTTTACTAAATATTTAGTGATATTTCCATTTTTATTAAAAATTATCTATCCATGAAATAAATAAATATAATTGGCCTATGTGTATATCGAAGAAATGGACGAAAAGAAATGATTAAAGGTACATAAAAAAAGTAACGGAACACAAACATGTTGGTCTAGCGAATTTGTGTCTACTTATAAGTTTTCTCACATGCTTATTTTTAATCAATTAAAAAGTATTGACTTGATTCAGATTAAATTTATTTGGAAACTTGAAGTAACAATTAGTTTATGTTTCATCTAAATCGGTTCACCTTATCAGAAGATAGGTAAATTTAATACTTTCATAAATTTACTCACATTGAATTTGTATAACAATAACAAATGCCTACGTAGTAATTACGCAAATATGTAGTGTATCTCCATACAGCAAGAGATGACGCTACATGAGATTTTAAAACGCATAATGAAATTGTTCACCAAGATTTACATTGGCGAAGTAGTTTGAATGCGGGCAGATGTATGAGAGCAGACATCATCATTGGTAGCCCTTTGCACATAACCGTTTTCGATGTTTTATGTATTCGATATAAGTTTACTTTCTTTCCTCAAATTGCTTTAGATCGGTTGCCATGTCTATAATTAAACAATTTTGCAGGTTTAGCATAAGCTTGCATAAGCTTCTTAGCATAAGCTTCTCTTGTCACGTACTTAATTGCCCATACATATATTTATTAAAAGTGTTTACAAAAAAGATATTTAGAAGAAAAATATATTATGTTATATACATAACAAAAGGAATAGAACACTAAAATATGTTTTATTTTTTATGTACGAGTATATCTGTTTGTTTGTTCGTTTATGTGTTTCGACACACGTATTATATAAAAACTACGAAACCCATCCAGTCTGTGTTTTTAAAATGCTGTAAAAATTAACTTCTATTAACATTTCATATTTATTTCACCGCAATTACTACCCACTATTATAAGATAGGCCAATTTAATATTTAAACAAATTTATTAACACTGCATTTGTACAAAAATAATAAAATATTTAGTGTACCTGTGTTCACACAAGCTACGTATAATTTTGTAACGCAGTGAAGTTTTCAACCCAAAAAAAAAATGGTGACATCGGTGTGGCGTAGTGAGGAATGGTGCGAGAAGAACAGGTGTTAAGAAACCCGAGTACAGGTAGTAAGAAACCCAAGTACAGGTAGAAAGATATAATTTTTGGTCGTATTTCACACATACATTTTTTAACATGTATTTGTTTAAAATTTTTAAATGCTGATTATATTCAAAATTTAAAGCTTTGATCGTATAAATTTGATTGCTAAAGATTTTAACGAAAAAAATGTCAAGAGAATATAACAGAATACAAAAGTGTTATCTTGAAATATTTGTCGTTGACCTGTGAAACTCTCTATTTGCTTGCCCATCAGGGAAGAGCAGATAAAATGATTACGATCAAATATTGACTACCGTATTTTGGTGGGTCTGGGGTTATACATAAGCTTATACATATTTTTTGACAGTTAAGCATTAAAACAAGAAGGTATGGCAGTTTGACGTTTTAATACAAAGAACTACTTTACTCACTTATAAAAGTTTAATTTCATAATCGTATTTATGTTAATACCTTCATTAATTTTGAAGTTAGCTTAATAATATTTCTAATGATTCACAAGGAAACAACGTCGCGAGCACGTATAGTTATTAAATATTTGCATAAATGTCAATTTGTATATATATGCCCCATAATTGTTGTTTTTTTAATAACAAGCAATTATGGGGCAGGAATTTGTAATCCGCTTAATATAATTTTGCTAGATTTATAAAAAGGTTATTCGACTCAAATTCAGATACCAGGAAGATAATTTATCGCAGGATAATTTATCACAGGTATATATTTATTACCAGGAAGATAATTTGTCACAGGTATAATTATCACAGGTATATATTACAGGTTAACTCGCCATTGGCCCGCTGTAGAACAATTGAGTAGAGAATTATCTAGGATTTTTTTAAAAATTTTTCAAGCCCTTCATTGTAAAATTATGCAGAACTGACACAATAGACGCCTTTTTGAAGCTTGTTAGTTTTTTAAACGAAGCCTAAAAATTAAAGTCCAATGATATTCTCCTCGACTGAATACGTAAAAAGAAATTCACTCACATTTCATATGTATGTAGAGGTAAATAATTATCTTTGTTTTCCACACTTTGAGGTTTTCTGCGAAGCGTTTGTTGGCATCATTGTACTTTGAGTCTGAAATTGTAGAAAGTGTAAGACTGTGAGAGAACGACATTTTGTGATGGACGAAAGTAGTCTAGGCGAAATTACAAGGGTTCCTTTTTCACCATGAAATCCAAAATTGGTGGTTGCAGAAACTTGAAAATATGGGGTAAAGTTTTGTTTAGAAATTTTTAAGTAACGATATGTTTATAGAAAAATTCAATTATTTATTAGATTTTATATCCTCTCAAAATAGTAATTTCGGCATTTCAGTTCTCTAATTTGGGTTTTGTAATTTGGTGTTTATAGAGAGCTGTACCAAAAACGTTTATGTAATTTTTTGGAATAAATAATTAAACTGTTTTTCGTTGTAAAGATTGTCTAATAATTTAAAATCGCATAATACGACGAGGTGTATTTCAATTGCAGAAAACTAAAGAAAATCGGTGGGAAATAATCATTTTCGCGTGGATACGCAATGTTGACTTAAATTTATTTAAATAATAATAATAACACGCATTGCTAAACTCTCAAGTGCCACAAATGGCTCCTGCTGCCTAAGTGCCGTAAGTAGCGCTTGTAAAACCCTAGCGCGAAGGGGTAGTCCCTACGCGCTAGATCTTTACAAGCGCTAGTTACGGCACTTAGACAGGCACAGGTATGACCAATTGACCTAGGGCAAACACAGGTATGACCAATTTGCTAATATAACACACCAAATATTACCACACAAATCCACACACAAAAAACCGACACAAAACAAATACACCTATACACTCATATAGTAATATATTGGTACTTCATAACCACTATTGCTTGACGAAAAGCCCGTTGTACTAAAATAGCACAAACTTAATCTTGGAAAAATTAAAAGATGTGAAATATTCATAATAATAGTAATAATTTATTTACAGATAAAATGTACAAAAATACAGAAATAAGCATACGTAGCAATTGTTTTAAAAACAAAGAGAGAAACGATCAGAAATTCATTTACATTTCTTAAATTTAAATAATGTAAAACATTATTAACAAAAAGTTAAGCTTATGCTGTTATGCTATAAGCATCACCGACACAACCGGTTTACAGCTAGTTGCTGTTGGTATATACACACATACACATAAATAGACATATGATATAAATACATTCGCATATAAAAGGACATTAGGACTAATTAATATGTACAGTATAATATACGCAGAATAAAACGTATAATTCACATGTAGACTATTATATACACTTTCATAAATATTTGTTTATATGTGTACCAAAATAATGCATACAGTCTTACATTAATTATGTATCGAAATGTGGAAATTATATAAGTAAATAAAAATATACACACACTATTACCTATACAGAAGAGACTACAAAAAGCAAAGAAAAAAAACAAAATTCAGAAAAAAAAATTTATTTAATCAAATTATTTTCGAAAAGTCTATTATTTTCGTCTATTTTCTCTGTACATTTCGATGGATCAACACCAACTAAATGCATTGATGGACCCAGACGTCTTCAGCGGCAGAGGAAGCTAATTTCAAATTTCTGTGACAGCAAATTCGGAACTAACCAGATAAAACGTTGTGCGATATTCCGGGATTAGGGAAAGCCAATCTTTAGCTCGCGTCACGTGGCAGTGAGCATTGCCGGACCAAATGAATATGATATTTCAGTGCCCTCATAGTGAACGGCCTTTATAAAGAGCATAGTATATGATACTTTGACAATTGTGCATTCGGAGCATTCCATGCTCATTTGAGTAGGATGATACATGAAATAGTGGTGGGTGTGCTGAAAATAAAGGGCAAGTATGTTTTTTTTTCTTTTTTGTGTCGAATGGGCTCTATCCAATGCAGATCATACAAAATATTGCCTTAATCGAGTACAGGGAAAATGAGCCTTTCGACTAGAATTTTCCTAACGGAAACAAAAAGATGAGTCTGGTACCTATATAAAACGTTTTGAGATGTATAAAATAAAATTTAATTTTTGCAGATACGCGTGTATGAAGTCTCAACTGTGGGTTCATTGATATATAAATTCTTAACGAGTTAAGCCATAGGAATATATTGCCTATTTTTTGTCAGCTTCAGTTTTCCTAATCTTGTCACCTGAGCCTTAATTCCTGTAATTAGAAGAGTGGACAATATATATTTTAAATAAAATATCATTTTGAGGCAACGAACTATTTCTTTTGTACAAATTAAACGAAAAAGAAACGACAAATATTGTCACGACCATTAATACAATTGTTAAAAATTAAAAAGACTTATTTTGAATTATACCGATTTTAATTTAGTTTCTTTCTTGGGGCGGTGGTCTTTGTTTTTATTCAGAGATTATCTTCATTTCCATGCATCAAATGTTATGTGAAAGTAATATATTTAATACTACTTAAGCATTAAAGCGACTTGACTAAATTATTTTTGAATACATTTCAGAACTGTAAACTTCCATTATAGAATAGTTTAACATAAAATGAATTAGGAATAGTCAAAAAATATATTTTTGCGAAAGAAAAGTTTCAAATTATTTGCAATAATAATTATACAATGAAATTTAATAAATGGTATGCTTATATTAAGCATACCATTTAATTGAATATTATTACTATCATATTTAACTCTTTCTACATCATTTCAAACATTTAATTTATCATTAGTATTTCTAAACATTACCGGAGTCTAAATCACAAGTTTAAAGTTGAGGTTATTTTAGTTGCTATGTCCATTGATTTAAGAACTCCATGTGAAATAATTTCTTTTTTAAACTTAGTCCCGGAATAAGAAATTTAAATCTCATCAAAATATTAATGTAAAAAGGCCAAGTTTTCCTTTTCAAAATTATCCGTAATAAGAAACGAAATGAAAATAGCCAAGTTTTTGCATAGTTTGCAAGAGAAGCAGAAAATATGAATATAAACTCTAACTTTCTCATTTATGAGTTACAGCCAAGGGTCCAAATTTATCAAATACTATATCATCATAAAATTAATATAGATCAAAATAAATTCGAACCTCTCTATCGTTTTACCATAACATAATATATTAAACACTAGAAATTTCTCTTTATATGATTCTGGTTCACCATTAAATGATATGATTCTGATTGACAATTAATTTAGAAATAATACTACGTGATTTAGTATTATTTCTACTTTCTTTAAGTTTTTCACCACGGCCTAGCTTTCGTCGTATTACAACATCTTCGGATAGGCTGTTAGCAAAGATCTTTGCTAATTAATTGTGAACAATTAATTTCTACAAAATTAACCCCAAATATATTCAATACATGATTCCGGTTGTTAAACCGACAAATGTCTAAAAACTATTCTAAACAGACAAGCATTTTTCCTTCATCGTTATTATTAACCTATACCAAATTTCAAGCCTAACTCTTTTAAAAATGCACTATAGGTTTTTAAGATCTATCAATGATTAAATAAGCTACGAAACAGTGGAATTTTCAAACTAAATATCTCAAAACTGATCATATTCCCACATTCGCAGTGATCGCGTAAAAGGCGCAAACCCAAAACTTGGCGATTCACTACCGTTGTGCAAATTAGAAAGAAAGTATAAATGTATTCATTACGCTTCATTCTTGGATCGACAATAAAAACCTTCAAAGAAAGCAGTTAAGATTCGTTTTCAATTGTGGCCACATTTGAAAAAATATATTTTTTAATATATTTTTTTAGTATAATATAATATATTTTTAATATATTTATAATATATTTTTTTAGAAAAGTAAAATCTCGTATGAACATTCATCATTACATTTATCAAATAGTTTTAAGACTAATGTCGGCATTGTTTGAACGTGATTTTATGTCTTAATTTACAATATGAACGTCCTTAAAAATTATCACAATTATAAAATAGGTTCAAAACACCTTAAATTTCATTTTAAAAAAACTTGCTTATTCCAGTATTTAGTTCTAAACCATATTAAATTTTGTTCATGCTTTCACATAGAAAGGAAAAAAAATATCAGTCAATTTAGAGTTCCCTAGAAAGTGAGGAATATTTCCTTCTCCTTTTCTGACTAACTGAATGTAGTGTATGTAAAATTTTTACAAGTGTTAATAACTTGTAAAAATTTTAATTCTGATAAGTACATAGGAAATACATGAAATATATTTTCTGCATAATACCCAACACAAAAATTTTAGGCTACATTTTTTAATTACTCGCAAAATTAGTCGTGAAAAGTAACATCTAGAGAAAATTTCAACAAAAATAATTTTTTATGAAAAAAATTGAGAAATCACATTTTGTATAAGAATTCTTCAGAAATAAAAAAAAACTAATTTTAAATCACATATTCTTTTTATTATTGTAATACTCGTAAAAACAGAGTTTTAAGGCATCATAGAAATAAATAGAAAGGCTCCCTGAGAATCGAGTAAATTAAAATTCTTAGTTATTGTTGTTGAAATCGATGACAAGCATATTTATTTAAGTGTACCTGCGGATGGAGAAATAATTAGGTTGTTTAATAGTTATGAAGATAAAACGAAAGGTAAAAGAAAATATTCCTTTATATAATTGTCAGAGCCTAAATTTTTCTCTAAATTGTTAACGAATTTCTTTTCGAAAACATAATATACTGAATTCAATTCTATATGGGTTTAAAAACTATTCAGTAGTTTAGTCTGTACGACGGAACAAACTTAATCACTTACATATATACATAGGCTACAAAATTCATAATAATGAAGACTACAAAGAAGATAAATAATTGTTGAGGTATTAGTATCGAATAAATCAATAATTTTGGCTTAAAAACTGACATTGTTTTGACTTTGAAAGACCAAAATACTCCCCTAACAAGAAGAAGAGACCGAATTTTTTTGTTAAACTCCGCAAAAATTAAATAGCGACTTCGAGGCAACGATTGTTTAGATTCTATTATCTTATTCATTGAAGTTGATGTGAAAATAACTTGTATTATTTTCAGCACTAATGTAAAATTTAATATTTATAATACCATTTACAATACCTTAATACTAATTACGATATTTTAGCCAATTATTTGAATAACGATTAAATACTGTTCAAATTTTTTATAATTTTAACAATAAATATAAACATACGTTAATGTTAGCAGTAATAATATTATATTTTTCCTGCATTTGAAACAAACGTTATTTATATACGAAATTATGTTGTGTTGCTATTTGATTTTGTTGTGTTGCGTTGTTAACATTTATTTAATTTGGTTTGAACATATCTAGGGTATTATGTCTGTTCAAACTGAATTTTTTTTATTTCATAATTTTTTTATGTTGGAAGAGAATTGATGTCGTAATTTTTTAGTTATTTTATTTTTATTTATATCTGCTTATATCTTCCTGTCATATGTCTCATTTATCATATTTTTAAAATTTATATACTCATAATGTTTCAATCATTAATGTTAATATTTACCTTTGATATTCTACCTACATAATAAGCCAATATATCTATACATATAATAGAACTATAAAATTAGTCTATCTGTACACTGAAAACATTTAAAAATAACTAATCAGTGGCACAAAATAAAAGAAATCGAAAATTAAATTATTCTCTCTGTTTCCTGTCAGTGTTCTTTGCTGTTTATGTGTCTATCTCTTTGTGCGTTTGTTTAAACATGTATCAAGTAAAAATTGCTGATTCCATTCAAATGACGATTCTTGAAGTATATAGAGGTTATCGTAACATATATTTTTTATTTCATTGGAATTGGTTCTTTTAATTAAAAGATACATGAACTTATAATTTAAAAAAATTAATTTAATTGCATTACGATAACAAAAAAAAGAAGTGCCTAGCTGATCGATACGTGGCACTTGCAAAAAAAGAACAGTGTAACTATGTGCATAAATATATACCGTTACTTGTATTTTAAATTACGCAATGAAATTTTCCACATGGACATACATTAGCGAAAGGGGCATGGCAAATTGAAGTAGGATTTGGGTTAAAAGGTTAAATGGTGTTTTTAGAAGTTTATAGGGATAATTTAATATTTAGTTTCTTTTCATAGAAATAACTTCACTACATCAGAAAATATGCAAATTCAATATTTTAAAAATTTATTTATTTTCTATTACAACAAGTAGAAAGAAATGCTAAACTACCCGACGTGCAGTAATTAAACAAATATCTAGTGAACCTATCTACGTCAATATATGACGTCACGTTCATTTTAAATGAAATTCCTGTCGGAACCAACATTGGCGAAATGGACATGGCCAGATTGATGCGTGAGGGAGGGATGCGTGATTGTGTATACAATTCGATACGAGAAGATACACAAGGGCAGACGTTGGCGGCTGTCTTCCGCTTATAAAATTTTCCGATGTAGTATATATACCTCATAAATTTACTTAATATTTTATTGGTTTTAAATTTAAGTGTATTGTGATTATTTGTATTATATATAGTTTGGCAAGTTTATGATTAGGTTGCGTATAACTGTTTTTTGCATAATATACTGTCAATATATATATATATATATATATATATATATATATATATATATATATATATATATATATATATATATAATATTTTGTCCGTTTATCTAATCTGCTATTTCATTCATGCATAACGCAAGAATATCTAAAGAATTTTGAAGAAGTTTTTACTGGTGGATTCTGTTTGATCTGGTGTAACATATCTTTATCTTTCGTTGCAATTTACCTGTTAAAGAAGATATAGTAATTTAATGTTTCAATACAAAGTTTACATAGAAAACTAATTTTTTTAATTATTTCAATAGGTTGTGTTATTCTTATAGTTCAATAAAATAAAATAAGAAAACCGTGCCATGTTCCTGCTGGAGACGATATCATATTAAGTGAACATTACGTATCAGTATTTATTCTAGTTCTATATCCTTCGTACACACTTTTCTTTCTACAACCTAGTCCTAGTAACCTAGCCTAGTAAAATTAGAGAAAATTTACTATGATGTAACACAAGGACTGAATTAAATGAAGTTCCTGTCGGTAACTGAATTGCTCAGAAACTCTATTTCCGAGTTTTATTTTTCTTATATCGAAAAACTTTTTTAGTTTGCATGAAATAAAAGGAATGCCATCGTTTTATTTCGGAATTAGGGGAGGACGGACGTGTTTGAGCCTCGAGAAATTTACAGTGTTTTGCCTAAATCAAATTTGATTACGCGAAGAATGCCTTTATTTCGAATATGATGTTTAGTTTATTTCGAACATACACGAAAGTGTGATACAAACTATGTCAAGGATTTGAAAAATATTTAATTTCTTTAATATATTAATAATAACGTATTGCATTAATTTTGGAATATTACAATACAATTTAAATGCGTAGAAACATTAATAACAAGAAAAATATCTAAGCATAAATGACAAAAAATATATCTTATAATTAAAGGCCAAAACTATCTAGAAAGAAAATTTTACCTAAACTGGTTTCTATTGGTGACTCGGTTGAGTACTACGCAAATAAATACTCAGGCTTACGAATTTATAACATCAAATGCGATACTTGGTTCAGATTTATTTATAAGATAATTCTAAAAAGTTAATTATAAAATCCACACCAGGGGATAAACGAAATACAAACGGGCTTTGGTTATTCAGATCGGATTTTATAACACAAATATAAAACAGGTTAAATAAAAAATATTTTCCAAATTGGCTCTTTTCTTTTTAAAAATCTCTAGGTATCTCAAGATGAAAAAACGGAACCCTTACAAAATTATTCACCTGTCAATGAGTAACAGCAGTATTTCTTAAAAACCCCTTGATGTAAAAACAGTAAAAAACATATTAATTCGCACTTGCCTCAATACATATCTTTCAAAAATATGTATAAAATATGGTGTATTTCTAAAGGCTTTTTTGAAGCTGTGCCAGCTTCAAAAAAGCCTTTAGAAATACGCTGAAAAATATGTTTCCTCCCTTATTTCTGAAAGTGCTTCACTTAAAATTATGTTAAATAGGGTTTTGAGAAGCTTACGCAAAGTTTGTAAGAAAACTAAATGGATTAGTTTTGGTCCTACAATTTTTGAAACATGCACAATATTTTAATGCATCTGGAAGATATTGTAGGTAAGGTATTTACGTTGTGAAAAATTCATATCCGTAAATAATTCAATACGAATACCATGTACCCTTAATATATTTACAAGCGCCTAAATATGTATGGAGTGCAGGTTCTATTCGTAAGTACGAATAGAAAGGTTTTTAGTCGTGATCCCTATTTAATTTTTTGTTTAATTCTAACATTATAAATAGATTAATATAAAATCGTCTCATTTAAAAAAAAGGCAGTCCAATAATATGTCAAATAAAGCCTATTTTATGGCGTGTCAGGCTGAAAACTCGCTTATTTGTTAATCAGGATCACTTTTCACCTCATTAATTACTATCTTAAAACGTAGTTCAGTTTTTGCCGCAAACCTTCGGTGCTTTTTATATCAAAACGGTATTTATTTTACTGTGTAAATATGAGAAACATGCTGCTTTTAACTCCCGACCCCTCTCCACCCAGTATCGGACAAAATTCAGTGATTCGTATCAGAACTTTAAACCCAAAGCTGACAAATGTAATTTTTTATTGTATTTTTTCCAACATCCTTCGAAATTAGTTGCATGAAGAATTAGTTTAAAATTTAAATAGATTTGAAGACCATATCTGAAATAAATTCATTAAAATATATGCATTACGTGTCAGTATTTATTACCTATAACCTTAGTACACACTATTTTTTCTAAAACCTAGCCTACAAAGGTTTAAAAGGTCTTTTGGAAATGTCTAATAAAATTCTGCATTTGATTAAATATTTTCACCCCGTTATTTTTAAAATCTATTTTTGGAACTCTATTAAAAATATACTTTCTCTATTTGTATTTTCATAGTAAATATGCTAAGCACTTCTACATTTTATTCACCGGTAATAAATAAAACAGAGCTTCCTTTGCCTAGTGTTTCTTCTGACAATTAAAGCTGCACAGTCAGTATATTTAAGATATAAAACCATTACATAAAATACTGAATCGCTGCATATTTTGTAAGTTGTGCAAGATGAAGAAAAGATCTCCCATCTGATACGGTGTATGTGGATATTCAGGCATAAGCATGTTAAAAGAGCCTTTCGTAAATCCAAGTATATTGTGGAAGAAAAATGTTTATTTGCAATATAGAATTAAATTTATATAGAACATAAATTTGAAAGTAGTTGTAACGGAATACAAAGAAAGTATTAAAAACGCTCTAATTATGTAAAGCACGGTCCTTTTTATCTGCGCCTCATAATTATTGAAAATTTTTTTTTTATTATTGCAGTTTACTCTTTTAATGCACAAAATTGAATGAATATGTCACTATATAATGAATGGTATTTCGTCAAGGTTTTTCATTGTTGGAAATCTCAAAACGAAGAAAGAACCGAAAAGTTTTGGATAATCAAATTCCTTACTTTGTCACGCGATATGGTTAAAGGTCGCAATAGAAAACTGTCGTGATAAATCCACACCAAATATTATTTGCGTTAAAGTAATTAGTGAAAATTATTACCTAACGATTATTTAAGATTAATATTTCATTGTTTAAATACAATAAGTAAACGATACTAAATTATAATTTCCTCATCAAATAAATAATGTTTAATTGATGCTGGAATATGCTTTTTCTAAAGACCCATTTTAATTATACGAAAATTTTTGTCATCGTCACAAATAATTTGGTAATTCAAAAGGTTCACTCGAATATAAATGTTGTTTTAAAATTTGTAAAAAAATTATTTAGAAACAACCTAGTGGAAACAAGAACTATTCATAAATCGCTATTTTTTGTCTGGAGTTCATGAATATTTTGATAATTCCTAATGACGCTAGCAAAAAATATTTTTATTATTTAAGTCGTATGTTGTTTTTAAAACTTAAAATTAAAAATTCAGACAATGTATTATGGTTTTCGGTGTCAAGATTACGTAACAATCTTGCTAAACTTATACATATGTGTCACGTTTTCTGAACAAACACTGCTACAAAGGTTTAAAAGGTCTTTTGGAAATGTCTAATAAAATTTCAGATAAGTTTAAAAATATTTTCTCTTTGCTGATAACTCTATCACGTCTATTTTAGCCTCGCTATTTTCAATTAATTAATAGTAAGAAATATATTCACAGGATCTATGCAGACATAGTATTCATTTGATATGATCTCTAGGTGTTGTTGTAACTGAAAATTTTTTTGCATGATTTTGGAATTGAAAATTATATTTCATCCTTTTTCGTCGTCCCTTTCCGTAGTCGTTGTTAAAAATATTCAGAGAAAAGAGACAGGCGTAGAAAAGCAGTCCTACATACAAGGACGCACGTACGCACCCACACACCCACATATGCAAGTGCACACACACGCACACAAAAATTTAGCGTGCACGCTCCCAAATTTTATATGTACTTAGCAATTATAAGAAAGAAATTTGGAAAAAAAATAACACGGTAATTTTACAAATTAAAATGTTTTTCAGGAATAAAACCTTTCAATTTTTTACTCATAGATATATAAAAATACTACATAAAATTTAAAACAACTCATACAGTTATTTATTAAGTATACATATGCAGTTTTTGAAGGACACTCTAAATTTATCTACGCAAATTTCCTTTATGTTATCACCACGATGTTTATCACTTCATATACCAAAAAATGTATCACAGAATTTTTGTAAATATATATTGTTTAGAAAAACCAATTTTTTTTAACGGTTAGAAATTCGGATACCATCTCATGAGAAAACCTATAAAATATCATGCTTTTATATATATATATATATGTGTGTGTTTATATATATATATATATATATATATATATATATATATATATATATATATATATATATATACATACCGTCATTACTCAGTGAAATTTATGTAATGTGTTCATAAACTTTATTTCGTTATTCTAATCACAATTAACGAATGTAGACTCTTAATGTAAAGAAGTAAAGCAAGTTAAAGAAAAAATATTAACAAATAAATTAAGGTTAATCGGTGTAAAAAGTAAAATTTGCAAAAAATGTTTAAATAGACTTTATCTTGTCATTTCAATCATCATTAATAGATATAAACTATTATTATTATATGCATAAGTTATTACAAATACAAATAAATTGTTAGGGATAAATTAGGGATGGACAGGTAAATTATTTTTTGTAACAATAACCAATGGGAAGTGCCAATGCGCTACGCACGTCCAATCATCACACGTAAGCGTTGTTTGTTTTGCTCTGCTATGTTATCTGTCAATGTAGCCGATTTGTACAGAGAACTTGGTAAAATTTGAAAAACAAAACGACAAAGACTAATAACATACAATAAAATATAGCGTTCCCTACTTCAAAAAGTAAAAAAATCAACCAAAAAACAGACTCTTAAAATCAATAAAAATCACATAAGTTTTATTACACAAAAACTTGCCAAAAGGAATAGTGACTTCAAATCAGAAGAATATCTTCACACCCAGAACGAGATAGAAAAGCAGCCCTTGCTTCCTCCTCTCCCCCCACCGCAAGAGCTACAGACTACTACCCTCCAAAATCCAATAAATATTGCAATGTGACATTCAATGTCAGATCACTCAAGAACAAAACGAGAATAATAGACATGGGATGTACAATATTTAACACAGGACATCTTAGAAGATAGAGGTTACTATCAATTGTATTACTATACTGTAAGTAGAGCTGAGTATTTACAGGCTAGTAATACCATAGTAATTATCAGAAACAGTTATTTTATTAAACGTAGAAATAAGTTCAAAATTATTTTCATTAGTTCAAGTTTATACACCTACTGAGAGATGAAACGAAAAAGAAATTCACAAGTTTTATAACGATCCTGAAATAGATTTGAAAGCGTGTAAGGAAAACATGGGAGATATAAATGCAAAAGTTGGAAAAGTTGGATCATATGAACATCCTATAATGGGTGAAAACGGCTATGGAAGAAGAAAAAACATAAATCTAACGTTGATGACTTCTGCCACTAAAAGAGACAATCAACACAAATTTAAAAAAAAAAAACAAAAAAGTTAAAGAGGACTTGGTTAGCTCCAAATGGAAATATAAAAGAAATAGACTTTATTGTTACCAATGCTTCCAATTGCATATAAAACTGTCACGTATTTAGCAAATTGTTACGCACGAGTGATAAGTCAGAGTAGATAAAGTTCAAGAAAAGTTCATGAAGATGAAGTTCAAGAAACTTTCGCAGAGACATTATAATAAGAGAAGCCTACGCACCCATATAGATTATGAAGGGTTTAAAAAAGGATACAGCCAGCTTACCCCTATAAATGATTACTTTGATATACTGAAAAACACTGTACTCAAAAAAAAACGAAGCGGCGTATCATACTGAAAAAAAAAGACACCAAAATTGTCGAATTTAGAAATCAGAAACATGCATTCAATGACAAAGGAAATGATACAAAACACAAATGATTATTTTTTTATATTCATTTTTTATTAAATTAATTCTATGCCCCTACAATGTGTACATGTCTATATATATATATATTGGTCACCTTGTTTCATTCAAATCTTGTACAGAAAGGGAAACAAAAATACGTGGAACAAATACTTGGATATAAGAGAATATTCAAAGGATCTCTATTAATGAAGTAAAAATCGAAAGTTCTGAAAATTTGCCTCAAACCATATTTGGTTTATACCAGCCAAAATTAGAAATCGACTCAGAAAACTCTAAACAACCTGAAACTATATCAAAGAGGACTCGAGCAATGCTATAAAACCGTGAAAAATACCACTGTCAGTGAAATAACCAAAGGGAAAATTTTAATAAAACAAGTACCGTGTCTTTAATGGAAATGGTCAGGCCACATTTGAGGCAGGCAGACAATGAAAAATTGATCCATTTTAGATAAAAAAACGTAGGAAAGAAAGACCCCTTAAAATGTGGAGTAACGATATAATTAACAAAGCAGGAGACTTTCATCTATGGAATCCAAGGCTAGAAGAAAGTGAAAGCTTTTGGAGGAGGTTTTCACTGCCGAAGGCGGTTCTTGCAGTAACAATACCATTCAAACATAAAATAATATTTAACTAGTACATTAAGTGCATACTTGTATAAATTGTACCTATATATACTAGAAAGAAAAGATGAATCTACTACTATTATGTTCTTCAATCGTGTAATTTTTGTGGTTTGTTTACTACTACGATTGTATTATATAATCCCTCGTTTAATTCTTTTCACATTGAATAGTACCAGATTGACTAAATTTGTTTATTTCCTTTTATTATCAGAATCATTTGCAAGGTCAAGGAAATAACATTTACTTATTTTACTTTTATCCACTATTACAAGATGAGAGATTTAAGAAAAATAAGCATATCGTTTTTGCTACTCCACTCGTAATTTAAAACGAACAGAACCATGAGAAAAATTAGGCTCAAATGAATCAGGCCCGTGCTCTATTTATTAAACTACGAAGAGTGCAAGACAAAGAAGAAAACGTATATCCCGTCTGACATTTTCACGAGAACGTTATACAAATGCGAAAAGCAGGCGTGCAAAGATGGGCTATTTATCTTGAGACTAAATTTGTGAATAATTCACGTTGCCTATGTGGGTTGAAAAATATCCACTTACTTTTTTGTCTAATGCAAAAGTAAAGCTAACTTTATTTTATTTTTGAATTTGAGAAGGATAATTTTGCAAATCGAAATTTAGATTTTTAGATGAGACTTAATAGAAATTTTTTTAAGAACACATTATTAAATCCTATTATATTATTTGCATTTCAAATGTGAGAATTTAAATTTACACTTACGAAATGTTAAAATAAGTTTTATGGGCAATATTTTATGAATCCGTTTTTCAAGTAATGAAACACATTTTATTTGTTTCTATACTCATCATATAGATTTACCCAAAGCGATATATGGAAAAATGACTATTATCTAATATCCGTGTATAGTTCAGAATTATACGGTCAGGTATCAAATTTAATTTAGAGAAGGCTTCAAATCTACATGTGTTTTCTGCATTCAATAAAACAGTACTCCACTAAGTTTTTTAGATTATTCAGGGTAAATTTTATGAACAATGTTTTTAAATCAACCTTACAAGGAATGAAAAATATTTAATGTATTTTTTTATTTCTTGTAAACCCCGCGCTCAACTTATAGATTTAGCCAAAGCGCTAAAGATGTGAAAGAATAATTATTAACCAATATCCATGTAGTGAAAATTAATTGCCGAAAACGCATATTAATTTAAAGCACTGTGTAAATTAAATTTGATATACGAAAGCACAATACTGAAACATACATGGGCCTTCAGTATTTGCTATAAATCAAAATATCTGTAATATTTCTTTAATTGAAATCTGATGAGTATGGTGCATTGCGTTACAAAATACAGGCTGCCAAAGGTAACAGCAGTTTTGATAATTTATATTCATTGTTGATTTTGTGCATAATTATTATTATTTTTGCATTCGTTTTTAAGTTTATCGACTAATAAACATCACTTACTGAGTATTTTGAAATATTTATTCAATCATTTTATTTTTTGAATTTTTATTTAATATCTATTCTGATTCATTTAAATCTTGAATTTACAGGAGATATAAGAAAAAATAAAAAATTGATTATGTGACTATTTTAGTCTACTTGCCACAACTTATGGAAAAAATGTATTTTCCTTAGCGAGACATCTTTACAATTAGCTACAAAGTTTTTGCTCTACTATATATATTTGTTTAATCTTTCGATCAAATAGAATAAAGTTCTTAGGTTTAAGGAAAAACATAATTAGAAAAACAGGTATTTCATAATATTCCAAAAGTCCACGTTGAATCAACGGACATTGCTAAAGTCCATGTTATTATATTAAACATATTATACACTCACAAAATGAAAAATAAATGTTTCTAGTATTATTCGTATGCGAAATACAAGGAACTTATTCTTTAGTATTACAGAGTATAACTAACTAAATATTTATGTCCATCAGAAATTGGTCTTATTTAAAAAAACTACGTTTATTAAAGGCTTTATGGCGATCTACAAATATCTTCTGCATACTTCAGTTCGCGGCACTATTCAACTATTCAATTAAACATGTTAATTATGTACTCTAACATATTTCCAGTGGTTACATAAATGATATGTATAATTTATAGAAAATAGATAGACACTGAAATGAGAAATATAAGCAACATTGAAGTCAATGGTATGCAAATAAGAATGTGCAGACGATTAATTAGAGATTGCCTTACATCTTAAACAGTTCTTCATATTTATGGACTATTCTCCGTATTTGTTAGCCTTATATTCCCTCACGTTATAATATACAGCAGACGCATGTAACTAATTTATATCCGGTTTTCACTATGACTATTTGATTATCTTTACATAAAGGTAATTGAAAAAAAGGTTAAAAAAATATTTCATTCATGTTTTTATAGGAAATGAAAAATATACAGTTAAAATATATAGACTATTCAAAAGGACACGAAATTTCAAGAAAACTTAATGCATAAGTATATAATGAAATACTGTTAAGATATTGTCAATGTAAATAAAATTGAACTTTGTTATTTTTGTTGAATGAATCGTTGGATAGATGACTCAAGCGCATGGGATAAGTTACCATATATGCCAGATACAATAACACAAAAAAAGGTTTTGAAATTTTTTTGAGTTTTGTCTCTATATAAATTTACGATTTAATCGATGTAAAAATATCTGAACTACTTTAGGTTGGGGTGTTGTAACCTTTATTATTTTGTATCATTATAATTTCTAATTATTTCAATCATAAATATAGTTGAAACAATTATAGATTGAACATAATAGAAATGTAGATATTCGATTTCATGAGCACACGCTTCTTACGTTAATTTACATAAACTTATTTTATTTCTCATTTATTGAATCTGGTTCAGCCAAAAAGTTTTGAATATTTAGTGCCACATTACTAATTTATTGGTAATTTCTTTAATTCACTGAAATAAAACGAACGTTTTGGAAAATAATCGAATGAAAAATAAAAAAAATAGACTGCATCGTCTTATAGAACAGATGATTCAATACAGTTGATTTCAAAAGACCATCTTGTAAATTATTTCTTCCAGGTTGTCGATCTAGTACAGAAAAATTTAATATACTTGATTAATAATAATAGGAATAGGCCACTAAATACTACACGAAATGAGCATTTGCTGATGAATGCAATTTCTTAGATAAAATTTCAAAGCTAAATTTAAATTATTTTGTTTTGAAAATAGAGCATTAGTTTTACTCACAGTTATTGATGATCAGTTTTTTAGATAAAATTGTTTAATTTGGTATATCTGTTAACTAAAAATTGAACACCATAGTAAAGTTAATTAGTTTCAAAAAATTGTCGACGTTGCTAAAAAGAAGATGTGAAAAGCTTGGAGTTTTTATGGACATTTTCCAAAACATGGAAGAAAAATATCATTCTCATCTCTACTTTTATGTCTACAGATTGATATGGATACTACTATTGCGCCAAAATTTGTATTATATCTATGGAAAGATTTAAATTCCAATATGCGATATATTCTCCCAAAACGGTGACATAAAATTTTCTTCCCATTTTCAGGGAGGATAAACGTGCTTTCAAAACTTTTTTATGATTCTTGTGTCACTAAGCTTAATGAATTTTATTTGGAATGCCCAAATAAAATTATTTGATAATCTATGCTAATATAGAGTTATCAATATCTAAAAATAATTTAATGTGTGAAATTTGTTTATGAGTTAACTAGCTGAGTATATAATAAGGATATTTTACTAATATAATCTGGTTATTTCAAATCATTCCAGCAATCACCGTGTTAAATGCATTAAGTACTTAGACCGTTTTTAATTTTAAAAATATTAAATATAGGCAGAACGTATTAGTTGCTCTTCATACACGAGTTACTGGTGAAAATATATTTGAGTTATAAACCCTATGAAAATGTTTATAGATAAAAGAATATTATGTTTGGGGAATTGTATGTTTTAAAAAGTTCTACAAACGACAGAACATATCTCTCTTTTATGGATATTTTTAAATGTGGCCTATGTTTACTCTTTTTAAATTAAAAGAAAGTAGCATGTCTCATCGTCCGCTATATAACATTTCTACTCACAATTTCTATCGCCACAATATAAAAAGTTATACTTCAAATATGGAAGAAAACTTTGATGGAAAGTTTAAGTTGATTTAAAAAGAAAAATTATACAATATATACACCTTAGAGCTTTTAAGCGTTTTCTCGTGATAGTAATTTTTGTTTACCTTTTCATAACTTATTAAAGAGAAATCAGAAGAATTTTCAAATTAATTAAAAAGAAAAATGGGCAATTTGATGAATGAATGGAAAATTTTATAGATGAAAATTTAAACATTGTGTGAAAAATTTGGATTCTGATGTTGTGATTTTATTTTTTGTTATCTGGATAAGTATATGGAATATATTCGGATTATAACACACAATCTCAGCCCACTTACGGAAACTTTTATAACACAGATCAAATTCTTTTTGATTAACAAATCACAATGAAATTGTATTGATGTGGAAGATCTACATCATTCCTTTAGCGTACTGATGTAAATGTATCCTTTTTACCTAGGAAATTGTAAATTTATACATTTCCAAAGTTTTGTGCGGAGAAATAGCTTTTTTAATAAAGAAAATAAAAGATAAAGAAAAATATTTAGAACATGTAATTATTTTTTTTCGGTTTGTTTACTACGTTGATACGTTTACTGCGGTTCATCTCACAAGTGGTACTTTTTATTTTAGTTCATTTCTGGATTAGAGAAATAGAGTATATGGCCGTTTTGCCAGATATTAATACTTTTCGTTTATGAAATGTATAAAACTGACTCATTTTCCAATTTTTCAAGAGAAGTGACTAATAATAGGTTCTGTTAAATATTTTATTTTTATGTTTGTAATTTTTGTTCTTAAAACATTTTTACCAATCTGCCCTTCTACGTCCGAAATTTTAATCCTCTTTTAACTAAAACAATCCTTGCAAGAATAAACATGATAAAGTGGAAAATAACAAACTCAAAAACAACACACAGATAAATTATATTATTTTAACTTGAAAACTGACATTATTTTTCATCTTGGAAGGAAAAAATACTCTCCTAACAATTAGGTAGTAACTGGTTAGATTATATTATCTCAAGCATTTAAATTGAAATGGAGACGAATTATTCTCCCTTTAGTAATGTATTAAGGTTTATAATATTCACAAAATTATTGTTTCGATACCTAAAATTACGATATTTTTGTCGATTATTTCATTAACGATGGAATATTCCAAAAAAAAATGTCATGGATGTGACAAAATTAATATAATCTCTTGAGACCCACAACCCAAAAATTAAAAAAAAATCTACCCCGCTCCCCCCCTATATATGTCGAAATACCGAGGTGTTACCAGTGTTGCTGTGGGTTTCAAAGGTAATAAAAAAGGTTTGAATCAATGAAAATTTTAATTAACTGTAAGTCAGATAAATTCGGCGATTCTTAGTTTGAATTTAAATTGCAAATGTTCACTTCAATTATTCAAATGTGTAAGTTTAGTTTTATATATTGTGAAGTATGAAAAATTAAATAACAATTGAGATTTACCTTCAAACATAAGAATATGTTGCAGCCTGAACACTTGCCAAAGGTATGCTGCTTATATGAGTCAAGCCGACACTGCCCGACTTCCTTTCATATACACAGGTAAATGTTGTACTTCTTTCAATCTCTTCGCAACGTGAGGTATGGATTCAATGAGCCTACGCTTTTGGTGGGAAGGCAGAAGTTCAATTTCTTCTTGTTTTTCAGAAATAATACTATTGTGACGTGTGACATGGAAGGTCTGGAATATTGAAGAGTAACTGATATTTGACTTCCATAAATTAAGTGTTTGGTGAAATCCATTTCACTTTTCACGGTATCTCCCTGATACTGTATCCAAATAGCAGCACAAGCAAAGTCGAAGAAATAAAAAATAGCTAATGAAATTTCCACTTTTCAATTCTGCCTCGCATTGGGTATTTGCCAATAAAGCGGTCACACAAATGAATACCTCTCATGTATTTATTGTAGCACTTGATAACGGACTGTGGAATAAAAATGTACTGCTGCTGCTCCTTGTTTGGCCTTTGGTACTCAAGAACTAGATCCTTCTTCAAAGTTCCGGTTGCATAAATATTTCTGTTCAACAATATGTCGAGCAGAGGGACTGAAGTGAAATATCTATTGATGTAGATCGAAGTACGTTTTGGTAACGTATCTACGAGTTTCAGCACTACACGGCTGCCAAAGTCAAGCTTCTCCGGCATTGGATAAAGTGCTGATTGTATAATGGTTCCCCCTCCTTGGTACAAATACTAGTCCAAACGAAGTCCATTAGGATTTGCCTTTATTAATTAGATTTTATCCCTTCTGGATTAGGTTTCCCTCTCACGACTTACTTCTATTTACACTTTCCTGTAAAAGGAATAATCTGTTCGTCGATAGCTACATTCTGACATCTTGGATTTTGTCTATAGTCGTCCTTGAAACCAGGAGATGGATTTTCCAAAACCGGTCGATAGTTTTTATGGAAGCAGATTCTAACTGATCGATACAGAAGCAGATACAACGATTTTAATGTTGCTCCTTAACTAAAAATAGTTTCGAATTGTGACGTTCGCGATTGATGCTGCCCTGGTTTCGGCGGCCCAGAACATACATATTTGCGGTAGCCCTAAAATACATAAAGACATAGAAGTGCGAGTGCCCAAAATGTCAGGTAAGAAACTTGTTTAAATCGTCAAAAATACTAATTAAAATGAAAATATTTTGCAAATTTTATCATTACATCTGATAGACCTATGAACGTAGCACAGAAATAATACAAAACAATAAGAGAAAATGAATAATAAAAACCTTAAATAATAGTGCTTGCACTGATTTGAAACGTTAACTAATATTTACGAAAACAAAAGCTTTGATGAACAAGCCAATATATGCCTAGCGGTTTTCTTACAACGTTTCATCTTTTTGTCACAGTACTCACAAATATCGAAAGATGGCGCTGTGTTATATAAAAATATGAGTGAAACCGGGGGTCTCAGGAGGATAAAGTAGTAAACTTTAGAAATAAAAGTATTTATGTTTTTTTGTACGCAGAAATCAAACATACGAAAATTATATACGAAAATAACATAGATTCATATACCTACATTTTTTTCCATTGTTAATATATACTTCATTTCATTTCAAGAAATCTATGTAATTTTCGTCTGTTAAATAAGGAACCATTATTTTAATATAACAACAGAATTAATATCGTAATTTCTTGTTTGTTTTTATTTTATTTTATCCATATATCTTGGTTTTGTCTTATTATAAACCTCATTTATTGCATTTTTGTAACGAATTATTATATTTGATAATGTTCTATATATTTTTAAAATCACAACCTATCAACGGTATTTATAAAAATTATTATGCCAGTGTTTCCGCTATGTAACTACTATTACGTGCGATTTAGATGACACTTTTGGTGGCAATTGGTTAATTAATATGTGTCATCGCTAACAGCCTTGCAAATATTGTAACTACCATCATGATATGCAAGATATATTTAATGTTAATTGTGTTCTCGTTAAGTTGTTCTAATAGCATTTGACGATGCAATTTAACGAGACACGCAAAGCTCTCCATTCGATCAGAGATATTAAACTAAAGTATTTAGTTATGTATAACGCGATACGATGATTATTTCGCTGCATAAGTTGTAATTTAACTTGCAAGTAAGTATATTCCATTATGAACTGAATAGGTTGATGGGCCAAGCCATATACAGCAGAAAGTTTTAATAGTTTACACAAAATCCTATGGAATGGTTTTGTTATAAAGGTAACGATTATGCAAATAGTATTGATATTTGGGTATATTAAATTCTTATTTCACAATATATTTAAGACGAAATTAACCAAGTTTTTAAAACAATACCGACTACGTTCAAGAAGGTTTAACGATTACGTACTTCAAACTTGGTACCGCCGAAATGGTATTATAATTCGCTCCAATGTAGTGTCGCTTGCTGTAAAAGATGACCACGAAAACAAGTTTTTTTCATTTCCTGCTGCTACTAAAAAGACTTTAATAATCTACATTAACGGCGAACGTTAATTTTACCGACGAACTTTATTGTTACCTATAACGTTCGGCTACGTGATTCGGTAAACGTATTTGGTCCATAAACTATACTAGAAGGCGCTAGAAATATAAACAATTGGTGAGATTACTAAAAATATATAAATATTAAAAATATACAAACGGATATGTTAGGCTAAAAAGATAAATTAAATTATTTAGAACGAAACATAACATAAAGTGAAAACAATAATACCAATGAGAAGTTTAAAGAAATGGAACAAAAATACAAAATATTAAAAATAAACTGGAGGAGCAAGAAAAGCGAATTGTCAACCAGAAAGACAAATAGGAAGGGAAAATATAGTACTCTTCGGCGTGGCTGAAAAAGAAAATGAATACGAGAAATTAAAAAAATAAATTCTAGACTTGATAAAACTTTACAAGTAACATTAAATTAATCACAAGTCTCTATTAAATAATATTTAGAAAAGGGTGTAAGAAAAATCTTCAAATCTCTAAAATTTTGAAAACTTTGGCCAGAATGAAGTCTCAAACAACATATTAAGAACTGTCATTGAACTCGTACCTCCAATATTAATGATTATTTTCAATAAAATATATGATACTTGTTGAAAGACTGAGAATAATAGTTAGCTTATTATTTTTAACAATATTATGACTTTAACAGACGTAAAAACAAAATATTTCCGCCATTCTACCCTGGCTGTTTCAGGGCCCATCTTGGGACCCGTAACACCCCCTCATACAAAATAAAGGGCCATCGAAAGTCTCTTAAATAGTGTCTCGTATCTACAATCATAACGCTTCCATCAAAAAGGTTAAGTAGTATCCCTTTTTCATGAGCCATTTACTACCTTAAATTTCTCTAGAACGTTTTGGGCGATCGCTCTAAATACTTCAAAGATCAGTCCACATTCAACCAAGTCCAGGTAACTAAAAATACCTCATCCTATTTACGTGATTCTACTCTACTGTTATGCTGGCGTTTGCCCTCAATCAAGACTCTACGGACATCATTATGCTCACTGCAATTGAACAAAACATGATTCGCGTCCCGCGTATTAAAACCGCAGTGCAAATCGATATATATTGGCACTTAAGGCGCCATATCCTATTTGAAACTATGTTGTATAGTTATCGCTGTTAATCCAGTTTTTGTTTAAACGCCCGGAAATAGACAGTAATTTCCTATTGGTTTCTCTTTGGAATCTGCGGAGTTTCATCTTGATAGCCAGTGAGTAGCGATGAGCAGTGATTTAAAAACAAACTATAAGAAATTTTAATTCCACATATAATTGCAAATAATTTATTTTTGGATTTTTTTCGTTTACTTGTGCTATTATTATCTCATTATACCAACTTTCAAGACTATAACTCGATCGGAAGTAGTCTAGATGATCAGTAAGTAAGAATATGGTACGGAGTAAGAATATGGTACGGATATGAAGGGCTATAGGACTGGGTACACGATATCCATTTCAACTTGTGAAAAAGACACCTGACAGACAGAAGGACAGTAGAACGGACGGATAATCAAGTAATCCTACGAAGTTTTGAATTTTGAGGGATGGTGCCATAGAAATAATAAAAAAATAACATTGTCTTGACTATAATATAATTACGCTGAAAATTATAAATATTTCAATAAATTTTAGATGCCAAGTTGACTTGAAATGCCATTTCAAATATTTACTATTCTTCATATAGCACTAGAAGCTAAAATAATGTTCAAAATATTAAATCGGTTTCAAACTTTAATTTTACTCTTCTAGTTATAATGAACAACGGAAATTTTACGTCATAACGAAAGTTTTGCTATTTTAAAAAGAACAAAATCAAGGATTTAAAAGTAGCAAATCTTTTTCTCATAACGGAAGATTATGAGAATAAACTAAAAGTTTTATAAGTGAAATATTACGCATAAATTATAAAGTCATCTAACAATAGCAGGTTTATTATTTACACGATTCTTGCTAAACAACAGATGTTCATTTAGTTCATTACTTTAGTTCATTTGCAAAATCAATCGAGTTTACTTTAATTTAATTGCAAAATCAAACGGTACATTATAGCAAACTCAAGCTGAAATCTTTGCTCGTAATTCACTTTAAGTCTTTGGGCACTCAAGTCTATAACCAAATTAATATGTAGTTTACTGAACGACCTAGTAATTAAAAAAAATTAAAAATTTCTTCTCACTTTCCGAACAAAATTTTTCATTCTATTTAAATATTCCATTTCCAACGAATTCACATATTTATTTAGTCGCTCTAAATGTTTTTCATAAAAATTAAAAACTATTTCTTTATATCGGAATTATGTCAGTAATGCATTTTCTTGCATTTCAATTTAATTTTTATATTTTGACATTGAAATGCAAAGTTTTTTTAAATGTTTGTGAATTATCCTATCTTATCAAATTTTGATACCAACATGTGAAAGAAAAATTTGAAAAGCAGGAGAAAACTGCAATACCGATGCGGCGATTCTGGTTACCGTAAAGCAGTGGTTTCATTCCTGACAATCGAAAATGAATGTTTTCTTGTAGATCATAGTAGGTATTTCTTCAGTCATGAATTAAAATCCGAATTCCAACTATCATCAATAGAAAACATGAGATGAAAATAACTGCATAATTTTTAAGGTTGTTTATAAATATATAGCCTGGTATGCCTTTAAAAAGTGTAAGAAAAATAATTATTTGAACATATTAGTAAAAGTTGTTAATGTAATTGAAATACTTAATGCTATTGTTTTAATTTTTCAGATTCTGATTTATTGGTTGAAAAGTGTGCTTCGGAAAAGATATGAGGACGTATTCCAAAAGGCTTTAGAGAAAGAAGAAGTAATCCAAAAATATTGCTAAACATTTTCAATTATATCTTCATATATATGTTTCTCGATGGAATAAAAATTTGAAAACAAATTAGATAAATATCTTTATCACATAATTCAATTATTGGGCAGGTAATTTAAAAAAATATTTTTTTTATTGTGTGTTCATGTAATTCATCTATCTGTAAAATTATATTACATACTTGGACATACGGGCGGATAAAAATTAATGTTAAAAAAAAATTTTGTTTCTGTCCCATGCAATACAAACAATAAAACAACGAGCATTTTATTACCGTCTTCAGATGTGAACTGTGATGTGTCATTTTTCAGATGTGAACTTTTAAGATATATGCAGGTTAGTACATTTTACCACTATGCCAAATTTCAAGTTTTAGGTCAAAAGCCTTTGAGAAAATAAACGTGACTGGCGGATAAAGGGAGTAAGTAATATGATAGGCGTCCCATTTTTTTTCTTTTTAAGGTTGGAAATTCTAAAAATAAATAATTTCATATAATTTGCGAATTTAATTCAGTGGAAATTTGTTACCTCAAATATAAAGTAAAGGGAAAACTGAACCTTCTTTCACCCAAGTATTTTAATAAAATTTATTAAAGCCTTTTACAAGTTCTTGAAAATCACAAATAGTGTAGTACTGACTCCGTGTGCTATTCTAAAATAGAACTAATTTGATATAGGATAATACAGCAATATGCTGTGATCAGATGCATTACGCCAAACAAAGTGAACAGTACCTAAACCAAGGCAAGCGGAAATGTCAGTGATTTGAAAGTTATGTTAATTGCGCGGCAGAGGCGGCATGGAATATATTGAAACACTTCCAACTAAGTAAATGCATTTCTTTTGTGCAAATGTCTGCATCAGGACTTGGAAGTAAATTGTATATAGAATTGTGGTGTTATCTATTTCAATGCATGTGTAAGGGTTTCGATATTTGTAAAGAATTTGTTTTTTTTTAATTACGCGAAGTAATAAGCGGTCCATAGTGTAGTTTGGATTCTATAAATAAATTACTTCATCATCTACTACTACTGGTATAATCATCATATTAATCTTCCAATTCTAATTAATTTAAAATAAAATGTGTTGGAATGAGAAAATTCATCATTATTGCATATTTTTGCTTTAATTATAAAATGATAAAAATTATTTCAAGCAGATTCATTTTCATATATAACAAAATCTTCAAAAAAATTTTAAAAATATTCAGACGTTTTGCGTAAAGGAAACTGCCTTTGGCCTTTTTCTAAATCACGGTGTGCATTTTTTTTATGAAAATGTTTGAAATAAACGGACAGTATAAATTAATTCTTATGAATGTTGTTCACAAATAGGAAAAAAATTGTTACCTTAAAAAATTAATAGGTATACACTATTAATTTTTATGGATATGGAAATATTCAAAACTATAAGTATAAAATGATGTATATCTGCAGGTAGTCGTAGCTATATTCTCATTTTCATTTAATTTCAGCTATAACATACTTTCAAAGATTATTAATAATAATACTTTAAATTAGATAATATTTTAATGAAAAAAATAAATATTCAATAATATAAATTTATTTGCATATTTTATTATTGTCAATTTTTTAAATACTTTACATTTAACCATTAAAATACTATCATCTTACCGCAATTATTACAGTTTGAAAATTATTTCCATTCATTCAATCTCAAGATATATTTCTAATAATCATAACAAACATCTTTTCACATAACAAAAAATTATTTAACTTCAGCAAGATTAAGCTGAGATAAAGCTTATATTCAGATTCATGTTTGAGGCAAAATTTACCACGTTACATTAGTACATGCACAAAAGGCCAGATAAAGTAAACTGTTGTGGCGAAGAGAACCACTAATCTGAACGTTTCATACCTCCAAAAACTCCGTGCCGCCATAAAACTAAATTTATTTTATAAACTAAATTTATTTAAAAAAATGTATTATTCATGTGTTTGAAACAAAAATATATTATTTTGGTCATGTCTCTGTATATTTTAACTACGCATAAGAAAAATAAGTAAATGATTTTTTAATTTAGCTCAGTGAAGAGATCCGGGAGTGAAACTGACCATTTATCATAGAATTAAATAATACGTTTTCGGTTTTCTATGACTACTATCTATTATGCTCATGTTCATACTACATTATTCAGTTTTTTTAAAGTTATATACAGATTAGGCATAAAAAAACGAAGTATTACTATGAAAATAAAAAAAGCGAAGTAAGTCAAATTTTTTTCTTCTTTTTTCTCGCATTTATGTAATTAGTTTCTTTTAATAGTTTACCTGAAAAACATACTGTTATAATACATACACAATATTTGAATACAGCACTAAAAGCTGCGGTGAAGTTATCTTATTGGCAAGAAGACTGGACGTTACGTGGTATATTCTTTGCTAAATTAAGATTAATTAGGCTAACAATTTATTGGAAGAAAACCCTAATACCCTTCAATCCGTTTTGAATGCGGATGAGATGACAGAGTTTAGTAGAGTTGGTAATTGCAAGTTTTCCTTTATTTATTTACTAGCTGTGCTTACGACTTATTTCGTATGTAATTAATGAAAACAATTATATTATATGTTGCTCCTGTGTATATACTATTTTCGTACAAAATTTCATCAAAATTCGTTTCGTAGATTTTACGTGATACCCGCTGAAATTAACATACAGACAACAATTCAAAAAAGGTTTTCCTGGCTTCTATTATCATTCCCTGCGTTAAATCAATTACTTTTTTTTTCATATTTTCAATATACAAAATTCACTCAGTTACAATTTTATTATTAGGTTCGCAACTTATAAACTCGCCATATCTGTACACTTTTCATAGGTATTCCATAAAATCAATCGTTAAATATGTAAGCAATGTCGGTATTTACCACTTGTCGCCAATGTGTACGTAGAGCAAAGTTCCATCTTTACAGAAATGCTTGGGTCTTTGACTAAAAGACCGGGGAAGTTCGATTTCGATATGAGTTTTGTCTTAAATTTTTTATTACGTAAATTATTTGACGGAGAGCGAAATAGATAGTAATTAGATGGCGAAAGTTCTGGAGAGTACGGTGGGTGAAGTAGCATACTTCATCCAAGTGAAAGTAGTTTTTCATAAAAATTAACATAAGCCACTCACTTTCCATTTTCTGTAACCAGATACTTTAGCCTCTCGCTGTTGCAATGGAAACTCAATAATTCCAATCACACATTAACTCTCCTCTGAAGTTGAAGGGGTATTAGCTAATACGTTAGCTAAACGGAATATTTCTAGTACTTTCTCAAAGCATGAAGTGGTTTTTCCATTGCAGTATAAGAGCGTGAAAATAGCCCTATCAAAACATCGCGAACTTAATCTGGGATATGTTCCAATCAGGCTTTTAAATTTTTCTAAAGCAATTGTAACAGGTCTTTTGGATGAAATTTATCAGACAGGTAACAATTCCCTTCTATGAATCATTAGAAACCAGAGCTTGGCTATTCAAAATACTTCAATTTTTAATTTATTCTTTGCTTCTCGATTACTCAATTGCAAACTGAACAAAATTTTGAATGCCGCACTCTTTATATACCCTACAATAAATATTCTAGAAGCTTCTGTAACATTCTAGAAATCAGTCGAAAAATGTGGTGGGTTTATAAACAACCTAATATAAATTTTCATCAGTTGCATAGTAATGAAGATATAATATACCGTGGGGCTTATCCCCACGTTGCGTGTGCCATAAAGAAATAAGATAATGAAAAAAATATATAGATGTTGTATTAAGCCAGGAAAAAAATTTACATATTCGCTAGACGGGAACAAATCTTTAATTTGTACCTACAATTCAAGAAAATGACATTGATAAACGAGTAGCATGATTATCTTAAACAAAGATTTGAATTTTTATCAGGCTTTACATTATCGATGATTTTTTTGTAGCTCCTTTAATATGTGATTTCTACAATGACTTATGAAATTAGTACAAAAATAATCATTTGCACCTTAACGACTAGTATAATAAAACATTTGAGTTGATCTAAGAGGCGATTAGTGAATATACGTATTTACCCCTTTTTATTCCCGCTGAATTCAAGAAAGAATAAAAATGGGAGTTAGAACGTAACAAAAAGATCATGATAATGTACGCTTCTCACAAGGTAATGTTTTCGGCGTGGATGTTATTACCTTAGCTGTTTACCAGGTTAATCCGCAGGTTTCAGTTGAATACGTCGATTCAGGTTAAAGGTGGTAACTTATAACTTATAGCTTCATTCTTGGTAATTTATTTGCAATGAAGTTATATATTTGTGGGAAATTTTTATTTTAAATTACAAATTTATTTAATGATCGCGCTACGAAGAAATATTTTAAACGTGAACATTCAACTCTGCTCACAAGCCTGATAATACTCCTTTGCTATTATGATTGTATCTCAAACATCTAACTCTGATATTATATTATATATTCACATATGAGTAACAAGGTGTTCACCTACAATGAAATAAATATCGTCACAATTAAAAAGTGTTTCTAAGTTAAGAATCATTGGCCGAAAATAGATTGCTCACAGAATAAAGATGGTCTTTACAAAATAAACTTACGTTATAAAATACAAATAATGTTAAAAACGTTATCGTGTTAACGAATTAATATTTTACAAATTCGTGATTTTCGTACATCAACATAGTAAATATAATTTATTTTCCTGAAAATATTAATTAATTCGATTTTTCCACTTTTTTAATTGAAAAAATAGTTTAAATATATTCAATACTCTATTATGGCTTAATCACTGAAGTATGCCTTAATAACATACGATGATTACTGAGACAGCATTGGTACAAGGTGTGATGTCAGTTTAATGAATTGGTATAAAAATGCTTCTTCCAATAAGTACCTTTGATACAATATTTTGCTATAAAAATAAAGAAACTTCGAAAAGATCGTATATAGGTATGTATTTTATAGTATTTGAAACATTAGACTATGAACGAGCTAAGGTTGTTGCTAAGTAAATTGTGAAAACTAAAATTAATTAGACTTAACTAATTATTAACTTTTTAATTATCTGATGCACAAATATTTTAATTTCATATTTTATTAGAAAATAAATGTTGAATTAAATATATGCTTAATGACTATTTACTCATGTTAATTACATTACCTTATTCCTTTATTTGGCTTATCCTTAAGCCGTTTAAGATATTTTCAGTTAATATTAATGTTGTGTTAATGTAGAATAAAAAATATTATGAGAAATATATTAAATTTCTTACAAAACATATATAATATACGTATATTTATATAAAATTATTTTAATAATAACTTGAGAAGAAAGCAATTGCAATACGTATTTTTATATTTCAAATTTGAATTATTTTGCCTTTTATTGAACAATTGGAATTGCCCAAATGAGTATCATTGATATAAATATCATACTCGAAAAGGAAATTTTATATCCATCTGTAAAAATATAAAAGTAATGGAATAAGAAACAATATATATATACACACACACACATATATATATATATATATATATATATATATATATATATATTACGCAAAATAAAGATATAAAAGGTTTTGTCTTCCTTTACTATAAATAAATTTGTACGGTTTCCGAATACCATTATACTTTAGCCCTAACAATTAGTTATTCACCGTGACATTCTGTGAAAAATGATTTCAGCACGAAACACTTTAGCTTCTTCTTCAGTTTTTATAACTTTTTTATAACCAGTTATCTTACGAATGAACTTATTACAATTTTTACACTTGTCCGACATTATTAATAACAATTCACAATAACTTACTAATCAATAATTATGAAATAGAATACTGCAGAATTTAATTGACAAGGTACCTCCTAAAATAATAGAAATTACACTACAATGGTGGCAAAGGGCGAAATGCAATAAACGATTTAACAACTTCATATTTTTTTTCTGAATGTTGCACCAACTTTTTTGCGACACACTTTTTATTAGTAATAGGGGACATGAATACGTATAACATATATTATATCAGAAATTGTAAGTCACGGATAACACCAACAATAATTTTTTTAATTTTTTATTATTATTGTTTTTGTATTAATAAGTGTTATAAAAATCTAAAAAAATACATAACATACTTTGTAAAATTATCTAAAGCTTCTTATAGGAATTAGCTTTCTACTTTAATTAGTTTTTGAGATACATCACTTTGAAAAATAATCATGGATACACTAATTTTTTTTTAATATCTTAAAGTCAAGGCGGCGCCCGGCCGCAAAACATATATAAATTGTGTTTGTACACAGAGTTGATATTAAAACGGCAGTTTCGATATAGGTTGCCATCCCGGAGCCGACTCGCCATACTTATCCGGCTAAACACTATATTTTTGTCACTTCGTTCAGAGAGTTTTACGTATATGTATATATATATATATACATATATATATATATATATATATATATATATATATATATATATATATATATATATATATATGAATATTATTTAATTACAAAACATGACAAGTGACCTAGGGTAATAAAATTAATTGTTTCGTATGTGAACTAACAGCCTCTATCACCGACATTTAATTGGTCCACTCCTTACGACACACACACACACACACATATATATATTATATATATATATATATATATATATATATATATATACGTAAAACTCTCTGAACAAAGTGACAAAAATAAAGTATTTAGCCGGATAAGTATGACGAGTCGGGCCCGGATGGCAACCTATATCGAAACTGCCGTTTTAATATCAACTCTGTGTACAAACACAATTTATATATGTTTTGCGGCCGGGCGCCGCTTTGACTTTAAAATATTAAAAAAAAATGGGTGTATCCATGATTATTTTTCAAAGTGATGTATCTCAAAAACTAATTAAAGTAGAAAGCTAATTCCAATAAGAGGCTTTAGATAATTTTACAAAGTATAATATGTATTTTTTTAGATTTTTATAACACTTACTAATACAAAAACAATAATTATAAAAAATATAAAAAAATAATTTTTGGTGTTATCCGTGACTTACAATTTCTGAAATAATATATGTTATACGTATTCATGTCCCCTATTATTAATAAAAAGTGTGTCGCAAAAAAGATGGCGCAACATTCAGGAAAAAAATATGAAGTTGTTTAATTATTTATTGAATTTTGCACTTTGCCACCATTGTATTGTAATTTCTATTATTTTAGGAGGTACCCTGTCAATTGAATTCTGCAGTATTCTATTTCAAGATTATTGATTAGCTACTGTTATTGTGAATTGTTATTAATAATATCGGACAAGTGCAAAAATTGTAATAAGTTTCTTCGTAAGATAACTTCGTAATATAAAAAAGTTATAAAAACTGAAGAAGAAGCTAAAGTGTTTAGTGCTGAAATCATTTTTCACAGAATGTCACGGTGAATAACTAATTGTTAGGGCTAAAGTCTAATGGTATTCGGAAACCATACGAAATTATTTAGAGTAAAGGGAGACAAAATCTTTTATATCTTTATTTTGCGTAATATATATATTTATATTTATATATATATATATATATATATACATATATATATATATACATATATATATATATATATATATATATATATATATATATATATTGTTTCTTATTCCATTACTTTTATATTTTTACAGGTGGATATAAAATTTCCTTTCCGAGTTTGATATTTTTAATCTATGATACTTATTTGGGCGATTCCAGTTGTTCAATAAAAGGCAAAACAGTTCATATTTTAATTATGAAAATAAGTATTGCAATTGCTTTCTTCTCAAGTTATTATTAAAAAAAATTTATATAAATATACGTATATCATATATGTTTAGTAAGAAATTTTATATATTTCTCATAATATTTTTTATTCTACATTAACACAACATTCATATTAAATGAAAATATCTTAAATGGCTTAAGGATAAGCTAAATAAAGGAATAAGGGCCATGTATGTAATTAACATGAGTAAATAGTCATTAAGCATTTATTTATTGCAACATTTACATTCTAATAAAATATGAAATTAAAATATTTATGCATTAGGTAATTTAAAAGTTAATAATTAGTTAAGTCTAATTAATTTTAGTTTTCACACTTTACTTAGCAACAACCTTAGCTCGTTCAGTCTAATGTTTCAAATACTATAAAATACCTATCTAACTAATCTATATACGATCTGTTCGAAGTTTCTTTATTTTCATAGCAAAATATTGTACCAAAGGCACTTATTGGAAGAGGCATTTTTATACCAATTCATTAAACTGACATCACACCTTGTTCCAATGCTGTCTCAGTAATCATCGTCTGCCATTAAGCCACACTTCAGTGATTAAGCCATAATAGAGTATTGAATATATTTGACGTTAATTTTGTAGAAATTCATTATTCACAATTAAATGAAACTACGTGATGTAGTATTATTTCTATTTTCTTTAAGTTCTTTACCACGACCTAGGTTTCGCTTTATTACAACATCTTCAGGTGAAAATAATACAATGGATTAAGGTTTGGCGAACGTGGTGGACATACAATTTCACCGCATTATTTTTTTTTATGTGCTAACTCCTTCTATCCCGACATATCGTTGGTTCATTCCTTACGGGACACTTTGCTATATATATGTACATATGTACATACATATATATATTTATATATATATATATATATATTTATATATATATATATATATATATATACATATATATATATATATATATATATACATATATATACATATGCATACGTTCAGTAGTAACACTAAAAATTATCTTAATGATATTTTCAATTTTTGGTTCGTTTAATTTTCTGAATTATTTATAACAAAATTATTGTCAACTAAGTCCCAAATAAAGAAGAAACAGCACCTGGTAATTAATTTATCTGAAATCGGTTTTTTTCCAATTTAAATGATCGGAATATATAAACATGCGTATGTATATAAGCATGAAACGACCATTTCCTCCTTGTTTTAATTATAGTAAATATATTTGTCTATTTGTATTTAGCATAATTGAGTAAAATTTAATCGTTCATTTTTATTTTAAGATACATTAAAATACAGCGACCTAAACAAAAGCCGAATCCCATTTAAGCACTCACAGCGTAAGATGCGAGTGTAAACATTTGGAGTTTTGGTATCGTCTGCGTCATAATAATAACCAGAATAATCAGAATAAGTTTGCATTGGAGCTGCCTTTTGGGACAGTGCTTTTTATCGTAAGCGTTTGCAGGTGCGATGACTCTCAAAACGATGTCTTGATGTCGTTAGAGTAGCGAGCAGACGCGTAAAATTCTTAACGGCTCCATAAAATCTGCAGGCTAATGATCCCAGTTGGATCAGTCTTATACTTGATTTAAGTTTTGGTTATTCTAATATATGGATAGACTTATTCTCTAGATGCACATAAGATTAAAGTGAGACATCAGTGAGT
Source organism: Druceiella hillmani (assembly GCA_039881145.1). Classification (NCBI taxonomy): domain Eukaryota; kingdom Metazoa; phylum Arthropoda; class Insecta; order Lepidoptera; family Hepialidae; genus Druceiella; species Druceiella hillmani. The sequence continues at coordinate 24,131,319 of JAYKKI010000028.1, read as the reverse complement.
TAGATATAATATATTAGCAATTGAATATGTTTAACCATGATATCGGTGCTTTTTGGCCGCTAGTAATCTTATTCCTTTAGCAATAATTTCTCAATATTTAGTATATTCGTTGTCCATAGGTTCAATCTTCAATTAAAATTTAAAATTTGCATTAAACTACAATTTGATGCAAATCCGATGGAAATTACCCGATATGCCCTGAAAGTGAAATTCGAGAGAAGGATATATTTCAACATAACTATTTACAATATGCGTTTATTATTAATTTTCTCTTCGGACTATCAGTAGTGATGTATATATTACAGACATTAATACATATTTACAAACCAAACTCTAATGTGCACTTGGTCACTGGCTAATGGTCAGATTGATATTTTACTTCAAATCGCGAAGATAAACTAATAAACTAATGCATGTAGTTTAAGTTTTGTCCGTTTATCTGTCATGGGCTTATAACACGTAAAAAATATGGTAGGGGCTTGATATTTACACGAAAATAGTTTCATGGTTCAATATTGCAAATTATATTTATATCTTTATTTTGATTCCTGAATTTGTAAAAGGGATTGTAAATTACTCTGCCGCAAGTTCCTTTGAAAGAAAATAGAAATCGTTTTTTTTTTCACTGAGAAAAATTATTTTGTGTATTATGTGTGAAAATCGGATTTTTGCAACTCATATCTCGCCAAAATCGCTAAAAGGGGTAAGTTTAGAGAATTAATTTGAAACGATTATAATTTAATTTGAAATGCGAAGAAAGCAGTAAAATGCTCATTTCCTCTTCTTTATTTTGTCGGAAAAAACAAAAAGGAAATGATTAGATTGACGCAATTGTATAAGAGAAAAAGAAAAATATTAAAAATATAACTTAAATATTATAGGAAACTTATAGCGATGATTCTAATTGTCCCAATTTTTTAAATATACGCCACATTTTTACGCCTTTGAAAGATATAGTAAAATATTTACGTTTTTCTGTATTTATAGCCGATTTTCTCAGAAACCATGCGACGTAGGAAGTTGAAATTCATCTTAAAAACCCGTAATAATACATTTTATAAATCCCTATATTTTTATTTTTTTTTCTATTTGAAATAATTAAATTCATGTAAAAATTAGATAGGGTTAAACAAAAGACTTTAATTGTTTTTCATTTTACACATCATATGGGTATCATTCGACTATAAAGAATGTATTAATTTTTCTTAGGATTTTTAATTCTATATTTAACAAGATATTCCAAAAATATACGAAAACTAGGATTCCCCTTCTTATTTCTGAAACAACTGAATCCAAGTTAATGAAGAAAAACAGCATCGTTAAAATAGCTATAACACGGAGATAAATATTTAATGTTATGTAGACTGGCGCGTCACGTGCTTCTTTGTAATATATGATAAAAAGTCTTTATTCCATCATATTATAAAACGATCTCTATGATACTATTATTTGGGAGTGAATTCAAAACTAACTTAACTGAATTTAACATTTCGGCTTCTCTACTTTCGACCATTGAAAGCGAGGAATAATTTTTGAGAATGAAAGCCTAGTGACGATATATTCGTTCAATCCGAAATTATGAGAATGAGAGCCTATTAACAATATATCTGTTCAAAATCCTAATACTGATTTGGGAAATTTATTACCTTTTAAATTTTGTTATTATCATTTTCATCAAAGAAATTAGTTCTCAAACTTACATTACCAAATATATTTAAACAGAAAGTTTTGATTTTTTTGAGATTTTGTAAAAAAAAGTTGTGCTAATTTTCATTTTAATCATATTTGCTCTTGACCCTAATTCATTCCTTAGATCTATCAATGAATTTATTTACAATATTATTTCCAACAAAATATGTTTCCTCTTTATCTTAAAAATAAGCCAACATTGCAGATTTTACCTCTTCATCATCGTTAATTTTTTTCCACGAAGCTTCTTTTTCATTTTTAGGAACAAATAACAATCCCAGTGGGTCAAATCTGGGTTGTAAGGTGGGTGTTGCAATATTCGAAAGCCGCAATTCTGAACATGACCCTTGTGCACAGGTCAAAAAGCAGCACAACTTTGCTAATTTCCCTTACCTATTCTCCATCAATTCTTATTTAAGCTGCTCCAGTAGACTAGCGTAGAACTCTTCCGTAATAAAAACACTTCTTTGTCTGATAAAACTGTAGTCATGGCTTTTTCAGCCAATTGCGACATCTTGAATTTCTTAAAGAACGGGGTTCGCTTTTTATTCCACGTCATGGACTCTTACTTGGATTCAATGATGAATCCAAATTTCGTTATAGTCTGTCTCAAAATTTCATACTAATCGGTAGATATTGAGTCTCATACAAACGATTTTTTTTCGGAGAGTATAAGGAAATAGATTATGTAGAGAAATACATTTTTTTCCTTATTTTTTTTGCATCTTATATTATTTCTGAGAACTTTTTGATTCTCACTCATACAGTTTTACGCACCTAACGCAGAACGTTCCAATACAATCTCAAGAATTAACCAATGAAATTTTGGTCAACATGGACTGATCGTAGACTCAAATATAAGCCGTTGGGTAATTAAACCAATCATCATAAGAGTGACAATGGCGTGATCGTGATACAATTACAAGACTTTGGCTGCATTTGATATCATGAAAGGTGACAGAATGGCACTAATACCTGTGAAAGAAAACATTTAGATATGTGCTTCTTTTTGCATGGAACTGAATGGCATGCATTTTGAACAACTATTAAAATGTCTATAGGTGAGTATTATATTTTGGTACATACGTTGTTAAATCGTTGTGAATACCTAATATTCCAATATTTAAATACGCCTGAATTACTTTATGTTCAATTTGTTGAAAAATTATTTATTTATTGCCCATTTTCCTGGGATAAAAAAAACAAAAAACGATAACAGTGGCAGGGAAAAGTTAAAAGTGTAAACATATTTAGCTGTGGACACCCAGAATTATACAATATGTTTAACTGTTTGTTAATGGTAATTTTTTTTAAAAATAATATTTAATTAGTTTGGTTCACAACTTTAAGACCGAGAATAGGTGGTATTCAAGACAAACGTCAACTTTAGTTCTAAGTGTAAAACGAATAAAAGGTCACCGTGTATAAATATATGCATAATATACATATTTGCGTATACTTATATATGTACGTATACACTTAATGCAACCATAACAATGGCATCACCGTGTGAGCCACTTTTCACTTCTGAATTTGCCCGGCTATCAGTGGTATAGTGGGGTAAGGAAAAAAAATTTTTGGCTAAGGTCTAAAATTACTTTTCCTATTTTAATAAAGAACAGGGGTTACTTATAATTCTAAGGCCTCATATTTCGAGAGGGATACAATTTTGCGCATCGTAGATACATAATTACATACATGCTGTCAAATTCTCTGAAATATAATCAGTTCGTAAAAAATTGGATGTTAATTAAGTTTTTTCAAGTCTCTAAAAACGAACAAAACTATATACACACTACCCATATGTACAAATATATAACCATATGTGAGTCTTAAATATTCCTTACCACTTTACCCTAAAACATCCTCCTACACTAGTTTTCAGAGATCTCCTACTAGGTGCTAACGCGATATTTTCAAATAATTGATAAAATTAAAAAATACAGAATATTAACTTCTTTATTCATTTTCTAAGTATTTTTATTGTTTTATCAGATATTTACCAAATAGAATAGAAATTAATATTCCAAATAGATTTAAAGAAAATATTCATTGCTTCCAACCATTTTTAAGCCTTATTATTACGCAGTAAAGAGATGGTACCGTGTTAATAGTATCTAACAAATTTGTGAGCATTCGATCTAATTATCTTTGCTTGTATATAAATTTTAGAATTGTATACTTAGAGAAAGTGTCAGAAAAAAAGTAATAACGACATAAATGTTAATATTTTTTTCTTTTCTTAGGTGGAATATGGAATATGAATAACTTCTATACAAATGATTATATAGGGTTCACTTAAACGATGACACAGACATTATTTAATATAATTTTTTTTTATGTTTTACTGCTTTTCTACAAATAAAAAAATTATGTTATTTCTAAGAAAATATATATTTCATAAGCCGTATTTAATTTCACAATTGTGAGAGTGTGCCTCTTTTATATTATTATGTTTTTGGGTAGCCAAGGAATGTGAGATTTCCAATAAATTGTAATTATTATATTGTGACTTCGAGTTATATTCAAACTTTTACTGTAGTTAGTTTTTTTGTTTGACACAGGCAGTTCTCTAGTGGGTTATTATTAAACATATGTGGTAAATATAATTTAGTTATGACAATAGAATAAATTCATCTCTGAGAGACAAATTTCTGTTAAACTGATGTAAGGTTTAGGCACAGTTTGTAAGGTACTAGAGTTATAAGTGGTACTTGCCACAACAAGTTTGCCATATACTATGAGATCGCAATGAGCTTTGTGAAATATCTAAAGTAGGATGGACTTTTCAACATATATATATGTATATATATTTACATATATATATATATATATATATATATATATATATATATATATATATATATATTATATATATATCTCTATATAACGCAATTTCTGACTATTCGTAATACAATGTAATATAAAAATAAAGATCAGAGCGTATTATAAGTATTTAGATACAAATTTATTCATCTTTCGTAAGGGGTAATCATTTTCATGATACTTCAATCACGTAAGGTTATTTCACTCATTTTGAAATTTTGTGATTTTTTATGCATTATTAACATATTTTTTACTTTTCTATTTAGAATTAATCTGGATTGAAGTAATCCTTAAACCCCTCATATTTGTAGAACATCCATAATTTCACTGAAGGAAGCATAATTGTAACTAATATTGCTTTGCCCAACACCGATTTCGCGTACCCGAGAGAAGTTTTGGTAAGTTTATTACATATAACTTTTTTACTCAGTAAATTTTAAATTGAACAAATTTATTTTAATTATATGTAATTGTTTATTTTGTTATTTGATATCAATAACAATTACTTCGTTCTGTAAAAAGTAATTTTTTTTCATTTCTAAATTCTATTTATTTCTCTTCTCAAAACGATTGTTGTAGAAACGACTGTAAATAAAAGTAAAAATTAAAAACAAAGACAAACACCTTTTCGATGACATTTATCTGTTTAGGGAAGAAAACAGTCACACTACCTTTAAAATTAATATTTTAATTTTCAAATACTTCCTGAAAGAGAAGCGAAGTTAATCATATATTTATCATTTTTCGAAAGTTTTATAAATATTCTCAGAGTTTGTCAATACGTGCTAAAAGCTTAATACAATAAATGCGAATGATTTCTTGTTTTGAAATTAATTTAACACCGGTAGGGTGTTTAACTTTTTTTTCTGATTTCTTTCTGAATTCACAGTATTTTATTATTTTTCCTTATTTCAGTATTATTTTTTTATAATTTTTGCAAATAAAAATCTAAAAAAAGTATTCATTATTAATGGATAAAATGGAAAAAGATATGAAGAATGACCAGTAATAATTAGTATAATTATATTAATATTATTTTCCAAAATAACTTATTGTGTATATAATTTACCAAATCTGAAATATTATCAACTAATAAACATAAATTAGAAATATAATTTCATAACGGTAGACCATTCAAGTTTAATATTTATGTAAAATCATGAACTGAAATTGAAAACAGTTTTTCTACGACCGACCGACTACGAAAGAATTTTCTACGACCTTTATGATAACAATTGGTATAATAACTTGAAATGTGGTACAGTAATGGAGCCAATTAATCTGCATTTATTTTAAAAGTTAACATTCAAAAATATTTTTAGACGCACAATTGGAATTACAGAAAATATTTTTTTAATTTCGTTCGTTGAGTATTAATTAAATTATAAAAAATATATTATGTAAGACAGTTTTGGAAATAATTCTGTTTATTTTAACAAAAATAGAATAATCTTTGCAATTGTTGAGACAAAATTGTGAATAAACAGCGTCCCTCGAGGTTTACATAAAATTTAATGAAAAACATTGGCAATGAGTTCAAATCTGTATTAGTAATTTTTAAGAAATTTCTTATATTTTTACGCCTGCACAATATATTTACGTGGCGAAATATAATACTAACATTTATAAATAGTTTAACAGGAATACTATGCACTCTTAAACTTTTATATGTGAATAAGTGTGTACAGAACACTCGTAGGGCAAGTTTTATTCTTAAGTTCTTTTCATTTTTTATTTCTCATTTACAAACAAGTCTAATAATATTTCCTCTAATTAAAATGTTTCCTAAAATATCTTATATTCTAGTCAGTATCATTAATAGTGTAACTGTATATAAACACACATTTGCCGTTGGTAATAAAATTTCAAAACACTGATAATTAACCCCATAACTGACTTGTTTTAAAAAAACATTGTGGGGCAGTAATCATTTGCAACTGATTCAGTACCCGATTGCAAATTTATGAATTCTTTTCGATGGTTAAATAAATATTGATTAAATTAGAAAAGTATATTTCGATAGAAAATTTAAAATCTGTCATTTGTATTTGCCAATAACTAACATATCATTATACCAACGTTATCCAAAAATTTACAAGTTAGAACAGAGAATTATAAAAATAACGATGTTGACACGACTTCGGACAGAAAATAATATGGAAAAATTGCATAAAACGAATTTCTTGAGTAAATAAAAATAACTGTAGAAATAAATAAAATTATTTTAGTGTCTGCACAATTTACTTTTTAGAAACTGTCCGCATAAAAAATATTAAAGATTGTTCTATCGTTATCCATTACCTTCATATCTTTGTGAAATATCTCCCCCTGTTTATCAGCATAATTCTCTAATTTTCCTAGTGACTAATCGAAGTGTGATTTCAGATGATGTACTTTCAAACTCATGTCGCATCCCAATTTTCTTAGGTGTTCTTGCTTATTTTGTAAATGCTAACTGGACCTAATCACTTGTTATAACAGAAAAGAAGTGTGTATTTGCAAACTTCCTGAAAGAAATCTAAACTTTCGTTTTTTAAAAAATTATTTCCTTCAGTTTCACACCTGTTGGTGATGAAAATTATTGTCAGCTATATTTTAAAAAAATATCCTCATTTTGATGGTACCTTCATAATGGATTTATTGGCTCCAACTTAAGATGATGTGGAGAAGTTCTTGTTTTCAGAACAGTTTTCTCTCAAAATAATTTTTGTTCAGAATTCTAAAGTTTTCTCGAATGCCAATTTTTACATATATAGTTTAAATCTTTACTTTGGAAATTTTTTGGAAGTTTATTTAAAACGGTATCTAAATTTGGTTGCTTTTTGTTTGAAGAACGTAGATAAAACTTTCGAATTACCGCATATTTCGTACATTCATACATTCTCTTAATATTCTTCGACACGTACGGATTGATCAGTAGATGGAGCATATTTATTTCCATTGTTTAAAAGTATGCCGTTAAACTTCTTTGAAATAGTCTATGAAAAGCTTTTACTCATAAGCCTCATATTTAATATCGAAAATTTTCACAAGTTCACTCATTTTTTCGCAGCACACTAAATTACAACCTAAAGGGAAAAATGAAATAAACGCTTTTCAGTGTGCCAATAAATTCCAAGTACGAGTTTAGTTTAGTAAAAATTAGAACATTGCTTTGTCAAAATAAAAGAATCTACATTAAAAAGGACATATCTAATAAATACACAACTCGTTCCTGATTATTTTATATTAAAAATTGATTACGAGAAACTACTCAAAATAAACACTTAATTTTTTATTGGTTATGTTTTTTTAATTATTTTTATTGTTAATTTAAAATTAGCTACTACAAACTCAACAATATATTTATTGAGTTTGCAAAACAAAAGACTTTATAAAATCCTAGTTTATTGATCTCGATATCACTTAATGTCAAAAAAATGTTCAATTTTACCAACTTTGAAAATTAATTTCTAAAAGATGAGAATTCATTCAAAAAAATATTAAATTATATTAATTTTTGGTACTGTATAGCTAAGAAACATAGAAATAGAAATATTAATAATGAAAAGAGAAATAAATATTGACAAAGTATTAAAAATGTGGTTTACTTCACTTGATTTAGTCAAGAAGCACTAAATTCTACAAATCTTTAAAATTTATTTTCAAAATTGATAAAATTCGGTATTAAGCATTAAAGATTTCAAGAGCATTTCTTTACTTTTTTATCAAGTTGTACTTCAAAAGCTTACAAAAAACCGTGATTAAATTTCACGCACTTTTGTCTTTGTAGACATTTGTGCTTTAAGTGGTAGTTTCTAGTATTTATTATTTTAACAAGACAATTGAACGTAAATTAAACTCTATTTCTTTTACTAAACAAAACGAAACAATTTCACAAAGTGCAAACAGAAACTGCGATTACTTATATTTAAGAGGAAAAAAAATAAAGCTTTATTTCCTTATTGTTTTGGTTGGTAATATAAAATAGAAAAGGTTCGTTTTGCCACCGACACTGTGAAATAGTTTGGAACCAATCTTATTAAAAACAATCATGTTGGTAAAAAACGTATACCTTCTCAAAAAATTATACACATAGCCGGTTTGAAATTTCATCCAATAAAGCAAAACACTGTTTATTATTTCGAGGTAGAGGGATGTTACTATGGCTAATATAGAGAGCATCCATTTTCTTCTATCACATTTAAAGTTAAATGGTGAAATTCAGAAGTTACACTTACGATTTTGGACCCATATTTGTTGAACTAGATTTATTTAAATTTGGAAGTAATTGAAATAAGAAAGCAAACTTTGGAAAAAAGGCGACGCACGAATACGAGCAATAATAATATACAGCGGTCAAGAAAATCGAACAGAGAATTAAAATATGTGTATATATATGTGTGTGTGTGTGTGTGTATGTGTGTGTGTGTGTATGTGTGTGCGTGTTCGTGTGTGTGTGTGTGTACGTGTGAGTGTTTGTATGTGCATGTGCGTGTACGTCTGTGCATGTGCGTGTGCGTGTGTGTGGGTGTGTGTGTGCGAGTGTGTATACATATAATTATACTTACATTATCAATTCCAGGTTCAAAAGAAGGTTCTGCCTCATCTTCTTATATCCTCATCATCGTCATTAGTCTCTGTCTTATAAAACATTAATGTGGATTAATATTTGAATTTGTAGTTATTGTCATACTTAGTATACAGGCAGTCCTAGTCTCTATGTTTTGAAAAGTTTCATATAGCGGGATAAGAATTTGAGCAGTGTTTTTAGGTTTTGCTCAAAACACGCTGAAATCTGTACCAGCCAAACGCTGAGCGCTGTGCGCCTTCTAGGCGTAAATAGTGTCGATTATATTCTAGTACAGGAGTTTTGTGTTGCAATATCACTCAAATGACGTTTTGCCACTAATATAAGGACTTTTACAAAAGTGAGCACAAAAATATTTCTTATACTTCCAACACAAGTTTACTATACGAACGTTTATTTCTTACGATGAAATATACACATTACCTGGTTCTTATCGACACAGTTTATTTTTTTATTATAAATGCAATAAACTTGACAAAAGAATAAAGTTTGGCATTCCTCGAATATAATAGATGGTCTGTTAGTAGCCCTCCACTCATGTGCTCTATCTACTCTAGCTTACAACGGCGTAACTTTCTCATTTCTATAATTTTAACGTAAAATTCAGTGTGTACTCGTAAAATACAATTATATACGAAAAATAACTTTTCCATATTTTTGAAATAAATACCCCTTTTAAGCTTTCAGATATTTTTTTACAACTAAACTATTGAAGTATGTATATCAATCGGCTATCAATCAGACTTTAAGTTCGAATTGAAATAGAATAATTTATTAGGCAAGTAAGAAAGAAAGAATTCAGAGAACAAAATTACTTGCTATTTACTTAGACTATAAGGAAAGTTTGAAGAAAGCTTAGGATAACAATCATCATTACGGGTAATTTCAGCGTCTACACAAAAAAAATTATGAATCATGACTGAGGTAAATTTCGCTGGTATCATTTGCAAGTTTTTAAAAATTTAGATTTTTTACACGCACAAATATATATATATATATATATATATATATACATATATATATATATATATATATATATATATATATATATATATATATATATATAATATATATATACATACATGTATATATTTACATGTTAGGTTGGCTAGTAAGTTTTTAACAAAAACTTCGGGATTTTTCTAGAAAGAACTTTCTCGAACCTTCTAGAAGGTTTTACTGTGGGGTTGGGTTAATCAGCACCAAAGTTTTAAGTGAATTAGGTTGAAGATAATGGATTTAAATCGATGGCAAATACGGATTCAATTACCATACGAATTCCGTCTGGGTCACGACTACTCCAAATAATATATGTCATGCGATGGGTAAAGACTGCCACAAATAATATATGTCATGCGATGGGCGAGTCTACGGTGTTTTATGCGACAGCAAAGATTTGTTACAGAAAGTTCAGGAATGAGGACTACGATCTTGAGGACGAACCCCGTACCGGACGTCCTGTTGAATAGACGTTCAACGATTACGACGCCTAATTGAGGAGGATCCTTGACTGAGGTCTCGTCGATTGGCAGATGGACGACGCTATAATCATGGCACCATAAAAACTTTTTCACGAATTGGGAAAAGTTTCAAAATACAGTGTGTGGATACCCCACGACTTGTCATCATATCACCTTCAGTGCAGAGTTGATACTTATCAACGGTTATTGAAATTGAAACGTAAATTCGACTGGTTGAATCAGTTAGTAACTGACGAAGAGCAGTGGGTTACATATGTTAACCATGCACTGGTGTATAACTGGTTGTTGGAGAAACAGAAGTTTCAGTACCCAAACCAATAATAAGTGCCAATAAGTTGATGCTCAGCTCCTGGTGGAAAATGAAGTGTATTATCGATTGGTAGTTGCTTCCATAGGGATTTACAATTAATGCAGATATTTGCTGTTAACTATTGGATCGATTAACTAACAAATTGATTAGTCAACAGGATCGAGTTTATTTTCTACATGATAATACTTGTTCATATGTTGCAAAATGTACTCGTGATAAATTAGACGAACTCGGCTGGGTTCTACTCACTCTTCCATCACATTCACCGGATATTGTGCTCTCTGATTCTAAAAATGACGTTAAAGAAGATCTGATTTCCAAAACGACCTCGCACAGTTTTTCGAGTCAGTCACCAGACAGTCAAAGACCAGTTTACAAGAAAGGCTTAGGTTTCTGCCAACTAGATGGCGACAAGGAGTATATATATATATACATATGTATATATATACATACATACATACACACACACATATATATATATATATATATATACCTATGTGTGTGTGTGTGTGTACGTCTGTGCGTATAATTGAATTTAAGATGTAATTAATTATTCATTAATAGTCAAAGCATATAATTGCATTGTATTGTAACTCGTTTTGTTTTGTAATATAATTAGTAGTTCACTCTCATTTGCGTATTTTTAATAACAACTATAATTTTTAAAGTTATACACTCTCATATAATATGTAAATTGAAAATATATGTTTTCACTTCGAAAAGTAAAGGTACATTGACTGTAATTTGTATGTATATGCAATGTATAAGTATTGATTTTCTACGTAAAATTAACAACGTTTGTGAGTAATCAAATGAAAAAAATAAAAGAAATAAATGAAAAAATGGTAATAAAATTTTAATAAATAATGTTTTTTTTAAGTTATGAAAATAAACATTTGAATATTGTCATAAAAATGTAAACTAATTATAAATTTAATCTGTACATTTAAAATCAGTAATAATTGGTTTGTCGTAACTAAATTGAGGCACATATATTTGGGATTCAATTTTATCCAAATGTTTCGAAAACTGTATTGACATGAAAAATTAATAATGAGAATGCAGCGATCCGAGCCACATGCCTAATACGATAATATATTTCATGCTTGAATTTTTGTAGCAATTAATTTATATATAAACTTTTGTTGATTCCAATAAAAGATGATACCAAATTTTAATTTAAAATAAATCAACCACTTATTGCCAATTTAATACTGGTACTTACCTGACTTCATCATCACTATGTTCGGCTGAACCATTTTCACAATTCATCCTTTATTGAAAACAATAACACGAGTGTGAAAATAGTGAAGAAAGGTTATGAGTAATGACGCGCGCATGGATTGCCAAACACACACGCTTAAACGAATATAGCTCTTGCGCACGCCTCATGTCTATATGGTAATAATATACCTATATATTGACATACGCTTGTAAATACCCAAAGCCAGTCTACATTGCAGCAAAAGTGTTGGTCAAAGTCTTATAATTTTTTCCGCCTAGCTCTCATTCGCCAAGTGCGAGTATGTAACGTGCGATAATGAACTTTGGTCCAAAAACAGCTGAAAGAAATTATGAAAATCGGTAAGTTTCGGAGAATTATTACGAAATAATCTTTATAGACTCGACCAGTTAAGAATAGCAGTATATTAGAAAGTGATAGGAGTTATGGGTACGAAAATGAAATCAAGAATGTTCGAATGGTGTGATTGTAAATAGCAAAGTTGTAAATTGTAAAATTTATAAGAAAAAGTAATGCTTTTATTCCATTTTTTTTATGTCTGACCAATTTTACCTAAAAGACGAAGACGTATAAACAGTCTTATCAATAATCGTATAAATTATGCACTACCGGGGTAAAGACGATCGTTCTTAGAGCTGACCATTTAGAACAATGGTCACAACAATTGCCAGTCGTTTTTTTATAAATTGGTAAAAAGATAATTTGAAAATTGATAGGACTTAAAGGAAGAATTTTTTTGTAGGAAAATTAGTAGGACTTGCTTTATGTTTTCAATTACCAAAAAAATTATGATCGCCTTATATTGACATTTTATAATGAAGCTTCATCCCGCATTATATAACCATTTAACCAGTTCAAGCGTCATCAATCTCAGTGAAGATCTACGCCGAAGATCTGCGTCGACGAGAGATGGCCCTTAACAGTGACGACTGAAGAAAACCTAAACTCTATGCAATTCGTGATAACAACTGAGAAGAAGTAACCTATAAGCAGATTTTAGAAAATTTAGACATTGATATAAATCAAGTGTAGAAAATTCTCCATGAAAATTTAGGCATCACGAAACTTCATGCTAGTTTACCAAAGTTAATCAAAATTCGTGAACACTGTCAGGTTGACTAGTGTCCCTAAGTATCATAAAAATTCAACGAGAATCAATCAAATGACGTATTCGATATCGAATATGTGTGAAGAAAACTACCCGATTTAATATAATGCATCACGAAATAACCCGATTACGTGTGAAGAAAACTAGAAATAATTATACGAACTCAAAACTAAAACGTAGTCAGCTCAGTAAGGGTTCCCTTCTGAAGAGTTGCCTACAAAGGCGGAAAATGATTAAATTGAGATTCTGCCGATTTGAAATTCTACGACTGTAGAATTTATTTTTTTTTGAAAATCACAAATGAAAAAACTCACATAAAAATAGATTAAGGCTAGCGATTTTCTTTTGTTTATCTGGATATAGTAAAAATTACAGACGCGGCGAATTTGGAAGTTTTTTGAGATAAATTTTTTTTCGTAAACTAATGGAAAGAGATAATATAAATTTATCGTCACAATAATTGCAGACTAAAGACGCTATGCTCTTTTTTCTCATTAATTTCTATATAACGTCTTCTTAGTATAAAGGAAAATATGAAGTTTATGATAAAGGTGTTTTTTATATATGTATAAAAATATTTACAATTAATTATTGAAACGCCATACTTTATAGTTAAGAAAATAGTACATACATACTTTATAGTTAAGGTAAGCAGGAGGTTTCGAAAGTTTACACTACCGTCATTTAATATCTCTTATTAAAAACAATGCCGATGGCAAGCACCAGTCAGAATGGTGACGTTTATAAATTTTTTTTTATTTCTGATGCAAAAAGTAAACGGGTCACAACGGGTATATATAATAGGTTAATAAAAATACTATATACCCTTATTTGTTTTCATATGACTAAATGTTTACGGAAACTTCGTAGAATAAATTCTAACATGTTAGTTAAAAATATTTACTTAGATTCATAGTAATTAGTCAGTGTAAAAATAACGTTGTTTTGAGAGAAACTTACGAGTTATTTGCTAACAATTTTTTAGTTTTTTGCGGGTAAAGTTATGCCATGTTATACATTTCTAAATCTTCAAACATTTTTGCACTAGATGACATTAAGTCTGTTGATATTGATGATACTGCAGTTACTCATATGTAAATATAAAAACGTTAATAAATTTTAAAAAATTAAACAGAATAAATACCGCCATCTAGTAGAAAATCATGAATCAATACATTTTTTCCGGTTACTTAAGAAATAAATATATGCCACTGAGAATTAAATAAATAGTAATCGGTAGTTAAGTAGCAGTAGATTCGAGTAAACATCATAATGGTTTTTTTGTAAGTTTATTTGCTTCTTTAAAATTCATAAAATAATTTTGCATGATTTGACACATTTATTACAAGTATAAGTTTATTTATTCAACTTTGCAAGTTAGTTAAACTTCAGAAATGAGGAATAATAATGGAGAGTAGACAATTATAGATAAAATATAGCTATGGAGTTGTGGATATATGTAACGATTCTGTTAATTGAAAAAAAAAACATAATGATTTTTTTTTAAATTTTAAAAATCACCCAAAATTATTAGGATCGCAAGGCTTAAGCCATAATTAAAAATATTTTTTTCTTAATTTGATAAAGTGCTTTTATAATATTGTTTATCTATGAGTTCTCTTTCAATAAAAAACGAAATATGTTTAGAATATCAGAGATTCAAGGATAACAACTATTAAAAGTAGATTTTCTGGATGATAATTTTCTAATTTCATTGATATATGGAATAAAAAAAGACACAGATATTGATTAGTAGCATAAAATGCTGGCCAATAATGTCATAAATTCGACGAAAGCTTTATGTTTTATTGACCACCCTTAGCAGTGGTTGTTTCTTGTACAGCAGACAGGGTAGAAAAAAATTCACAACGAAACAGTTATCTGTAGTAGCTTCCCTTAGAAAAGTTTGATTAGTATTTTCATGTTTTAACCTTTCCTAATACTTAATAAAAGCTTTAGTTCAAAATCCTTTGTTTCCTTTTAGCATCAAAATCTCATATAATTATGTGAATATGTTCGTGATATGCACGTATATGTTGATTTAATTATAAATATAATTGGAAAAAGTAAAAATTCCTCATTATCCTCTTCGTAATGTAATATTAATATTCCAATATAATACTGTATCATCAGCAATAACACCAACTATTACTTAGTCAATTTACGTGGTTTTTGCCTCATTCTATAAAGGCATAAACTATCTATTTATCTATAAACAAAAGGCTACAGGATATTAAGTTAATGCTTATTCTTTATATATTAAGTATTTTAAATATGATGTGACGTTTTGGGAACTAAAATATATACTAATTAGATACTTAGTAATCGTGCAATTTAAAAAAAAACTTGAAATCATAACGAAAATTAATGAACATAAAGATTATAATAGTAAATATGTTTTTAGAGATATTTGGAATATTCCGATAAAAAATTCCAAGTACCATCAATAGTATTATTTTGTTTTCCGTTTGAGAAGTTATTACATGTCTGGCAATACTTGTAAGAAATATTAATAACAGCGTTTAGACTGATTTGGAAATTTTTTTAAAGCATGTTCGTGTCTGCTGCCTCCGCATTATAGTTCTTCATAGAAATATAACCTTCACACAGGCTATTGAATTAATTCGCTATTGAACAGACTCGTCGTTATCAAATCGCAGTAGTTATCGCCATTAAACAGCCTTGTCTACTGTTAGGAATAGCTACGAAATAAAAATCTTCTGTTCAAGCGTAACGTTTCAATTTAGTTTAAAGATAATTTTTATATATATATTTTTTGTATAACTATTTTCTTATATCAAAAGAAGTTTATATTGATAAATTACTGATGGGAATACTATTTCCCATCTCAATACTCTTTCCCAACTCTGCAGAATCATAGAAATGTAAACATTAAGAGAATAAGGAAACCTTCTGTTTATTAATGAAACTTTCCTTAATTGTGAATAAACTATTATATGCATAAACGAGTTGGAATGTATTTAAGTGTATTTTGCAAATATTTTCAAGACTGGAAAAGTACTTAATATTTTTATATCTTTTTTAAATGTTTATTTTAATGTAGCCAATTTAAATATGGATCAGCACTTTAGAATAAATTTTATCATTAAACGGTAATAATTTATGCATGGTGTATGAATTATTACTGTGTATAGAATGTTTCAAGACAAGTAGACTATACTTTCCACGAATTATACTTGCTCTCATTGGAACTGCAAATTACTAATTCATTTACGTCTTTCCTTCGCAAGTAAAAAATTATCACTTTCAGTAAAAGAAAAGTAACAAGCTAATTTATTTAATATAATTTTTCAAGATTTGTCACATACCAAAACGTATTATTATGTGATATATTCATTTACTTTCCTGAGTTTTAATATTTTTCCAAAATATGCTGATATTATACTTACAAAATACATCGAAAATTATCATATTATTAACTTAATTAAAATTTATTAATAAAATTTTTTTTTGCCTTTGAATACTTTATTCTCAATATATCAACATTTGTTTACTTATGACCATATATGTATATTGTGTATTAAACAAATTAACTCATCATCGACTTCATTGAAGTCTGTGGAGCCGCAAACCGCATTTTAATTAACTTTAAATTTTGATGCATTTATAAATAACTTTAATACAGCGATGTAGTATTATTTCCACTTTCTTTAATTTCTTTACCACGACCTAGGTTTCGTTGTATTACATCTTTAGGTGGGATATTGGTAAAGATATACAGATATAGATCTTTGCCAATATCCCACCTGAAGGTGTTGGAATACAATGAACGTGGTAAAGAAATTAAAGAAAGTAGAAATAATACTACATCAAGTAGTTTCATTTAATTGTGAATAATGAATTTCTACAAACTTAACGCCAAATATATTTAATATTTAATACAACGATTAGATATGATTCGCGACAGTAATCTAAATTCAAAAATTTTTACTCCATCTTCAATTAGGATGAATTTTAAACTTATTAAAAGATGTTATAGTAGATGCACAATAATATTATTTATTTAAATGCATATGCATCCATTATTCTCTTAATCAGCAAATGTTAATTATTAACATGTCAAATGCTAAAAAAATACCTTTTAAGAAACCGACTTCAATAAAATAGGTACGAAAAAGTAAAAAATAAATAACTCGAAATAGGAAAAATAAGTAAAAATAAAAAAATCATACGCATTAAATAACTAAGTTACTTGTTTTTGAAATCGATGTCAGCACTGTAGATAAATTTAAACAAAGTTATAATTTAATTCAATTTATAATATAAATTGTAAACCTTAAATTCTAATATTTCACAACAAGAAATTGTAATTTGTAATTTAAAAATATCCAGAACTTGTGTAAATAATTATGGCACGATTTATTTAGTAAAATCATTTTAAATAAATTTAAAGTCGAAAAACTCTACTGCTTTATTTATAAATCCAAAGCATGTCTTATTTTAAATACATACATGTATATATATTATTAACAGTCAATTTTCGTTTTCAACCCTTGTGTCATTTTTCTGTGTCATTTCCTATTATTTCTATAAAAAAAAATATTTTCTTTATTTTTCTCTGTAAACGTCATTTAATTGTGTCATTCATAATTTTGTTGTAATTAACTGATAGTTGCAATAATATGATAGCCCATCTTAAAGCCATATCCATTTCCAGTTCTGTTAATTTTGTTGCTCCGTAAGATATATAATATTTGAGAACGTATTGGAAAGGTTTGCCATCGAAGGTCAACTAAACGAGAAGCAACAATAAGTTCGATTGAAGATAGTCACACTTAATCGAACAAGACTTTCCTATGCAAGTTCAAATAATCAGACCGGAATATTAAAATCGTTTAAATTCATCCATGATATTTAAAAGAAATTAGACAATTTTTTTAACGAATAGGAAATTATTATTAAATAGCAAAGTATAAATGAATAGAAAAGTATTATTATAATCATATTATTGGGGGCAATTATTAAAAATGAGCACATTGTTTAGAATTAATTGTATAACACAACGACCGATTTAGAAACTAAATTCATAAAAAGTAGAGTATATTAATATAAATTATAGAAGGTTAGAAAGACATAATTTAGTCCACTTGCGCTGATGTCAAGATTTTAGCACAATGAATTCTAGCATAAGTATTAGCTGTATTTAAAAAGAATATACATTTCCAAACCGATTATAAATAAAATAAATAATGGGATTAAAATGTTTACTCGATTGGCCTTGATTTCATATCAACTATGATTATTAAAACAAGGTTTAAAAATGTTTTTGATTTATAAATTGTCTGTTTTTCTTTTCTTCGTTTGACAAATGCGCATATAGCGTTTATAAAACTTCATTTAAATACAAAATTTGAACCAAATCTTCCGAGTCATCACTTTTGGAGGTGAAGATTTTATTTTGAAAAAGAGGAAACAGAACATTAAAAAAGAAAATTAAAAATAAAATTAAAACTTGACTGCTCTTCTTGGAGGCTTAGAAAAAAATTCAAATGCTTCTGATGATTTTAAAAATACAAATATCTCGATTACGGTCCATTTTGGTACATTAATGTACTTAGGGGTCATTTGGTTGCTAACGACCTCTCCTAGAATCTATTAAAGTGATCGTAATAGTAACCTCGTATGTAAACATACACACACAAACACCCACACACACACACACACACACACATATATATATATATATATATATATATATATATATATATATATATATATATATATATATATATATATCATTCATATTAAACTCTTCACGATTGAAAATTGTTTAGTATATCAGAGAGATTTGTGAAAAATATATGCAATTCCTGAAAAGCTATGAGATTTTAAGTCATTGCTATAGGTTTCCGTTAAAGTTTAAACTTGACATAAATTTCCATAAACGTTATTCTTTAATAATTTTAACCTTTTATTACTAAGACGGTTTCAAGTTAACATGTCAAAGTTTTTCTAAAAAAAAAGGCTTCGATCTACAAACGTATGGATGATATATGATTGATCCTAAAAAGGTTAAATTTTCTCTTCTAGGCAATAAAAAACATGTTAAGGAAAAAAGGCGTACTTATTTTTTCACTTTTGTATCTATATAATAAATAGCATTAAATAAGAAATATATATATATTTCTATTTAGATAGCAATATACTTTACAATGAGACATATTTACTCCAATCTAGTCTGATATAAAATTAATTTTCACAAAGAAACACATACCGTAGGTCCAGAGACGTATTTTCAAAGGTGTTTGATACACAATGCATGGATTTTCGGGTACTTCTATTTATTTCCCATTAGTGAAATAAAAGTTTCATTGCGTGATAATTGGCTCAAGCGAATTGAATAAAAATGTTACTTATTTTCGTTACCCTTGATCTATTTCTCATCAATATATTTGTGGAAAGCACATTCTGACATGATTTTGAATTCCTTCCTTTATCAACGAAGAGAAATAAAGTTGATAGAAGAAATATTCTATGACAAGTTTTGCTCGTAATTTTATTCGCATGAAAACCTTTAGAAAATATTATTAATTTAGCTTTAAGATTAATACCAATAAGGCTATCGATTAAAATAATTTTAAAATTAAACTTTATATTCAAGCACCAAATTACCATATCTTCTTTTTTTAATGGCCGATTGCGGTTCGTATAGCCGGTCTGTATATATATTTTTCTCCCAAATTAAATAGATCAACCAGGTAATCTTCATCAAATCTCTCGCTAAATGCGTCAATAAATAAACATGCTCTCAGATAAACGAACAAATATTTAGAAAATTTTGTTCTATTACACTTGTCCCTTAAGTCATTCTTCATTAATACTTTCAAGGCATAGATACGCTAATAAAGCATTTAGCAACAATATTTAGACAGCCTAGCATTAGGGTGTATACATTTTACCAAAACTACTACATTTTAAATATTGAATGGACATTAACATTTTGAAGAAATTGGGGATGTAAAGTAAACGTATAACGAATAGTTGCGGCATCTAACACCATCCGAATTAATTAAGTATACACAGGTAAACGGACAGACACAAATTACAAAATCAATATTTTTGTGCAGTATTACTTTGTGCTTATGCCATCAAAATTATTTTGTAACAAATATTTTTAATATAGAAAGGGCTATTTCCATAATTTTATAATATAAAGGCAATAAAGTACGTAAGAACCAAATTTACACAACCTAATACTGAACTTACAAAAGTAAATAAATTACTAATGAAAACAACATATTACAATTTTAAAGGAATTGGAGAAACAAAATAAGTTATTTCGAATCGAAAAATTATATGCACAAAGAACGACCAACAACGACGTTTTCCCTCAATAGTCTGTCCGTATTACAATAGTTTTTTTTTAGGCATCTACCCTTTCCACACCATTCCGTAGTACACTTATGGCTATACCCATTTCACCAATGTGTATCCGGTTGAAAAATTTCATTGGGCAATTTAAAATCCTACACGTAAGGCCATTTGTTGGTGTACATCGATAAATAATACATTTGTACAGTTAAAACGCGCCGAATAGTTAAACACTTTTATGTCCTTGGTGTACCAATGCAATGTAGATGAATTTTTAAAAATATTATACACTGATTTGTAAATTCTGATGGAGAAACTAAAACGTTGCTTGAAATTAACCCCAATATTTCCTAAAATACTCCATATTAGGTGAGCGTGTTCAAACAAATACTCAAACAATAAAACAAACAAATATTCCAAACAAATATTATATTATTTTTATTGTGTACAACCAAACCATTTTTTGTCATCAATGTGTTGGATTGATCGCAAGACATACCGCCGTTGAGTGCGCGGCGCACCGCGAGGACTCAGTTTCGATTCCCAGCGCTCATCAAGCGGAACTGGAAAAGTCTATCTTTCGAGGCTCTGGCAACCACTTTTCCATATGAAATCTTCTTCATCTCATATGGACACGACAACAACAACACCAACCATTTTTTCCTAAATATCTTCAAGGTACGAGGAAGTCAATGGACTGATAAAGTTTAAGTGTATTTGATTATATAGCAATAAATTTCAAAGGCAACATATATATCGACAAACATGTTAATGCTTTTTTTTTGGTAACTAATTACTTCGTTAATAATTATATGTAGGAATTCCGAGTGTCTGTTCATAAATGCGTAGATTATTTGGGTGAAGTTGTCACACTGATTTTTTTCTTATCTGATCTTAATTGTTGTGAAGACCGAAAACCAGGACTGAATGTATTTATTCTATATTTAATGAATAGTATAGAATCCATTTTGAAAGCTAGACTTGTATTTACCTTTTTCTGTGTTTGCAGTTAGTATAAAAAGCTCACAATTTTTAAGATGTTTTCTTCGAAGGAGGAAGGAAAAGAGAATACATATATAAGGTGGTATTGCATTCCGTTTATTAAGAATAAGTCATTTTACGTAATATAAATTAGAAAGGAATCACTAAAAGTAAAGTCTTTTTAGGAATTTCGGACAATTTTCAACTTCAATTAAAGGTTTTAGCTTTGTTAGGAATGGATTAGAGAGAAGTCAAAAAAAATCTTACATATTTAGTTAGTTATTAAGGTTGACAAGAATTAATTATTATAAACTTGCGAAATATAATAATTTAGAATTTTTGGATTTTTTGAAAATTTTGAACTTCATTAGTATTGATTTTTTAAATAACTATTTAATCTTTTACAGTAGTAAAATATTATATAACCTATTTTGTAACTGAAATAGTTTACAACGAAATATATTATAGCTTATAAAATCAAGAAATTGTTTGACTAATTATAAAGTAGCTTTAATAATAAATTGGTATGACAGGTTTTGAATTTCCAATTATAAAAAAAAAACTGTCTTGCATTAGAAGTTATGGTAATATTATATCTTCAACATTTGAGCACTAATATTTTTTACTCCAAGTTTATTTAACTCAAAAGTTCATTTTTTTTATATCTTTTTCGATATCATTTTTATAAAAAAATTCGGATAGTTCATAGATTTTTATAATTTAATTAATAATTAAGACGCACATATGATTATACATAAAAGTCGCGTAATTTAATTTTCTACGTTTTGAAGAAAATAAAAATTAAAAAAGTTCGAGTTCATCTACAAAGTTGTGTGATGTTTTGAAACGGAAACGTGCATTTATAAGTATTATTTTTTTTAAAGAAATGAAGTTAAAATTAACATGTTTTAGACGTGTATTTAAATCAATATGTAAGTAGGTATTACTAACATAATTTGAAAATACAAATATTTAATTAGCGTTATGTAAATGAAACGTGATGAGGTGTTCATTAAAAGCTCGAATGGTCTCTCGGGTCTCTCAAGCTTTTCAAGGGTGAACGCTCTGCAGAGCGTCAGTGTTCACACGATCGTTTCAAATTATTAAAGCAGCCGACTAACATGTGTGATAAAGGTGATAAAAGGGTGCTAATAAGACTTTATTAGAGGATCATGAACATATATAAAATAAAGATTTAACAAGAGCGTGCAGCTTAATAGTATGTAAAATAATCTTAACAGTGTGTTAGAAGAGAAGATTTACATTCACAAAAATAGGCTCCTAGGCCTATTTTTGTGAATGTAAAATGATATGAAATGAGTTTTATCAAAATTATTGCCTACTAAACTGGGACGTCTTCGTATTGATGTTTCTTGTAAATATATTAAAAATTATATTTTGCTAATAGTTTTTTGAAACTACTAAAATTTATTCTTTGTATGATTCTGCCAGTTAAATCTAAATATATATGAAATCCTTGTTCTATGTTTTTTTAATCATACGTATGATTCAATTTTAGGGTAGAACGAATACAAATGATTTTGTTTGAATTTGAGGTTCAAAATATAATTTTCAATTTTGATCACTAATTAAAAAATATTCTGTTATAGACTACAATATTTATGGTCAAATGTGAGCTCAATAACTTATCTCGGAAATTATTATAAAAACAAATTTAAAAGTTATTCAAAAGATTTGTATCATTCGCTGAGATCTGAGTGATAGGGTACCGGACATAAACTATTGCGGTTTTAGATTTGGTTCTACGATAACACAGTGCAGATTTAGCCTCCTTCAAATCGTAATTTCTATCACCGCGATATTAAATTGTATGCCCTAGAAATAAAGTTTTATAGGGTAGTAGGCGTTGAAAAAATAGTAAATATTTACAATACGCTCCATTATCACAAGCATAACAAAAGTCATTAACAAATGCAGTAGCCGTATTTCAGAACAATCAAATAGATAATATGCATTTTTAAAAAAAAAGTTTAGACAAATAACATATTTTTAATGTAATTTCACAAATATATGTCATTTAAAAATGACGTAAAATCTGTAAAAAGAAATCAAGAAAAAAAAGAAAAAAAGTTTTAAAGATCCTCCTATTATAGTTTTCCAAAAAAATTAAACATTTTTCTTCCTTTTCAGAAAACAAAAAAAATAAGTGCGAATGTAGATTATCTTTGAAAGCGCGGAAATTTTCCTTCTCATTCTCTGAGTAGCTGAACATAATGTATGTATATAATTCTTGTGGTAGCACAGTGGAAGTAGTATTGGAGTATACATTCAGACGTATCCCGCGTGCCGGCTAAATTAATTCCCAAAGGCGTCGATGCATGCTTCAAGGTCACTATACCCGATCCATGGCCAAACATCGTGGTGACAGTGACCATTGACACGGGAAGCAGATACTCAGTATTCTTTACTTTGACAACAAAATCGACATTTTCTATTACAATGTTAGGGAATTGTAGTTAAAAGTGAAGCAGTTACTTGAGAGAGTGCTTGCTGTGCCATATAATATGTTAACATTAATTAAAATATGGTTTAATAAATCAAAAACATAATACAGAATTATTAATAGGCGGATTCTTAGTGGTACGAGCTGATTGCCGATGCAGCGGTCGCGAAGAAGGGGCGTTACTGGCAGTCGCGGCCGGTGGCAATTGATGCTTCCGGACGCCAGCGTTGCTGACTTTGACGAATACACCTTTATGCCGATGTTCTCTCTTTGGTTCGACTTTTAGCTGTGTTATGTACATTCCGCCCAGAGCTTGTGGTTCACGATAAATGCCCATTTTTGATTTCCTTCAAAATATTTGCTTTATTTCTAAATGTGAATATATTTTAGGGCTTAGTATTTTTGATTTGTTTAGTTCATCCCAATCTGTCGTGATCTATTTTAGGGGGTTAACAAGGGATTAGATTTGAAGACAGTGTAATAATATGTCAAATAAGGTGGTTTATGTACGTGTACACCAGTTCATAGTTTATAATTTGTGAAAAATAAAGGAAACATTCCTCATTTGATACGGCCGCTCAGAGAACGCGGATGTTGGGATATCGGTTCGTTAAAATAGCCTTTCTTAAATAGAAATGTATTGCCAGGGGAAGATGTTTCTATGCAATATGGTATTAGTTTGATATATAACATAAATTTTAAAGCAATTGTGGCGAAATAGATATTGAGTAATGAAAATAAGTGAATCGTATAAGGCATGTTCCTTTTTATTTTTGCTTCGCTTTTTAATGTATGAAATTGAAGGACAATCTTAGTACATAATAAATATTTTCTTGCTAATTTCCATGGCTGGAATCTCACAAAAAAACAATTCAAAAACTTTTATATAAAGCTATCCATTACCATGTCATATGAAGTTGAGAAAGGGCCAATCCAAAGATTATCTTTACACTAACTAAAATTTCAAATAAAATATATATAAAATGAGTTTTGTATCTACTCAGACTATTATTTCTCCAATTATTTCTTTACTAACTCCTGACGTTAGTTGCATTTGATAAAATTTTCACGTAATTTTATTATAATTATTTTATGTCAATATTTATATAAAGTTTACTGGTTATTCATTATGCCCTTCTTGCATCAACTAATTCAACTAGTCTTTCTGCACTCAAATTATTACTTAGATCAACATTATATCTCCATAGGTCTATGTTTTTGTTTTGTATATTCCCAATCATATCGTCATTGCATGTTTTGCCACCAAGATTAAATTATAAGTTCCCTTATCTAATACCTTTCGCAATTAATCATTAACATTAGGATAATCGTTTTTAAATTTTCGCTTTTAATCAGTTTTTAATATTTTAATATTACTAGTTCCTGATAATGAGTATGAAGGAAGATTTTTTTCCTGCTTTGATTGATATGTACAACAAAACTATCATATCGATTCTATAATTTCACGCGCAATGTGGCGAGAACAGAACCGCGAAAAGAAATTAAACTCAAAAAATAAAGAACATGCTCTATATATTAAACAATGAAATATACAAAATAAGGAAGGTAACGTATATCGTGCCTAACATTTCCACGAAAACGTTACGCAAAAGGTAGACTCATAAATTGGGCTATTTATCTTGAGACTAAATTTGTGGATAATTCATAGCATTTATGAAGGTTGAAAAAAATCCCATAACATTTTATCTAATGCAAAAATAAAGCTGCTTATGTTTTGGTTTAAAATTGAGAACGATGATTTTGCAAATTAAAGTTGAGAATTTTAAAGATAAATTTGTTTTAATTCGTTTGCACAAAAAATACTCGACCGTCCTTGTATAATTTTTAATTCAAATCTATTTTCTAAATTTACCGAATTTACTAAACGTTTCCAGATAATTCAGAGTGTTACTAGGCAATATTTTTAAACCTATTTTAAAAAACATTAACATATAGTAAATAAATTTTGTATTAAAGGATATTCTTAATTACCTGCTGTTAAAATATTTTAAACGGAAAATTATAACTTAATTAAATTTAACGTATAATTCTGAAACCATAATTGCATCATTGGTAGTTGCAACAAATAAATCAGCTGCTACTTTTCTCTAAATCCAATTTATTGAGTTTATAATATGATTATGGTAGAATACGTTATGATATCATGTTGCTAAAAGTTATAAAGCTGTTGTTAGTTTAGGTTTTATGTATTGTTGGTTTGATTGCGCAGTAAATAAATTTTTCCGTATCCCTATTTGGTTTAAAATTTTATTAACTTTGTGTTATTTTAAAGAAAAAGATATTAATTAATAACTATTCAGTTACAATTAAATGAAACTACGTGATGTAGTATTATTTCTACTATCTTTAATTTCTTTATTATTAATAATAAAGAAAAATTGATAAACATAAAAAGAGTGGTATCTATAAACTTAAATGTAACGATTGTAATAGTGTATACATAGGTCAAACAGGAAGAGATTTTAATACAAGATATAAAGAACACATCGCCAGCTGGCGTAATAATAAACCAGACACATCTCACTTTGCTAAACATCTCATTGAAAATAACCATCACCCCCATACTGATAATGCCCCCTATATATTACAAATAAATACAAAAGGCAATAAACTTAATATCCTAGAAACATTAGAAATAAACAGACATAAAAAAGATATCAAGGTCAATATATTAAATGAACAACTAAATATAATATCATCACCCATTCTTAATATCTTCTAGATAGAATATAAACATAAAACATTGATACTACAGTACCCTGGAAATTGTTTCAGCATTAATACACATATAAATATAAGTATATATAATAAAAACAAAAAAAAAAAAATAAAAAAATAAAAAATTAAAACAAATAAATATATGAATACACAAAACCGGAGATATGTAGAATTAGTGTATTACCTTGTCCTTACTTTCAAATACCCTTGCTTTTGTATAAATATATTACCGATAATAAGATATGTGGAATTAGTATATTACCTTGGCCTTACTTTCAAATCCCTTGCCTTTGCAATATATTACCGACAATAACTTCCATTTAATTTTATTACATACACCCTAAAGTTTGCATTGTATAACTTCACATAATAACAACAATTGAATTTATTACCCCAATTAGAATACTGGTATACTGTATAACTCTCTGTTATATAATAAAACCTAGTCTGCGCCCCTGCAATAAACTCACTAACATAAACAATGGAAAAATCCGCACAAAGTAGCCTTCCGCTATTGTGTTTGAAACATATAAATGCTGTTGGTTGTTCCTAAGAGTTAATCTTTGCTAATATCCCACCTGAAGATGTTGTAATACAACGAAACCTAGGTCGTGGTAAAGAAATTAAAGATAGTAGAAATAATACTACATCACGTAGTTTCATTTACTTGTGAATAATGAATTTCTACAAAATTAACGCCAAATATATTCACTATTCAGTTATTTTTTTCCAACACTTTTATTTAATTTTGATTGCAAATTATCTTAAAATTTAATAGGAAAAAAAGAGACTTCGTAAATTTTTATATATTTGCCATAATTTATGGAGAAAATACACATTTCTTAAGAGTATATTGCTAAGATTGCAAAGGTTTGTTTAATAATATATTTTTGTTTAAAATTTTAAACAAGAGATGCTTTTACTTAAGAAACATTGAAATAAAACGGGCAATCCCTAAATGTCCTGAGAGATTGCGTTGCATGAATCGATGTTGGTATAGTTAGTCCAATTACTGCTGGAGTTCTATTAAAAAGGTTCACAAATAAACAAAAATTGTGTAATAAATATATGGACCTGGGAGCCAGTGTTATTTTAAAATTTGCTTAGCACAAATAATGCACAGGCGCCTTTTCAATTATTGTTCGAAAATGTTTGTAGGCAAATTCCTTTATTTGACAAGCTACATGAAGGAGTATGGAAGCAACTGAAAATACTACAGAAAATAGTGTATCAAGATGTCACTTACCATTAAAACTAAGATTTACGAGAAAACGGATCGTGGCTCCTCGAAACGCAAATCGGCAAAAACTGAAGAAATTATTAAGCGTAAGCCAAACGATAACTGCGTTGTCATAGTGGATTTAAATGTCGCTAAAACATTACTCTTTTAGCAAGAACGTAACATTCATAAAGGTCAGTAAACAGTTTACAATGAAAACATTGGAGGTGTAGATAGGTCAGACCAAAATATTGCTCCATACTGAACTTCAACACGGTGCAAAAATGATATTTCACATTGATATGTCATTGTATACATATGTCAATTTAAAGTGCTTAATCATTGTGTCATATTGATTGAAGAAGATTCGGTTATTTAAAATTTTGGAAGAACATTACCGTCGGACTTCTCCAAAATTATAATAAAACAGAATATAGAAAATCAGATCGCATTTCACCAAATTTTGCCAAAGTTCACGTTACGATGATGACGGATATTTAATAAAGTACCAAAAGAAACAAATGAAGTGTATTATGTGCCATGAAATGCATTTCTTTCTTGTAAAACTTGTAAGTTACCAGGCTCTGGAAGAAATTTTTTATATTTTATGATAGGAAATAATAACTATTTCATTAAAATTTTTTTTATCGCTTTTAATTCAATTTTGCGTAATAAAGAACAATAAAGACAATACGTTATTCTTTTCATATACACCAATTGTATAGCTTATATTACAACTATTCCATTAAAATAACACCATTTGCCTGGTTTTCCAATAGCAGAATATTTATTTTATATTTACGGATTTTTTAAAAAGTTTATTCAATAACGAATAGGTTAACGGCATTATATTGAAAAAAACGGTTATAACCTTACAGGAACAAAAAAGTTACTCTAGCAACTCTTTTATACAGACTAAAGATAAACACTGTGTACAAGATAACTACCTAAACTTTTGGGGCCATTTATTGTATATAGTATGGGTCGTCTACATAATTAGATCACCATGTGTTTACACAATGAGACACCTCCGAAGAATGAACTTAAGTAATAACTAAAATTAAAATAAACACAGACACATGCAATAGTCAACCTATCTCCCTTGCGAAACTATATACGATGCGTTTCTTTCAGATTAATATGATTATTTATAACATTGCATTCAATTTTAACTAAATTACTTTAGCGTAATTATATGTTTCGACGATTCACTCTTTAATTTGAGAGTATATTACAGAATATGGACTAAATAATCACCAGAGGTTCCAGTTTGATTTAATGATTTTAAAGAAGACGCAAAAATGAATCATGTTGCTCATTAAATGTAAAACAAATGCCTATTAATATCTTTGGTAATGAACATAAAATAAAACTTAAATGTGAGTAGAATTACCACTATGAGGTTGTCATGATAGCATCGAAATATATAAACTGTTAATGGTATTTAGTATTTTTAGGAAATTATTTACGAATGTTAATATTATGTTTCATGTAAATATATTACCTATTAAATCTATATAATGAATAGCTAGAAAACTGTCAGACTTATAACAGTTGCTATTTACGGTATTTTTTTGTAAAATTCATCCCATGCGTTTTTTGTGAACATTTCATCAATATCTATAGAATTTAGTTTATACGAAATGTTTAAAACTAAGGTAATAAAGTTTTCTTTATGAATAGTTTTTTATATTCTTCCATATTACTGAATTCTCCTATTCTCACCAAATTCCTCATATATCTCTGTTGAAGACGAGATTAATCAAGTAGTAATAAATCCACCAAATTTATAGACAAGAAGTGTTATGCATACATTAAAGTTTGAAATAAATAAATATTTTCTGCAAGTAACGATGTGTTCGACAAGAAAAAGTTTTAATGTTTGATAATAAAAAATTACGTAATTAAATTAAAATCCTTGAACATTGAATAAGACCCAAAATTTACAGTATTTCCAGTTAATTAGAATAATAATTTTGGAATAATTTTCTGTCTTCTATTTTCATTTTAATTTTTTTTTTGTTATTAATGCCCATGAAATTTATAAGAAAAATTCGAAGGAAAGTTTGACTGGTCGTTAGCTTAGAATAGGGGATAATATGGAAAATATATTATTAGATTTATAATTTATCAAAACTGTGCGGTAATTCGTGTGATAAATATAAACGACAATAATGTCTCTATGTAGGTGAATAGCGTCATACAAACAATTAAGTGGAGATTTTCTTATTGTTTAATAATCTTTTTTTTTATTTGTTGGGCTTTTTTCTGACTTATATACCCTCTCGTCCTACGGGACACACATAACGTATATGCGTATAGTCTCATGTGTCCAAATTTTTCTGAAATTAGTTGATTTTTTTTCATCACCAGCAATAAATATCTTGACTCACGGTTGGTTTACTACCAATCGTTAAAACGTTACAATTTTCGTCACCAAACTATGACCTGGTCAATGTTTCAGTTATTTTGCAAAGTAACAACTATTAACAGCAATTCTCTGCAATCACGGTTGATTTACTACCATCGGCTCAAGAGTTACATTGTTCATCACTAGAACCTTCATCAGACCCTGTTATGATGTAGTCGATGGTGTAGGTATTTTTCACAGAAGTAACTACCAGTAGGAAATATCCCAAACCACGATTGATTTGATACCAATCGTTAAGAAGTTACATTGTTCATTACCCATTCATATTTTGATCTAAACGAAAGTGCAGTTATTTTGGCAAGTGACAAATATCAGCCGCATATTTTTTAAATCACGAATAATTTACTACCATTCGTTAAAGAGTTATATTGTTTCATACCCAGAACTCATCGTCAGGCCCTGTCTGGTCGATGGTGTAGTTATTTTACAAAGTAAGAGCTACCAGTTGAAAATATCTTGAATCACGTTTGATTTGCCAAGAATTATTAGGGAGTTCCGTTGTTTATCTCTAAAACTCATCATAAAACTTTGACCTGGACGATAGTGTAGTTATTTAGAAATAAACCATTATCAGTAGCCAATATCTTTAATCAATGTCGATTTACTACCATCCGTTAAGGAGCTCCATTGTTCATTTCCTGATCTATTCATCAGATCATCACCATATTTATATGGAACCACCTCGCTAGTATACTCTATCAAACAAAAACAAACTCTATCAAATAATTAGTATTAAACTCAATAAAAATAGAATAGAAATAAAATCAAGTTATGTATATGCATAATACACCAAAAGTAACATATATACACACAAAATTATATAGTTGGTCGACGCATTCAAAGATCAGAAACAGCATAAGTACACTATACATTTTCCAGGTCGTTATGTCCATCCGGAAAAATATCTGAGTTACTCTCAAGTCGCACTAAAGTTCTACTTCAAAAATCTATGAAAGTTATGTCAATTATAATTACGAACCTTTATTTTATTAGTATTTAAATATTACAACGGAATATATATAGTAATTTTTCAGTTATTTTATTTTTATTTGTGTATATATATATATATATATATATATATATATATATATATATATATATATGACATTTATTGCGTTTTCAAAAATTATTATTGCATCTTATATCAATCCCATTACAATCTTAATCATAAATTAACAATGGGTTTTATAATAATAGTCGTTCCAGTACCTTCGCTAAGTATCCACTCTTAGGTGCGTTTTAAGTACAATAATACTTGTAAATATTAACTCTCTTTGAATACTGTCTGAACAAATCTTTATGTACTGCCTAATTGTTTTAGTACTCAAATACCATACATTTAGAAACCATTTAACTGGGAAACGAAATAAGTAAAATGCGACATGCGTTCTGCTTATTTCCATATTTATTTTTCGGGCGCACTTTTATCTTATAAATATTGAGGTATTTTTAGTTTAATTTCATTTTACTCAGATAACATTAACACGATTCATCAAAATTAAATAAAACTATTTTATTATTATCTTTACGTTTATTTTATTTACCAATTTTGTTGGTTGATAATATTCGCTCTAAATACCAATATTTATCTTTTATGCTCTACCTACTTCGTAAGCAAATATGTTAAGAAAAAAAATACGGAAACTGAATAAGGTTTTTACTACGGATGATTTTATTCAATTTTCAAAACTTTAGTACACCCTCGTTTCTTATATAAAAATAGAGTTCTGAGATTTGCGAAATTTTTTTTTTAGAGAAACAAGGATTTTAAAACAAAAATCCATTTCCAGTTTTTCAAGAAAATCGATTATTTCTTTTAACACAAGAGTATAAAAAAAAGAAATCCTGTTTGTGAGTGTGCACGTGCGTGCGTGGGTTCACGCGTGATTACGAACATGTGCGTAATAATGATACTAGCACCTAAAGTTAACATTGATATTCACAAAATTGTGTGTTCCGATGTTTCTTATTATTATCTAAAATTATTATTTTTGTAGCTTCTAACTACCTGGTACTTCCTATAGAAAAAAAGCTTCACATTTAATTTAATTCAAAAACGAATCTGATAACTTTTTGATTTGAGGGAAACATGATATGAGGGTTATGGTTAATGTAAATTACATATGTCATCTGACTCTATTTCCTCATATAGTTTAACGATGCTCTAAAGCCTTCTGTAAATATTTTCTTTCCGTTCGACTTGCTTTTCAAAACTACCTTATCGACTAATAAGGGTTATGGTTAAAGTAAATTACATATGTCATCTGAATCTATTTCCTCGTATGGTTTGACGATTCCCTATAGCCTTCCCGTAAACATTTTCTTTCCGTTCGACTTGATTTTCAAATCTACCTTATCGACTAATTTAATTTATAATGCGATAAGACCATTATTTTGCAGCTTACCTTCAATTTTCACTCATATTATACTCATATGTACATCTATTAAACTATAAACTGAGTAAGATGACGGGCTTAATGGTTTATACCAGAATATTTTAACGGTTTAGAGGAAATCCTATGGAACAATTTTACCTACAACAACAAACACCAATATCGATTTTACAAATATCAACTGGAGTTTTTTAAATGCTTATTCAATAGCATCTTTAAGATGGCATTAACTAAATTCTGAACACAACTACCACCCACGTCCTAAAAGATTTTGATGATTTTCTCAGGTATTTTGCTCAAATTTATATAGTTATACTATTTTTTAATTCAGATATTTTGCTCAAATTTAATATGATTATATTAAAAATTATAGAGCTTTCAAGTAATTTAAAGTACCAATTTGATTTTAAATATCATTCTAAATATTCACTGTTCTCAATAGACTTCTCGAAGTTACGATACAACTAAGCAAGATATTCACAAACTTAAGTCTATTAAAATAAAGCATCTATTAAGTAAAATTAACAACAGAAAGGTTATACCAAACCTTTTTCATTTTAAAAAAGTAATATCAAAGAAAAGAAGGCTTCAAAGTGAATTCTTATAAATGAAGGCAATTTAATGTACTTCTCGGTTAAAATTTTTGCCAAATCTATTTTATCGGTCAAATGTTATTATAAGTAATGAAGTCATCTATCTAACCGTAGTCAATTTATTATTTGCATGACATTTGGTGATAACAGGTGAATATTCACCTATTTCCCATTTACTTTGAAAACGGAATCTACTTTGGTTCATTTGCAAAATCAAACGGAACATTCCTGCAAATTACAATTGGTAACTTTACGAGTATTCAATTTAAGTCTTTAGACACTTTTACTACACTCTAAATGCTGAAGCATTCAATCCGCTCATTTATCCAATCAATTTTAAATCGAAATAACATTCAATTTGCTCCCGAAAATTGAATTAATGAAATAAGTTTAAACCGATTAAAACTTAAAAAGAAAAGTCTAAAAATATCGCTTTATTATATTTTACGTTCTAAATATTTTTTTTTGTTTCTACTGGCATTAACTATCATTTACATATTTAAATTGCTATGAATATACATTTTTAGTCAGGCATTCTAAATTTAGCCGTATTTTACCATGTTCGTTTACACCACGCACGGTGATCGTTTACACCACGCACGGTCAGGACTGTCAGCCGGACTTACTAATAGTTAAAAACATATTTTTGTTTCTTATTGTCAATTTAGTCGGAACAAGAGTCTACTTTACCGAACGTGCCCTATTGCACGGATGAATTACTTAAAGTATCCATACAAAATATATTTTTGACTACCTGTAAATCCAATTGAGAGTCCTGATTGTATGAGAGTCCTGATTGTAAGGCGTTCTTTGTTAGCGACCGAAGGTCAAGTGTTGTATAAATGATATATTTAAATAAAGACCCGATTCGTTGTTAAAAGTAAACGTGATACAAAAGCAAATTATACGATTTTTAAGGTTTCTTAAAGTTGTGCGTTTCACATGTATAAGAAAAATAAAAGGTAACAAATGTTATTATAATTTTTTAAAATAAGTTTTTATTGAAATATTTACTATGCTGATATACTTCATTTTCAAGATATTTGACTTACCTAATTAAAATTTTTCGGTAAGAGCGGGGTCGGGGTGTGACATATTATAAAAAGCTCTTTATATTTATTTAGGAAAAAAGATATCATACATTGTCGTGTTCATCTTCAATAAGACTATTCAATTCAATGAAAATTCTGTAAAAAAAGGGACAAAAAATAATCATCCCCTAATTCAATCTATGTGGGAGTAATTAAAATATTTCTTTCTTATTTAATTCCTTTTCTCTTAATTCAACTATATCTACCCGTAAAATTTTGTTATGATCGTTTGAAAGCTGAAAGAGCTATGGTTTAATTACATATGGTGGACGGAAATTAACATTGTAATATGATTTGTTTAACGAGGGATAGATCACATAAATCTACAAATTAGACTTATTTTCGTTTTCTGCAGGTTATTCACTTCGATAGGAGAATCTGTAGTTTAATAACTTTTATTAACTTTGAAAATATAGCATCAGAATATTTTCTAAAAGGAAGGTATCATATATATAGGTTAAACTTATACTAAGGCATAAATTATTTTTAAATACAGATGGGACGACAGGTTAATTTCTACTCGAATGCGGAAAAACATTTATTTTATGTAACAAATATATAATACATGGATACTTGATGCAATGCAAATGGGCATGACATTTTTTCTGCAACAATTTGAATGCAGTAATATTGTTGAGTAAATGTGGCTTACTGAAACGTAACACTACGACGTTTCCATGCAGTCTTAGGAAAGTATAACTAATTACGGATATGCGTGGTGTTTTAACTACTTACGTATATTAATGTTATTTTTCACCATACAAATATATTTTCTAGTTTATCTTTAAAAGACGACCATACGATCAATTTTTAAATTTTATTGAGTTTTTTAGTATTTTCTCCCCATTAGTTATTCATAAACACCCATGAGTTTCTTGATCCTCTCAATTCTGGATATCGTTCTTGCTGTAGCAACACAAATTTATAAGTCAAGTTCACTAATGATGTACGCTTAGCCATGACTGATACTTAGGTTACAATTTTAGCCAAAAAATACTTTCAAGAAATGTCGCTAACAGAAACTATGTTTAGAATTTTTGGAAATATTGGAATAAAATAAATAAATTTCTAGAAGTACATCCATTTATCTGCATTTTTATTATATCTGAATCTGCTTTCTATAAAGGACTGTCTACAATTTTGTGTGATTTTTTCTGGAATTAAGAAATAATTTCGTAGTTATATTTAATTAATGACTATTAATATCATTTATGTGTATATTCTATTTGATAGGTTATTTTTCTGTTTTAGATAGATATATAGCTACGTGTTGCTGATAGAAAGATATATAATCAAGATAACTTCATTGATTTTTATAATTTTTCTTCCATTAGATTATTTTATTACTTTACCAAAAAACTTATTGTTACAAAATGAAACAAAATTTGAACACAGCATTACGAGAAGCGGAAAAATTGTCCGAAATATATCTCACAAAATTGAAAAAAATATTGATCTACATATAGCACGATATCGTATAGGCACGAACACGTTATGTTGCCTTTCGTGCACTCTGCTCATAAACTTAAAATTAATTCAGATAAAAATTTTGTTACAACCCGACTCAAATTACAAGGGAGTTTACGCACGTGAGTTAAATATACTTATATATTATGAAAAGAATGGCATTCCCGTGCATCTTAAAAAATGATAAAATTTTGTCAATATTTGACACATAAAAATAAAGAGAACAACATGACGACTTTGAATCAAAACATATGAGCTCATGTACCAGTTTATTCGTGAATATACGTATTTACTTATATTTTTTGTCATTATTATGAGAACGAATATAACTGGGAGTATGAAGGTAAGAGAAAGATCATAATAAATTACGTGCAAGCTCACAGGGTGACATTTTCGAATGGGATTACTTACCTTAGCTGTTTACCAGGTTAGTTAGCGGGTTCCATCTGAACATCTTTGTTCAAGATAAATGTGCTATATAATTTATGATTGACAAACTTGTTTGAAATTTGTATTCGGTAACGGTCAAACCAGCAGCGAAAAATAGCGAAAAATGTCTTGGTATTTGGTATAAAAAAGCCCTGAATCGCCAAACATACGGCAAACCTCTATCAATATAATATTTTAAAAAATCGCCGAATGTATAACTATATTAATATAATACATTTCATAAGAGAATTATGGACGATGAGTCCATACATATTTCACCACTTACAATCATTTAAAGGTACATAATAAATCTATTAAGATATTGGCAAATATTAAGTTTTCACAGAGTAAATATATGACAACGTATTAAATAGTATAATTAAAGGTATAATACCTTTCACAGGCGTAAAAACACGGTGCATGTTTGAAGAGATCTAAGATAATAACCATGGTTATCCTGTAACCTTTTATTTTTAGATTTTATTTCAAATCCAACTATTTAATTAGTTAATGTTTTATAATGCTTATATAAGGCTGCTAACAGGATAATAGGGATTTATTTGGATATTGCCATAAGGTATATTCCAGGGTGTCTGTTTTATTGAATTGATGTCATTAATCGTCGTTATCTTTCGCTAAAGTAATTATATATACATACATATATATATATATATATATATATATATATATATATATATATATATATATATATATATATATAATATATATATATATATATAAATATTATAGTTTTCATAGAGTAAAATGTATCTGCATAAAAAATACCTAGTTGGCTTTGAACATGTAAAAATATAAATGTATTGCTATATGTTTCGTAGGCATGAAAACATAGGGAATATTTAAAAAAATATGATATCTAGAATTGTCCCAATCGATTTCCTGTAATCTTTGCGTAGATTTTAAAAAATCCAAATATTTTGTGTTAATTTTAGGTTGAGTATTTTCCGAAATAGATTCTTCAATACATCTCCGAAAATACATAAATTACGAAAAAATTTAAGATTTCTTAGACTCTAATAATTGATCCTTACCAACGGTAGGCTGCAGTATATAAAAAAAATTAAAAAGTCAAGTACTTAATTTGTCCTCCCTAAAATTTTGTAATAAATATTTTTGAGCTTTAGCTACTATGATATATATAGGATAATATATTTTTCTTTCTGCGATATATGTGGGATAATATGTTTTATTATCATGCCAAATTGTAAATTTCTATATCTAGTAGTTATTGAGGAAAGTAGCTGTAACCGTGATAAGAACAGACACGTGAGTAAACTTATAAGGATTATATTATTCCTTTTAAGAACGAAACACTATATAAATAAGATACGAAACACTATATAAAAATATTGTATTTTTCCAATTTTAATATTTTGAACGGAAAATATTAATATTCTCTTACGTAACGGTAGAAATATCATCTGAAAATGTATTTCTTTAAAACTACCTATTACATATTTTTAGAGATAACTTTTACTTTTACGTCAGATAGAATGTTAACTCGTCAGATAATAAACGTACTAAACCAAAAACCTTACAACCGTAATGCTTTTATTTCATTCATACATATAATTATATTGAAACTCATAGTTTTGATGAATTTCTTATCATTCTGATCAATTTTTTTTGTTATCAGCGATGTTATAAATTAAACTGAATTTGGAAGTAGATCATTTAAACAAGGAAGTATTCAATGATCGAATATTTTTGAAAGACACGTTAATCAAGCACACATATTTTTTGCTCATAAATGCAAGGTATTCATTAGACTTGGAGAGAATTTAAACCTTAATATTTAAATTATAAATGGAAATCTACTGCCACTGTGGATATTACACTCCAACTTAAACGTGTAATGAGATGCAGCTATTGAGGTGAAACTCGCCAGCTCTGTAAATGACTGCGATAAAATCGTCGCCGATGAAACGAGATCCATGAAAGCTCACACCGACTCGGGCCGAAATATTTTTGAAAACTCCCAAATGTTACACTCACAAAGCAATTTAAAGTAAAATTCTTAATACATTCATTCGCATACGAGGCAATGTACTCTTGCATGCTGTACACTTTGTAATTTTTCTGTGAAATCAAATTCGGATTAAAAAGTATAAACTTTTAAGTAAGATTTGTAAAATACATTTCATATTTGCAGTTTAGGATTGGCTTTTAAATTTTTCATTAAAATGTGAGTACAGATTTTATTATATGTTAAATGATTTTAAAGGGTAAATATTGAGAAAATGTACGTGAATGTAACTGGATCCTCTTGTTTGCTATAGGTAGAGTATATGTTTTTGCATTTTGACTTTAAATAAATTTACGATCTCATAATTTAGACACCACAGAATTGAATACAAAATGTAATATCTGGTACCGAACAATCTACTTCTATCATATTTTGCGTTACTGGTGACAAATTCAAGAGATCCTTGAACGTATGTATTCTCTTTATAGATAGAAATAGAAATAAATTTCAAAAAAGAAGCTGTTTAAAATCTATGTCAAGGTAGAAAAGATTCATTAAATCATTGATACATTGTCTTTATTGTACTTTTATGCAAAAGTAATTAAAATAATGACATTTAAAGTATTCATTTTTAAACCGAACGTCTTTGTCTTCTTAGTAAATAATATATTCATTCGGACTATCATATCACCTCTTGGGACAAGATTAATTTCCATGTGCAGTTATTGTGGTGTCTGACTCGGTAGAAAGTCTCACTAACGTAGGATAAAATAATATATATGTAATATGTTTAATTCTATAAAAAGAGAACCGCATTACTTTGACCTTATGATATGTAATCCACATAGAAATATATATTTGATTGGGTTGAAATCTGATACAATAAAGCTTAGCTCAAAATTTATATTAAGTTTTTATATGGATAAAATTATTTTAATGGTTTCAAAAGTGGCAGTGTTTTATAATAAAAAAAGGCTAAAGTTTATCTTAAAATAAAAGTACGCAAATGATACGTTGTTCAAAAGAAGTTTTAGAGTACTGCCACTCGAGTGTAAAAATATTTAACTCGTCACTTTTGAAAAAAAAACTTTAATCTCTGTCAACAGACGTGTCTTGACATTTACGGCACATCCACATAATGCCATTACTTTTTGAAAAATATTTATTTTGAGAAAAGGTACTTTTGATTGTATATTTAGTGCATTGATGCTGATTAATAAACTAATATTAATTCTTTCTTACTTGCGTCAACAGGTACGCCATAGGAACTAGATACCTCGTTGAACAAAATTATCCACTTATCCAGTGGTATTAATAAAAATAATTTGAAATTATATAAAGCAATTCAATTACCATTAGAAATTAACTAGATTACTCTACATTATCATTTTTTATTATCATTTTACAGAGATCTAACAATTATTTTTATGAATTTTTAAGATCTCCTAAATTAAATTGTTGTTATATTTGACCGCTTGCACTGTTTTTTTTTATTAAAATATTTTAATACAAATAATACAGGCCATTAAACATTTTACGACGTTCACTTTCCCGACTGGTACTAGCCATCGCGTTTTAAGTGGCGTGCGAGTTCAATTCAAAATTAATTTATGTATGTTAATAAACTCTAAAACCATCATCCCAGTGCACGTTGCTTAATTTAAAATCATGTTCAAGGCTTGTTTCAAACATTTATTTAGCTTTAGCAATGCTGATTTACTATGAATATTATTGACTTCATGAACAAACCTGTCACGTAATTTTAAAGTGCGATAAAGCTTTGGATTATTCTGGTATACACGAGCTTGTGTTATTTTTACCGTGAAAATTATTATACTAGTTGTTTCCAGGACTACCGAGCTGCACTCGGAACACTCCATCTCGTAATGGTGCGACGTATTCTCCGTATTGTGGTTGGAATTCTTTAGAATATACGTATATTCAAATTAACGTGGAACACATATGTAAACTCCCTTTTAACTTTTGCGTAGTTACATAATGAAATTTAACAAAATGATATTTTATCTTGCGTTTATAAGGCCATTGTTTTATTTCATATAATAATACTAGCTGCGCTTACGACTTCGTTCGTGTGTAAGTAGGAATACAATTTTTTTTATCTTTTTCCTTATATTCTGCTCCGGGTATATATTTTTACCATGCTAAATTTCATCAAAAGCCGTCCAGTAGATTTTCCGTCATACCCGCCGAAATTAACATACAGACAGATTTCAAATTCCTAAAGATTTAAAATTCCTAAAAAAAGTTTTTCTGGCTTCTATAATCATTTTATAAAATAAATCAATCACTTTTTTAAAAATATTTTAAATGTATAGAATTTATTCTCTTGCAATTTTATTTTATGTAGCATAGATTAAAAATTACATTCTCGTCTACTCAAAACAAACATTTAGAATCTAATGTGGCGTTTAAGTATGGTACCATGCCCTTAAAATATGCGTTAATAAAGACAGAAATAAATATTTCACAAAAAAAATATTCCATATAACAAATCCAATAAAAACCAAAATTTGAGGATGATCCCATTCAAATATAACGTATTCAAAAATACTCTAGCAAAGTTATAGTAAAATATCGATACAATTGTAATGTGGTTAATTCCAATTCAGGTTCAAGGCGAAGAAACGGCGTACAGTTTCTATTTGCATTTATTTAGCCGTATTTTATTGTTATGGAAACCAAAACATATCCGATCAATAATAATAAACTTGATCATTTGTCTTGCATATAAATATCTTAAAAATTTTTTAGAAATTTTAAAGTATTGAGCAATGTTTATGCTTTTATCACTTTGTTAATATATGTTGTATAAGAAATACTCACTGATCTAAAAACGTTGAATAATAAATATTTTACAAAGCTAGAAAGATGTAACAATTGTAATAATTTCTGCAACACTTAATGGAACCGTGAATCCTTGTTTACTTGTAAAAAAATTAAGTATGTTTTTTACAAAATAAACGTAATTGAGCTGCAATTTGCGAGGAACAAGTTGGCCGCGTTAGATACATGATGCATGAAATGATGTAAATAACTTTTTAGTTTTCTCTCATCGTTTTATTTGAATTTACGCCGAACCGAATTTCATTTGCGGAATTCTCATATATTATTTATGCATTCTCTTTATATATCAAATATCGATTATAAAAGCTGTATATATATATATATATATATATATATATGTATACACACACACACACACATATATATATATACACATATATATATATATATATATATATATATATATATATATATACACATATATATATATATATATATATATATATATATATATATATATATGTATATATAACGATGCCCTAATCAAACGATGACTTGCATGAAGTAATAACAGGTTTTGAAGAAGTCAGTAGTTTACGAAACATAAAAATATTCTGGTACATGCGTCATTACGATTTTATGAGAATCATAAAGAATACTAATCTTAGAATGTACAGTGAATAAATTAAATAATTAATAAAATGAAATAATTAAAATCCATTGAAACACTCAGTGTGCTATAATCATCATCATCATCATATCATATATCATATATATATATATATATACATATATATATATATATATATATATATATATATATTAATACGCTAAGGTTAAGATGTTACTCTCCCTTTTTAGAAAAAACCTCACAACTAATCCACATAAATTATATATCATTTTATAGATAATTGCTTGCTCTACCGGCATCCACAAATAAAAAAATTATTATTGCTATTGTTTTTGCAAATTAATTAATTATTAAAATTATATACACAAAACAGCAATGGCAGCATTGCTGTTGTTGTCTAACGGCTCAACGTCAATATGATTGACGGTCGGTAAAATTTTTGTTTAATTTCAAATCCACTCACGTATAAATAAAGTGGCGCCTTAGCTCAATGTTTTTGATACTTGCGCCTCTATATGTCAATTTTAGTAAAATATTTGTTTGATCTGTCATCTGAGCTTCATAATGGAATAAATAATGCAAAGACTTCGCACGGGTCACGCTAGTGTTAAATAATCCTCATAGCTAATACGAAAATAAAAACCTTTTATAATTTTTCTTACATTTTTCCGTCGATATTTTTTAGTGTTCTTTAACTATGCGAAAACCGTCTGAAATACTTTTATTTGTTACATACCCTCATTTTTACTTTATCTTTTGTTATTGAAACTAAGTTTTTGTTATTCAAATTATTCGATTTTAAAGCTTTTAAAATCAGTGGGAAAATAATATTTTTAAACTATGTTCCTACTAATTGCGTTTGTACTTGAGCACTAATTTACGAGCATTTTATTATTCGAAGTAACGTGTGAAGTCTCATTTCATAACAGGGAAATTGTGGTATACTAGAGTGATAGCACTTCTGAGAGCAGAATTTTTCGTGAAATCCCGATACGGAAAATATTTGATGTATAAGAATTTGAAGATATGCTCCTTGAGGTTTCTGTTTATGAGTGTACTACTTACTTTTCTATTTCTATTCTAAACATTAACCAGAAAAAGTAGTCTTATGCACAACTTTATGCATCAATGCTTTACATCGAAGAATTATCAGATCGGCAATTAAAGACATTCCCGTGATTACTACAGTACAATCATCAAATCTATGAGTGGACGTTAATATCATAATAGGCTAGCCTAGCCTGTTAAGAGTAGATTTTAGAAATACCTGTGTTTAAGGTCATCTCTTTGATAAGTGAAACAAAGGCGAATTTTACAGATTTAATGTTGAGTATTACTTGATATTAATATTTATAGTTCAAAAAGAATTTTTGAATTGTATCTTAATATTCTCACATTTCTTTTTATTCGTATAATATTTAAATTTTTTTCTAGTTTTGCAGAAATAACCTTTAAAACTATAGAAATAGTGAAAGATTCCGTTATTGCAATGTCAATTTTTAAGACAGTTCGGAATAAGCATTGTCAATCTTGGTGTAGACATTGGTAAAAATATTTTTGCAAAATTATCCCTAATAAAATTCTATGATTAATTTTATAATTTTTTAAATTTTATCAAATCGCCTTCATAATAAATAATTTTTCTAATAAAGTAATGTATCCATTTTTTTGTTAAAATTATATTGTAACCTGGTAATATTCAGTTTAAAACAAATCATGTTCACAAATTTTTTTTAAACTGAATATTACAAAGTAATATTCAGTTATATATTTTATTTATAATATGTATCGATATATGTTAGTCTTGCATTTGCATAAAAAAATCTTAAATTCGTATGCATTTACTATATAGGGCTTATAAGTATTTTATAATTATGTATTATTTGTATAAGATTGTTAGCAATATTTTTACACACCTCTTCTTTCTGTTGTTCACCAAATAACTATGCAGTTACATAACGCCGACATAGCGGTTTTTTTATAGGCTGTTGGTATGCTAACAATATGAGCAATAAATCTCAGCCTAAAGCTTTAAAATAGATATTGTAGTAGACTATATTATTTATATTAATAAGATTCAGTAGGGATGTAAAATTTATTAATAAGGTAATTATTATTTTTCATTAAGTTAAAACTTTTGAACTATAGGCAACCAGTCGTGGATTAAGAGAATCTACCAACTATTTAAGATGTGAGTTTTGATCATGATG
Organism: Druceiella hillmani; assembly: GCA_039881145.1. NCBI lineage: Eukaryota > Metazoa > Arthropoda > Insecta > Lepidoptera > Hepialidae > Druceiella > Druceiella hillmani. The sequence continues at coordinate 24,087,320 of JAYKKI010000028.1, read as the reverse complement.
AGTTTAAATACTTAATTTGATTATATACACTGCACGTTTAAATTTTGAGAATAATATTTAATTTATCTGTTTGGTTTATAAAAATTATGAACAAATTATTCATAATTCTCATTCCATAGTCAAAAATCAAAAAATGTAATGCACAAAAATTAACATTTAAATTTTTTCTTATAAATTTCATGCCTAAAAAATAGTTAAAATATTTTATTTCAAAACATTCTTGACAATTTTGCTTTGGTCTCTACTTAACCGTTTAACTATTAAGTGACATGTATCTATTTATTCTATATAACAATCATCAAAAAGATTTTGAGTCACTAATACTGAAAAGAAGCGTGTTCAAGCCAAGCAATGAAAAGTGAAAAAAGATTTATATTAATTATAATAATACCGGCTTTAGTATAATTGTTCATTAGCACATAGGTAAGGAATTTATTTAATAATTTATGAGATCAACAAAAGTAAGATCATTAAATTAAATAAAATGTACACCAACTTTATGCCATAGAACTTTGATTAATTCATAGTTTAATTAATTCTTTAGTATTTTATCTTATTGAAGTACAGCTCCACGTGGGTTGAAAACAACTGACTAACGAACATTTTTGGCAAATTTATCAAGTACCAAACTTATGTGGAATCATATATTAGATATTGTTCTCTTACATTTTTTATAACATATTACAAATCTGCAAACTTTATACTAGGTAATTCCATATTATGTAGTTACATTTTAAATTATTTACATTTTTAAGGGGAAAATAATGTTTGGAAAATGTCTGAGAACAAAAAATTGTGGCTATCCATTAAAAAATTTAGATATAATAAATGTTAGACCGTATATCATATTATCTTAAACTAGATTATCGTGGCAATTAAATTCAATCACAATGGAGCATAATAAATATCTTATTAAGTTAAAACAAGCAGTCTCTTTTAGTAAAACTACGCTGATAGCAAGGGAAGAGATAAAAAAAACAATTTTAAAATTTTGTTTATGAGTTTTAAACTCCTACAGTTAGGTATACATAAATCGGATTTTTAAGTACTTGGACAATTCGAATAAATAAATTTACATATATATTTATGCAGATTAATCACTTTCATGTGATTTTTTCTATTTTAAAATATAATAAATTTCAGACATCTATACAAGAATCTAATTTCATGGAAGCACAACACATCCATAGGGGATGAAGCGTAAGATGCGAATGTAAACATTTGTAGTTTTAAAATTATTTGTTTTATAATAATAACATTTAGAGTTAGCTCTTGCTCCCTGTAATAACCCTTAGAGGGAGTTATTAATTAGAATAGGTTTAGATTTACATTTTAGTGAGCTTTTGAAGTAACACTTTCATCGCAATCCTTTGCATATAGGACGACATTCCCTACATTGGCTTCATTTTTTTATCGCTTATGTTTCCGGTCGGATCAAGCTCATATTTGATTTAAGGTTTGTTTAACCGAACATATTCTTATTCTGGAGGTGTATCTAATATTTAAAAGAGATTTTATTTAGTTACTTTAATTTACTAGCATCTTAATATTTTGATTATGTCACCATGATCTATTTTCTTTTTGGTTAGTGGTGAGAGATTGTATCCATATTAACAATTTCTGTATATATTCCATCCACCGTATACAAGTTTAATCTTAAATTTATTTATATTTAAGACGAATCTTTGAAACCAAATAATATTAGTCTCTGTGTCACTCTGGAGATAATTGTATTCCCTATTTATTACTTGCTCTAAAATAATAAAAACTAAAAGATTTATTTGTTATTATTTTATTTTAATTTACTACTTATATTAAATGCATTCACAATGGAAACAAACAAAAATCATAGTAAAATTATTATATGTCGGTGAAAAAATGCCGCACTACACGTCATTTGAATTATACCATCAATTAAATCAATGTTATGGCATATGAGAAACCAATGCTTCGACTCGGTTTTGGGTTATAAAGTTATTTATTAAGTGAAGAGGATAATTGTGGTTTTGAAAGTACTAATTTTCACGAAATCGCATTAATGTTATGTTCTGTGTCCTGCGTTCAGAGATAATTAAACAGTAGCGTCTCCGGATAAAACGAATGACAAAACTTACCAAGTTTTTTGCTAAAAAGTTATCTCCAAATCAACTTACTATAAAGTTTCGGTGGATCTTAATAGTCGCAATAACTTGGTTGCCAATATTCCTACATATTTTGTTATAGCGATTTGATCACACTAATATCGCATTGACGTACTTGCTAAATGTCGTTATACGAATATTTTCCCATTTTCGCATATATTTAAAACATTACTGCGCCAATTAGGAGATTTACATTTCATGAAAGAGATACCGTATCAGGAAATATCACTAAACAAAAAAACTCGAATATTCGAAAACAATTAAAAAAATGCCCTATCAATGATTTTATTTGAGGTTGACAAGGAGAAAAATATTATTCATGTTTTAGCTCAATGTAATGAAAGGGGCCAAAAGAAACAACAAATCGTTTTTCTCGTCGTCTTTTAGTAAAGGTTTATCACAACCGCTCTTAAACTTAAAGAGTTTTGATATTGTTACGTACAGGCAGATAGTTAGATATAATGAATTTATAATAGTTCTGTTTTTGAATAGGTTAATTATAAGATTATTATACGGCTATGTAACAACGCAGACGAATAACTATTGTAGGTGGTAAATTGGTGACCGATAACTGCCGACTTTTGTAAGATAACTTAAGTGATGAATTTTCCGCCGACTTTCCACTAACGTACTGCTCAAGAAAAAGTGCACGGGCTGCAGACAAAATGTCTGCTCTGTCTCTCTCTTAGGGCGTAATCAGTCGTATATTTTATCCTTTTCTCCGTTAATGTGTTTCGTTTCAGCTTTGGATCGGCGAGAATCAATAAAAATAAGTACCACCGATTTTTATAGGATCGATTACCGTAGGTTGTGTGTATGTATTAAAGTGTTAAATATTGTTCTGTTATCTTTGAATTAATGTTGGAAGTCTGTATCGCATGTTAAAATGAATAGAATTTTGCCATACAGATAAAAAGCCATGCAATATATTGTGATATGCTCTATTTCCGGTTTCTCTTTATATTAGCATGGAAGAAAGTTAAAGTCAATAAATATACTATAAAAATTAAAAAGCCTCTATCATAAAGTACTGAAAATTATTAACATTGTTAATAATCTCTAATTTATTTCTAAAGTTAAATTTCTTATAAATATTACTTATCAGTTTCAATTATTAATCTTTATTTCGAATTTTAGTTCAAGCGGTGCTGAATAACCCAGAAGTATATTATCGGTATCCTTTTTTCTGGCAACGTCATCTCTTCTCCCGATCGTTTATCCATGTCTTTGTCACGGGCGTATAATGGCAAAAAATGAGATATTGAATTTCATACATAAATTCTTGACCCAAAACCACAAAGGATATTTAATATGATATAAAATTGTATTTCGAAGGACTCCCGCAGGTATAAATAATGGTTCTAAATTTCTTTTTAGAAAATTTTGTTTGGTGTAAAAATGTGTTTTTTTTTCACTGAATTTTCACAGCAATTTTATTGTAAATCAAACAAAAAAGTGTATCGCGCTTAATTTCTATGTCGTTAAAAAATTGCGATGGCATCGTTTGTCTCCATCTATTTTTTAAATGAAGCTTGACATGCTATTTCACATTCTTTTATATCAAAGATTCTTTCCGCGGCACCGTGTAAGTTATTTAATAAACGACATGTTTGAATCAAGATTCTATTCGTATTCATCGTAGATTATTGGGTACAAATTGATGGATTTATATTGATTTACGCCAGTTTTTATAAACTGGCATTAAACGTATTATTACGTATACACGAAGACGTCTTTTGTTTGATAAGACTTTTTATTCGAAATTAAAATTAATATTTAAAAAGGTAAGTTAATGCCTTATTTATTCAAAATAAGTAATATTATTTGTTAATTGGGTACCTGTTAATCACTTATGCCAATAACAGAAAAATTGACGCTCTGCTTTAAAATATAATTCCCACTAGGGATGCGGTTAATTATTTAATTACAATTACTTAATGGATAAATTTTCCAAGCACGACGATAAGATTTATTTTTATAGACTATGCAGTACATACTTTTTTATTTCAAATATTTATTATGTGTTGCTTTTTAGACACTAATATCGCAAAAGACAAAAAAATAAACATTTATTTTTACTTACTCATGTTTCGTTCCTTTGTCGGTTTGTCAGCAATTTTTGAGAAATTGTGTGAAATTTGGTACAGTTATAAAATGTATTGAGACGCATATGTTTCAACAATAGTCAAAAATATTAATATTTAAATTTTGGAGGAAGAATTTAAAGCAATGATTTTTTTTATCCAAGTACTGTTTGAGTATCGGTTGAAAGAAGAAGTTACAAGGCTTCCAAAACTATTCTAGGATATTATTTAAAATGTCCAAGCCATTTTTTTCAGCGTATATTGGACGTAGAAACTTTAAATTTGGCAGAGTTATAATACTGATTAATATTACATATTGAGTGTTTACTTCTATACTATATTCTTTAACTTTTGAGTTTTATGGATTAATAAATAGCAAAAATGTCATTGTTACAAAAATGCGGTCCCTTTTATAAATTTGCATGAAAATTATCCCTGAATTAGACAGATTTTCTTTTGAATTTTTATTTTCTTCCCAATTTTTCTTTACTAAGAAAAAAGCAGACTTCTTTCTAAAATTTTGTTACGATACAAGAGCAGCTTTCTTGTTTACAATTTGTGTCGGGAAATGGAACCATTACAAATTTCAATGTTTATTGATAAAATTTGCAGCCTCCTACGACAGAAAAACACGTAATTATTTTTAAATATACACAAAACATAATTAACCGACTCGAATACAAAAAAAATAAAACACTTCGGGTATACACATTTCGTAGTTAATAATTAATTAATTATTTATGTTGAAATATCAGGGCGACAATAAAAAAAGTCATAATAGTCAGTTAAAGTCATAATAATACCGAGACCAGATCATTAAAATTTATGAGGGCTGATTAATGAAACTCTTGAAATTTTATGAAGCTGTGGTATTATTTTGACCCTAAGTGTTCAAATTATACGTCTAAACAACTTCAGAAGAAAAATATTAAAAACAAAGAATACCTACGTTCGTGTTAAATATAGTTAGTTATAATAAAATATTAAAAGAAATAAAAAACAAATTACAAGTCCTTCTCAAGAGTGTAATTTGTTTTTCCTCAAGATTGTAATATGTTCAAGAGATTTTTGAAGGAAAACGTACGCTGAAATCAAATTGAAAATACTTTTCGACGAAGCTGCTGAATACTTTGTTACAAAGAGAAATTTGCGATAATGTGTATTAGTGATTTACTATTTTTAGGAAATTATCATAACAGACACATTCCCGTCACAGCACTTACAAACTAAAAAAATCATTTATAGTAATAACGTGCATTATTTTGTATTTACGATAAAGAAATAAAAAAAGAGTTTAAATTTATAAAGTAAAAATAAAGAAATTATTTTCTTTATTTTTCCTTTATAAACGATTAATATAATTAAATAAGTTCAACAATGCAAATTGAATGCCGCGTCGATTTCAATATATTTAATGTTTGGAGAGCATGTGTATGTCTATACACGAATGATTGTATTGCAAGAATGATTGTATTCTCTTCGAAGCGTAAATTGTTTAACCTTATTCACAAAATTTTTAAAAAATAAATTGGAATTTCTATCTTTAAATCGAATATTTTTGGCCAAAAACTTCAACTTCTCACAGTACCACATTTATTTCTATCGTTTAAACCGTTAGATTAGGATAAGTCATTTTGTTGTTTAGAGAACAGAATTTAGTGTTTACTCAAATATATTTACGTCTCACGTCACCTTTGAACCTGCTCCCATTTTCATTTGATAGATTTTTCGTATTTCCTTATTACGTTTTTTAAAATTTCCCACTTTTTTAGCAATATTTATAATGATGACTATTCCTAATATGTAATAGAAATTAATATTGAACATTTCGCACTTTTATGAAAAGCCAAGAAAATTGAATATTAGAAGGCATCTTCAATTCATTAATTTTAAACTTTCAAGGCAACACTTGTCGTATTGGACGAATGTCCAGAATTCTATTAAGTATTGATTTTAACCATATTACGTAACTAAAAGAGAAAATACAAAATAATGTTACTGTTACTATTAATGATTTTTAGTTTGTAAGTACTATGACCGGAATGTGCCTTCTATGGTAATTTCCTAAAAATAGTAAATGACTAATATTATAACAAATTATCGCAAATTTGTCTTTGCCGAAAAGTCCTTTCAGTTTGATTTCGCAGAACGCAGGTTTTCTGCGTTTTTAATATTTTTCTTCTGCAGTTGTTTACACGTATAATTTGAATACTTCGGGGTCAAAATAATAACACAGCTTCATAACATTTCAAGAGTTTCATTAATCAGCCCTCATTAATTTTAATGATCTGGTCTCGGTATTAGTAAGACTTTAACTAGCTATTATGACTTTGTTTATTGTCGCCCTGATATTTCAACACAAATAATTAATTAATTGTTACTACGAAATATATATATCCGCATTGTTTTATTTTTTGTATTAGAGTCGGTTAATTATGTTTTTCTTATATTTTCTATAATTGCTCAATCGTTTATTATTGACATTTAAAAATTAATACGTGTTTTTATGTCGTAGGTGGCTACAAATTTTATCCATTAAAAATTTCAATGTATTAATACATTGAAGTTTTTAATGGTTCCATTTCCCGACATAAATCGTAAATAAGAAAGTATGTTCTTGTATCGTAAAAAAATTTTAGAAAGAAGTCTAATTTTTTCTTAATAAAGAAAAATTTGGAAGAAAATAAAAATTTAAAAGAAAATCTGTCTAACCAACATCAACAAAATATTTGACAAAAGAAAGTGCTGGTACCTTGAAACAACGAACGTAAAAAACACATTTGAAAATTATATATATAGAGATATGATAACACGGAAAAATCATATATTATGTTAAGATAATTTCCTTTCGTCTAAACGACTGTATTTTATTTTATTTCTTACCTGTTTCATATTACGTATTTCAATAAAGTTTTTGTTTGATTCTTTTAAATGGCAAATTAGTAAGAAATTACTCTAATCACATATGCAAAAATACTATGAATACAGAATAGCTAGTAATTTAAAATAAATAAGGTAAATGAAAATGACTATAAAAAAACTGGTGAAATTAGTTACCTTTAAATTCCATTATTAGCGTCAATTTTTATATAAAACTTCATACAAAAATAACTCTTTCGAAATGACAATCACTATCATTAAAATATATCAAGAATATTGTAACTGAGATTTCTTTAATTAATTTTTAATATGTAAATTTTTGTTATGTGGTTTTATTTAAAAATTAGACAAATAAGTTTTCATATAATTAAAAATACTTTTCAAAATATAGCGATATATTCTCCTTATAACACATAAACAGTTAAAAAATATGTATTAAAAGTTTTGAAAGTAAAATCGATCTTAAGATTTGAAGGAAATTTTAATCGCCACTTAAATAGCATTATTTGCTTTGAAAATAAGAATAAAAGACGCATACGTAAATTAATAGTATTACTGTTCTTCTGACGTTCAATTTATAATATGTATGTTCGAATGTATTATAAAGTGAAGGTCAGTTAGACGTTTACTAAATAAGTTATAAAATTTTTTCTAATAATATTTCGTGTAAAAATTTCAGAATGTACCCAGGCAACAATATATCCTAGACTTTTTTCCTAAATCTTGCATCGAATTTTAATAATTTCTGACAAGTGTACCAAAACTTGTTTCAATTTGGAAACCAATTTCAAATTCAATTAAAATGAAACCATATTTTACCTTCTGGCACGAGTATTTTACCTTTTGAGTGATTTATTAGTAAAAAATATAAATGTGTTGAAATTACAAGTTATATATTGCGAATTAAGTACTCTAACATGCTTAATATGTTATGTTCCGTTGGAAATGAAAAGTTGAAATTCAAGTAAGGTCCTGGAAAAGATAATTTTATAACAGAAGACAGTTTAAGAAACTATGTAAAAAAGGAAAGGTGATGTTTTATCGCGTTCCTGTACATTCAACCATTCAACCTTATAGACAGCGACATATAAAAATAAATAGTACAGTATTTACTATAGGAGGAGCTAGGTATTACAGAAATTGAGCAGTTTTGCCTAATTTTAAATTACCCAATCTATCCGTGAACATTGCATCAATAACCTTTTTGATTATATTAATCTTGGAATGATATTTAAATATTATTATAATGATAAATCGATAGTTGGCTGAGGAGAAAAATAAAAATGTTGATAATTCCAAAAAATAGAGACAATTTAAAGAAAGTGAGTGTAATAGAACGCTCAACTTTAACATAGTAATATCATTTAATAATTAATTGGTTTAAATAATTATATTTGGGAAGGTTGATGTGAAATAGATTATTCAAAAAACAGTTTTCTAATTTAAAGATTTTATTTCAAATTGGTATTCAGCCAATTTATATGTAAAGGTTTTTAATTTTAGTGTACCATCAGTTTTTGCTGTCTTTTTTGCTAATTATTTGCAAAAGTGCTCATTCAAATTTTCATCTGTTTTTTGTACTCAAAATTATAGAAAAGTTAAATTTTGCAAAGTAAAAAAAATTATACTTCAATTATTTTGAGACAGGAAAATGAAACATCAAATCCAATACGAAACACTGGCTTCTCTGTGTATTTATATTTCGATTTTACACACAGACGAATGGAGAGGGAAAATTGTAATTTATTATCATAATAATTACAGAACACATTTGTTTTGTTCTTTTTTAATCATTAGTTTTGTTTAAGGTCTAAAAGAGTGACACAAGTTATTGGAGTTATATAAAATGTGTTATATAAAATTAGCAGAAATTCGCAGTCATTGTCCACCTATAAGAAAGAAGTTTTGAAAATTTGCAGGCCCATTTTAATACTTCGTATTAAAATAACAGCGATGGCAAGGACTTGTCGGAAAGGTGAACTTCATACAGAGTTTTGTTCCTTACATTGTTTGTGTTATTAAGGAAAATGCAATAATGACAAACAGTGTGAACAATAAAAATGTTGAATTTAACTTATGCAAAAGTGTTCAATGGCACTTAGCTTTTGAAAAAGAAATTGAGAAAATATATTCCATATTTCTGCTACATCAAAAATAATAAAATAACAGTGTAATTTTCTGGGGCAGAAACATGATTAGCTTCAATATTTGCACTTTGTTATTCTATCATATCTATTATCTTTAAATAGCTTACATATGTATGCTGTACGAGAAAAATCAATTAATAATTCCTTAATAGCTAAGATGTTAGTCAAGGAATACATCAAAACTTAAACTTAAATTTATCAAAGAAAGACATGTAACATATAATTACCGTGATCGTATCGATTGAAATAAAGTTTAGGGCGTTTTTATTTTATTAATAAATTAGGGAAAATCTTTTTAATTACGATGTGAAAAATGAATTATTTATTTTTTTATTAAAGATTAATTTTCTCGAATTTGTTTTTATCTTGAATTATCCCATGCACGCATGTACGAGTAAACGGAATTACGATTCATACAACGTTCAAACTAAAACATAGTTTTAATGAAAAATATGTTCAAAATATATAATCAGAAATTAAAATTTCGAATTTAATTTTAAAGACTGTAGTGGTACTGTCAGCTTTGTACATTTAAATTCATAAATATTTCCTTGAAAATGTAATAAAATATGCTGCTAATTCGTCCATGCTTTTTTGTGAAAAAATTAATTTAAAATTTACTATAGCAAATTTATTCAATAAAATAAAAATTTTCGGGAACACCATGCATAGGATTAGTAAAGCGAATATCAATATGTTTTTAAATGTCTTTTGAGGCAGCCCGAGCAATGCTATTGATTATCTCGGTGCTGGGGATGGTTCTATATTTTGATACTTAATTCCCGAATATAAAATAAAATCCGTGGGGTATTTTAATTATTCTTATTCAAATGCTGCATATAATTCATAGGTATAATTTTTAAGATTCCGTACCTCTAAAAGATAAAAAAGGAACTCTTCGAAGATCTTAGCAATTGAAACTGCTAGCAAAGTTGATGCATTCTAAAACTGTTTACTCGTAAGAATTCAAAACCTATTGTTTAACAATTGTATGCAATTAATTTTAGAGATATACTGAGAAATGTTCGTGCCTAAAACTTGCTTCCTCTTCTGTTCTTAAGTTTACCTAAAGTTTATCAACAAATAATAGCGATGATTCTAAATTTCATATTATTTGAGATATTTACGACATTCATAAATCTGTGAAAGATATACCACGTAGTATATTCATAGAGTTAATTATAATAATATTAAATATTAATGGTATAAAACCCTTATATATTTAGACGTATATACCTAAATGTATTCGGAAATTTAATATTACGTGTTTTTTCATACTTAACGAGTAATATATACATAACAAGATATGGTCAATTGTTCTGTTATTTATTTGTGATTTTTAGTTTATATGTAAAAAAAACCGTTTCGTTCGTTTTTCTATTTATCTCCTTATTATTTAATTAAGGTTGTAACTTTATTAGATTTTCCACACTATTGGCTACAATGGACAATGTTCGGGGTTAAACATTTCTAAATTAATACATATGTGTACAAAATATTTTCGTCGTTTTACGACCATATGCCACAGGGTTGAAATAAATTACGGCATTGAGACTTGGATGTAATTTACAGCTTTCTTTTGTAAATACAGAAAACGATCTAAGTAATTGATATGACTCACAAAAATATAGACTTTAGGTCACAGCTATGACGAAGATGGTAAAAAAAATTAGTTTATTTAATTTAAATTTAAACTTATCAACTTGGATGGAAAGGAAGTTTATTTTTAGAGAAACGTATAATTTATTTATGTACTAGTAATTTTCCCGCTATTAATCGATAAATTTGGCATTTAACATATTTCTAAATCTTTAACCATATTTGCTCTGGATGACCTTGATGAGTCCTATAGTAGTAAATAGTAGCCAAAGACTGATGATAGGACCGAAAGACAGTAACGATACTTTTCGCTGGCGAAGAAAGAAATGTGTATCAGAATAAATATTGCATAAATAGGCTAAACAAAATGTTCAGATCTAAAGTTTTTGTGATTAAAAAACGTAGACTAAAAATAAAATCTCTTTAAAAGCGCGTATCTTTTTAGGTAAAACCCACAACCGCAATTCTGGGGTTGCAGCTTGGTCATAGCATTGCGTAGCTTCTTGTATTAGTGGCGTTGCTGCCCGTCTCTGGTCTGTGATATTTTTGCTACGCAATTGAAAACATCACTACTATGCAGTACGCCAGGCCGTCAATATAACACCACGCAGTCAAAAACCGTAAGCATATAGTCAATGCATCGCATCCCGGCAACGACAATTCTCAAACCAAATACTCAGTCTTATTATAGTTTAAAGAAGGTTTAAAAGAAACATGAGGTACAATAATGTCCAAACAATAATAATAAAAATTTGAATATTTATTGGAACTTTCGCGATAAAATATAGTTTCCAAACATCAATAAATTTGTAGCGTGTCGAGACCGTTAGTTTTTAGAGTAAGTGCCAAAACCCATGTATGGATTCTTACCAAGAATCAACGCCTCTCTCTATCTTTCACATATATGCACACCCATACACAGACACATAAGTACCATATTCGACTTGGTAGAGACTCAAAAAAATTTCCAAAAGTAGCAATATTTTACCGCAAAACTTTAAATTGACACTTGTATTTATATAATTTTATATATTTGGCGGAATTTCTTCTTCAATAGTTATTTTAAGTCAATTTTTTATGTTGTCTGGCTGTCTGTATGTCGGTCTGTCTCTTTGTCACACAAGCACACGTATATGCACGCACGTATACTCACAGATACCCATAATTATATGTATTTATACATATTGCCCCGTAAAATTTGATGAACAATTTTGCTCGTGCTACAAAACTCAAAAATATTTAGTGATATAAAAATAATAATTTCATACATGAATTATATCCATCAAATATTTTAATTTGTAGCATGATCGTGCAATACCTAACATTAAATACTGGTGGTCAATGACATTCGCTTGTAGACATGTTAATAGAAAAGAATATTAACTATTACTGCGTAAAAATGCGACATTTACCTCCCCCTCCAGTTTAACGTCACCCTTAGATAACGGGTACGACCAAGGGTACCCATTCCTAGCTGCCATTGCCATTTGCTGCGTGCTCGTGTTATTTATTCGATTTTGCAATGTTCGGTTGAGTTAAATCTTAACTGATAAATATTTATAATAATTCAATGTAATTGTCCGTTATTGTGCTGGGTACGGGTCCTTATAACGCAATAACATAAATAAGGGTAGGAGATTTTTTTATTTCCCTTCCGATGAAACAAAGTAAGAAAATGTTATGTTCTTGTAACTAATTTTGTTTTACATTACCAACTCATTTGGTTGTCACTTATAATTTTATGTCTTAAAAGTAATTGTTTCATTTTGAACGTCGACGTGGTTGTAAAAAGTATCCTTGCTGTATCCGCCGTTAATTTATTATATTGTTTATTAAGAGATTTTTCGCATGAAGCAAATTTAATCAAGTCAAAGATACAACAAAGACAATATTTCAGTGTATCATATTTGTAAATAAACAAAACATATTTTTATCTAAGATTTTATTTCGTTTTTAAAATCCATACTAAGTACTTTTCTTTTAAATTCTATCTGAATATCATTATTATCAAATCACTCTCACACAATTATACGTATAATGTAATATATTTATTTACATAATTACAGTTTTACAATTAGGTAAAATTAAGATATGCGCGCCAGTTAGGGTTATCAGATGTCCGGGATTGTCTTAGAATTCCTGATGTTATGTCCAAATGTCCGTGTCCAGAAATGTAATAAGTTTATCCAGTAAATGTAAAAAATCCCTTAATTTTTAAAAATTGTCTTTATTGGCATTTGTCATGCAGCTATACCATAGCTGCATTGCATTTTCGGTACCTTGATCAATTAAATGACTTGAATTGGATGATCAAGTATCTAATAAATAATTTCAAATTCGAATAAATTGTGAAGAGTCGTGCTCCAGAATTTAAGAGTCGCTATTAAATAATCCCAATGGAAATAAATTGATTAAAATAACTAAACTAAAACGAGAACATAATAAAACAAATATTATTGTTATTGTCAAACTGTAAAAGTTAGGTACCCAAGTGAATTAGATAAGATTATTTGTAAAAATAAAGGTAAATCTTTACAAATTTCTTTTGTCAAATATAAGTATTAGCTTGTAGTAATTTGGATAACAAATCGACTTTATATTTTGAGAATAAGACATCTTTTATGTTTATTGATTATTTTATTGGTTCAAAAAATTCTTTTGTTGGGTCAAACTAATTTTATTTTCTTTAACCACCAGTAGTTCCAACATGTTGATTTTACAGTATAGTGTAAACAAAAGATAATAAATAATGTTACTTGAATGAGGTTTCATTTTTATCTTTGCCTTAAATTCTAAGTCTGCGCCCTGTAGTAAGAATGTCCCAAAAAGAGCGATTTTAGAAATAAGACCCTAGCGCCATAATAGTCACTATGCCGCCCCAGCGCTCTATTGAGATAGTTATACGATCAGCACTATTAGTTATAAAGAGAAAGAGGTATGTTGCTGACGTATAGCATAAACTCGATCGACTCGATCGAATCGACGCGATAGCCCGCAACGATATAGACCCATACGCAGTAACGTAAATCACAGAACGTCCCAGTTCTAAAGTAAATATCCTTTACTTGCACTCACGAAATATCCTTTACTTGACAGCTCTACATTGATTTACGCACACACCCAAATGACTATGGACAGAAAGTACGTAGGTAATAGCGTAGATAATTAAATCTGTTCGCTGGTATGGAGTGCCAGGGGTGTGCCGATAGCACCTTAAGCGTTAGAGTGCCGACGAGCGCTATCATCCTCGTGCGCGTACTAACTAAATTTGCCACGAGCGCGATGGCGCTCGCGAAATCAGTTGCTGTTTAGCGCGCGGTAGGGGGGGTCGCTCACACGCATTCCTAATTTTTTATTTTTCTACGTGTTACATAAAGATAAAATTATAATATTATTAGTAATTACAATATAAAAAGGATCCAGGAAAAGAAAACTTTTAACCCATAATGTCGGAATACGAAAATAATTCTTCAAAACAGTTTTTTTTCATAACGTTGTTTGAAAAGTTTGTCTTGAAAAGATTCTGGCGCTATTAACTCACATGCATATATTTCTAAATTAACACAATTTAGGAGCTGACGGAGAATGCCGTCTTTTAATACTTATATGCGTTGATTTTATTATGAAAATAATAATTATGAGGATGCTATCATTTTTTACCACCAAATTATTAAAAAAAAATTGTCGGTAAGGAGGGAAGGGGCAATGGTTTATTTAATTTAAGATATACATATATAAATAAGTATGTGTATATATATATATATATATATATATATATATATATATATACATACAGAAAAGAGAGTAAATAGAAATGGCATGTGGGCGTGACGAGCGCGCCACGCATAAGCAGCGCTTAGCTGATTTTGAAGTAAATGCATCTTCCCCTACATTAGTTTGTTGTTATTCTACTAAGATGTAAGAAATATTTACCAATTTTTTTAACGTTATAAATTACTTAGATGAGACCTAGTCATTTGTAATGACTTTATTGTGTTTATTCGAATTAATGGATATTTTTATTTTATTTCATAAAATATTTCTTTTTAGATTTTGGAAGTCTGACGGCACTTGAATAAGTGACATTAAAGAAAAATGGGTTGAAGTAGATTGATAAAATTGATTTCCTATAAAATTAAGCACAATTTGTTCAGAATATTTAAAAGATGATGAAATAATTAAAAAAAAAACAATACAACCTACAATAAATATTTGAACATGTATTAAGGTGAGTGAGTTCGGAAAGTGGATGTTACGCCGAAAAGGAGTGAGTATATTTATGAAATGAAACACATTTTGTTTTAGGATATTTTTAGAAATTCGTGTAACAACTATTTATTGCTCACAAAAATTTCAACGATTAGGTGAGCATTTATGTGAGGTGTTACACTCTTTGTCGACTATTAAAAGAAGTGGTATTAACGTTTTTGCTTTACATTAACACAATCGCTGTTTTCTTTTCAACTATGTATTTTTCAAATCACTTGTATAAAATATCAATTGTAACAGATATATGTAAAAAAATTAGTTTTTTTATTTTCAGCTTAAAGTAATTTTAGGCCATTCATCACCTCAGAGAAGCATGACACTAAAAATCGCCCAACATTCGTTATCACCACGTAAGCGAAAATTACGTACAATAATAAATCATAAGGAGAGAATAATTAAAAGACAGAGGCTACAAATAAAAAAACTTCACCCACAAAATAGGCGATTCAAAAGAAAAATTTAAAGAGTCGAAAATATTCTTAAAGCATTTCATGCCAAAGTCTCAATATAAGAAGACGATATATTTGTTTTTCAAAAATTTAAATATAGAAGGTAAAGACTTTATGTGTCGCCAAATAATTAAGGGTGAATGAGGGGACATAATCAAACCAAATATTCGCCAGATTTAAGATCTTTAGCATTATCATTGCACTTTTATTCACGAAAAGCTTACGATTATATTAGAGAAACATTTGATTCCTGTCTTCCTTCATGATACCATAAAAAATGGTACGAGTTTATTGACTGTAACGCAGGTTCCACTACAGAATCTTTAAACTCTTTAAAATGGAAAGTAGATAATTCAGCATATATAATTTTCAGTAGTCTTGTAGTCGATGAAATGGCGATATGTCAACGGGATGAGTGGAATGGAAAAGAATTTCACGGATATGTAGATATAGGGAACAAAGGAAAGGGAAATACTTTTTTAACTGAAGCCAAAGAAGCTATAATTTTATGATAACAGTTATTACCAGTAACTGGAAAATTCCTGTAGAACATTTTATTATAGATGGCATAACAGGAGTGCAAAAAGCAAATTTAGTTAAATAATGTTTGAAGCTCCTATGTAAAACAAAAATAAAAATAATTTTGTTTAATTTTGATAGGTATACATCAAATATAACCATGTTGGAAGAATTTAGAATATCTACAAAAAAATCAAAAGTAATTTTTTCCCATCCAGTCACTAAAAATCCCGTCACTAAAAATCCCGTCGTAGCAATATTGGATCCTGAAGATGTGCTCAAAAACTTACAACAAATGCATTTCATGTGTATCAAAATTTTGTAGATAATTATGGAAATCTTGTTAACTGAAAATATTTAGAAAAATTGAATAGTACTCAAGAAACAAACAAGGTTCACTTAGCCAATAAACTTCGTCGAATACACATTGAACGATTCGAATACACATTACAAAATAAAAAAATGAAAGTTAAGCTGGCTAGTCAATTATTCAGCAATACTGTAGCTGACGCACTTTTATTTTGCAAAAAATTAATATCACACTGCCGTTCTTGGAAGAAAGTAAATATTTAAACTCACTGAAGCATGATGACGAAAAACTTGTAATTGAAAGTCCTAGAAAAATGTTTTTTTTGGGTTTTAGAGGTTTTATTCATGTACTGAAATATTTTAATTTAAAATTTATTGCAAGTAAATTACTTATGTTTTTGCCATTTTGCAAATGCAGTCAAGATCGCCTCGGAGTGTTATTTTGTAACATACGTTCATATGGTGGCTCAAATAATAACCCCACCTCGGGACAATTAAATTCAACATATTCAAAAACTTCAAAACTTCAAAACATTAAAAAACTTCTAACGCATGTGCGCGTGCGCGTGCGCTCGTGCGTGTGTGTTCTTGTATATCGACAAAATATAAGTTTTTTCATTATTTACACAGCAGCAAATCGTAAAATATTGCTTTTTTTGTTTTCTTTATATAGTTATAATATTCTGTTTAAATAAATTCAATCCATTAGGTACTTACAACTTAATAAAATAAAAAACTTTTGAATGTGCAAAGAAATCGTTTATTGAAAAATAATAACTGAATGTTTCCATGTATGTTTATGATGAAAAAGCAATGTTTACAAATAATTAGAGCACTTTCATGTAGCCATGAGAACCCGTTTCACGCCACATTATACAGGAAGCTAATAAGAAATATTCAAATATTTCTAATATTTTCCTGTATTTTACAACTGAGTACTTCAACTTAACATAATTAGAAAGAGTTCCTGTTTAATGAGCCTTTTGTTATGTCTGTTTTTTTCAAAAACATATTTTTTCGAATGCTATAATTACCTTAAAAAGAAATTTCAACCAAATTAAAGTAAATAAAGATATCATATCCTAAAACTTGCGTGAATCTGCTCTATTACTCTGTTGAAACATGCTATCCAACAAATCTATATACAGATCCCTGCCCTCTGCAATTGAAAAAAACGTGATACGTGTCCTGCATCTCGAAAGTACATGAACATGTCGAACTTTATCTTAAACCAAGACGATGAAGATTCATATGGAAGGCTTCATGTCTCGTCATAATATGTGATGTGTAGCCAAGACTTATTTGACTGAGGAAAATATATCGAGGAAAAATAACCTAATAGTCTCAGCCCTATAGTCTGTAGATGTCCATGTGGACTCCCAATGAGGAAAGGCGACCTCGGAAATGCGTCTATTTTTTGTAATAAGTGATTTATCTACTAGAAATTTGATTATTTATGTAAAAACTCTTGCTTCGTACCAAAACGGAATTCACCGATTGTTACATGATCACGATATCGGCAGCCAGAAGGTTTGCCAAAACTGACAACCGTAAGGTTTGCTTAAAAACCATAAGCGTCTTTCTAACCTATTGTGCCTCAACGCAAGTATAGAGAGATTATGTTTGCCTTTTGTCTAGGTTGTATCCGGGTTCTTCCCGGAAACCATGACATCGACCCTTATATATAATAAGGAATTTCTAAAGTCTCATCTCTTTCTCTGACCTGAGGTCCTTTAATTAAGACTCGTGTTTAGTATTAAATGATTTTAGCCAATAGTGTTAGAGGCAATCTCTTCGTATTATTGAGTAATTTAATACCTCCATTTTTTCAAAAAGTATTCAACAAACGCTTAATGAACTAATGCTAAAGGTCAGTCTTTCCATCAAACCATAATGACTAAAGTGTTTGTACTTTAATATTTCGACATATGCTTTCTATCAAAACTCTACGCTCGTCACCGTGCTCGTTCCTTACAACAACACGTAATACATGTCCCGCGTTTCAAAACTGCAATAACGTACGATAGTATTTATTAACGCGAAACTATGTAAGCTAACACGGAACTCCGTCAGAATCTATGAGATGTAAACGAAGAAGGTCTTATTTAATCGCTCAGAGACATCGGTAAAAATAATCTTGCGGTACTCTTGAATTCGAAGTAGGTCCATCTGGTTTACTAATAAGCACAAATATCAATAAAATAGGACTATTTCTGCCAATAAGGAATTTTTCTGATAGAAACTCGAAGCATATGCCTGACCACCCTTATAACGAGTATTAAAGTCATTAATATACAGCTTTTTACTGGAGATAGAAGACGGTTTTGGATTATAGTTCCACTAATTTCTTATTAAAAAAAGGAGTCATTTAAATTTAGCAAGACACTTCATTCAGCTTCAATAACCTATAAGGCTTTTAAAAACTTTTCTTACATATCCCAATGACTACTACCGATTTACGATTTTCTTTCAAGCGATTGTAAAGTCCAGCCCAGATTGAAAGGATATCTTGCTTACACAGTAAATATTTTAAAGAGGTCTTAAAAATTTTAAAAATAGTACAATTATATATAAATATATATATATGTATATATATATATATATATATATACATATATATATATATATATATATATATATATATATATATATATATATATATATAATAAAAAAGTATAAGAAACAAATTCATTACCAAATTTGCGGGTGAAATCTAATTTATATTAAATAAATTTTACTTTAGTACGCCTTTTATTAAAACCTTATGTATTTGTAAGTTTGGAGAAGAAAATCAAGATAATTATTATATATTAACACACTTATGAATTTTTATTAACACTCAATGAATTTTTTTTTGCGTTAGATTTTCTTTCTTTTCGCATCACATTTTATATTCATCAGCAATATACCTGCAATTAACCATTAAAATACACTCAGATTTGGTTATTTCACATAAAATCTAATAATATTTCAAAATAATATTATAAGCTGCTGCATATTAGCACCTTAACTTATTGCTTCAATTATCATAAACAATTTCAGGGCAAATGAGATGAATTTGCATGATGAATAAATGTAAATAGTATTTCTCAGTATAATACTTGTATTTTAAGTACTTTCTTGCAAAAATACTTATAATTTGACACGAGTCTTTAACAAAGAAAATAATGTAATAAATTTCAATCATGTACCTTTTTATTTTTTTTATTTTAAAGGAATCGATAATAAAAATGTTATAAGTCTGATAAAATACGCTCCAAGTTTCAAGTTCCTCGTTAATAAATTTCATTCGAAATTCAATGGATTAAAACATATTTTAAACAGTGTTTAATTATGTAATTAAAGCCACTTATTCTGAATTTAACGTCATTACAACTGTTCTTGTGTATATTTAACGAATAGGGTATAAATAAAATTGAAAATTACTTATGAAAATCCATAAATTAACCAAAAATATTGCATAAAAATATTCATAAACTGGCAAATTTTAAAAAATAAAGAGAAATGTAGCTCTATCGGGATAATATTATAATTATTTTGGCTTATTAAAATAATAAAAAAAATAATTTACATTTTAATATTCTTAGTATTACAAATTAATAATATTTATAAAATTCCAATAAAAATTGTATTTCTTCACAGGTCTCAATAAAACTCGAAATAGAAGAGTGTTAGTAAAAAAATTAAATATTAGTCTTATTATATAATATTTATATCCAATAATTGACTTATCCAGTTATAAAATTGAATCGAAAAAATATCTTGATGATTTAAAAATATATTCGGGTTTAATTTTAAAATCTTATGTAGCGCAAACATTTTATATTAGTTACAGCAAATTAGGTGAAATCTGGTATAAAATTTTAACACTATGTGGTTTTAAGAAGTTGTAAAATGAATGTGTGAAAAAATAAAAGTCACTGTTAACAACAATTTTTAGCAGATTCTTAGGTAAACATTTCGATAAGGAAATTATTAATATAAAATTAACAAAATAAAGCAGCTGATTGCATTTTAAACATATTAGTAAATTTATTAACATTTGGTCGTTTATCAAAAAGAAACAAAGTAATAATTTAAACAACTTTTTCACGACATTAAAATTATTTACATATATTTGCATATACAATATTATGTTCCGTCCGTACCATTCAATCGACAACGTAATCTATGCCCAAGATGTAATATTCTCAACCGTAAACAATCTCTTGAACATTAGGTTATTTTCCATTAACGAACGTGATGTAGCGTTATCCGCTCTCTTGTTACCCATTATGTATCTATGTCATTATAAACACGTTACTTAGACCAGGACTGACTTTATAAGGAAAGGAAAACGTCGTCCACCTTCTCGCTTTTTAAGTCTTCAACTTAAAAGAATGCAGAGAAAAGGGGCCTGATGTTACCGGAATCCAGTTAATTCAAAAAAGTAGGTATCTTTTAGAATATATAAAAAGGAACACATAAAATTAATAATACAATTTAGAATCGGAATATAAATTGGAGAAAAAGCTACCTTCATAAATATATGCCCGCACATATACAAAAAAAATAATGAAATATTTATATTTTAACCGACTTCAAAAAAGGAGGAAGTTTTCAATTTGTCAAATTTTTTTTTATGTATGTTCAGCTATAATACTTTACCAAGTGACCGATTTTGGTAATTCTTTTTTACACAATGGAACTCCTAAATGAATGATAGTATCAAATATAATTCAAGATATCTGCTACGCCTTGTTGTTACTTTACAAAATGATTACAGCATCGACCGATCAGGGTCTGTTGATCACTTCTGGATATGAACAATGAAAGTTCTCAACGGATAGTATTAACTCAATTGTGATTCAAGATATTTGTAACTGGTGGTTGTTACTTTTCAAAATTTGATATTGGACATCGGATATGGAGAACGGAACTCCTCAACAGCTAACAGCTAACTTCTGGCGGCTACTATTATCGCATCCTATTGATTAATGATCACATTCATAAAGCTTCGTATTGATAACCAATTTTACACAAAGAAAAAATGATCTTCACACTAACTTTTACCCGTGACTTTTAATAACTATGCAATATGCTAGAAAATAAAATAATATAATGTTAAGTGTAGTGTGAAAAGTAAATAGTATTAGTCACAAAAAATTCTAAAATAAAATATTTTTTAAAAAACCGACTCTAAAAAATTTAGGTATTAAAAATAAAAAAATAATTAACTAAAAAAATAATTACCTAATTATTTACAATAAATAACTAAGTTACTTATTTTTGAAGTTGGTGCCAGCGACGACGCTCAACTTCAAACAAATGCACAATTTTATTTTATAAATACGCCCTTTATGAAACTATTTCGTATTCAGAGTACATTAGAAGTTAAGGTTTTAAATTTCCATTATAAAGTATATTTTTTTTAAGTTGGTCGACAAGGCTGACACCGACGTCAAAACCTTAGTTATTTGTTATCCATTAAGTATATAATTATGTTTTTACTTTTTAATATCTATTTTTTTGAAATAAGTTTTTTAAAAAAACCTTTGTTAAGGTTTAATATGACTTAAAAAATGTATCTGCAATATGTCCTTAAGAATTCTTCTTATCAACCTTCGTATATTTTTGTACATCCGATTTATTATTATAATATTTTACTTATTATAATTACGAATAAGATATAATAGGAAATAATATAACTTGAATTATAGTTATAACAAAAAATATGAAAATTTCTAAATTAGTAACAATTAAAAAAATAAAAATTCTCTCCACGCAACGAACATTTTTAAAGGCGTAAGACTAAGGATAAATAAACAAGTTTATAAGTAGAGAATTACGGTGTTAACTTTAATACTCAGCGCCAATAAATATAACGCAGACGGGTGGAGTTTCCGCCCATCTAAGATTAAAGCAAATAAGCGCTGTTAAGCGCGAAATAATGTGGTATCTTCTCGGTAGCCACTAATGAACAATATTAAGATACGGCGCAATTGCGTTAGGCGCTGTGGTCGATGCTCTAAATATATAATATTATTCGAAGCAAGCATTGTAGATAGCAAATTTATAACACTAGGTACCTAAATGATAAAAATTTTAGTAGTAATATTTGCTGCCTAAAACAGCAAGTTATTGAATGTTTTGTGGCAAAAAATTGAGTAATCAGTGTGCTCATTAAGATCTTTTATATTAGTTTTGGCTTCCTTTAAACGTAACTTTCTCTACTTAGGACATCTTCATTTTTCTAAGGAATTTTAAATATTGAACTTCTTTGTCCAAATTCCGGTTTTTGCTTTTCTTACTGGACAAGTTAATTTTCCGCAATGTGAACTTCAGAATCTAAAAAAGAACTTAATAAATAAACAATTCAATTCTATGCATTTTTTAAATTTCTCTGCATTTTTTTAATTTCACAAATCGTAATTTCAAATTATAAGTAATACAAGGAATTTAAAAATTTGACAAATTTGAAGTTGATCAAGTTATAAAGGTTTAAACTTAACATTTAGGCAAGAATTTTTAGTTGTGTAATTATAAACGAATGTTTGGCGTAGCTGTTTCTTAGTATTATTCGTGATAATTTTGTTCAAAATGCTTTTAAACATTATACTTTATACAAAAAAATCTTAATGATTGTAATCGTCGCTTCATTAACTGGTATGGAAGACGATTCGGACATGGTAAATGAAAAGGGAACAAAGTTGTATAATTTTGATATAAAAAAACATAAAATTATTAATCTAACATGTACATGAAATTATATTATTACACTAATAATAATTCTAAAGACTTCATATAAAAAGAAACATTACGAGACATTTATTCAGCTAAATCTACATGGTGTCAATGGGGTACAGTGAAGATTTATTAATAATTTAGACACGAATCCTCATTCAAAAGTTTGCTAAGAGTTTTAAAAAATTGCTCACTTTTTCTTGGTCTGAGAAGCGGAAAACGAGCAGATAATGAAAATGGAAAAACAATTAGACAACAGGAAACATTTCGGATATAATTCTTCACCAATTATAATTAAACATGCAATAAATTTAATATAATGATAGAATAATATATGTAAGATACACTTTATCAAATTACAATTAAAAATACTCTCTTCAGAAACACATTTAGATAATTATTCAGAAACACATTTAGGTAATGTTCACAATGTTTTAGTCGACGCTACTTTTATTTACAAAGGTTCGAAAATAACTCGCATTTTGACAGAGACGACTTTTTAAAAAGTAATATATTTATTAGCTTTCAAAAAAATAACATATTTATTAGTTTTCCATATATTTGTAAGTTGTACAAAACTTTAAATATAAAAGTATTCAAAATTCCATTACTAATCATGATTAAGTCAGTCTTTAAGAAGGCAAATATCTCGTGAAATGACGAGATATTTCAAAAACACTTAGTTGTGCTGTTGTGTAACATCACCGATATACTTAGGCTGGCTTTGATAAAAAGGATTATAGATATTTTTTGCCAGAATTATTTATGTATAATTAGGTAGCTTAGAGATATTTGTTATGAGTTAATTGAGGCGGTGTCAATTTGGACATTATGTAATTTTGTTGCCAAACTTTGAAAATTACTACCCGACTATATGTTACAATGTTACATACCAACTGTCAATTTAATTATATAAATATGCTGGCAATCATGTGATAACAGCCTTTTTAGTTAACATTAATATACTATATCGTCACAAAATTAATTTTTTAATTTTATTTTGTCTATGCATTTGTATTAACCTAATTTAAATTTATAATCATTTACCGAGTTTTTAATCCACTGTAACCTTCGGATTATAGTATATTAAAGATGAAAGTTTATTGAAAAACAAGCTTAAAGAAAAATACTTTTTTAATCTTTCTAGTTTTGAATGCCAATTTGTTGAAATATCAGTAAATAAATAGAAACCAAAATATTTCTAAGTTATAATTTTGAAAGAAACAGAAAAAAATTAATAGAAGCAAAATTCTGAAACGTATTTTGAATAGGTACACAATTATAATAGGTATTCGCGCGGTATTAGCTCCACTAAATAAATTGTTTGAAGAAGATATGAATGACGACGGTATTGTACCAGATGAATGGAAGAAACAATGTTATGATGGCAGACGAGAATTATTATACAAGCAAGAATATTATTTGATATTAATTAGTATTGTTACAAAATTTAGGTAAATTACGTAAGGGAAGGTCATTATGAATAGTAAAACATAATGTCTACATTAATAATTTGTTAAAACAATTGCGAGCGGGTTTTCATCCCAAATTTAAGGTTCAAATAATTACATTGTTATTCCGGCACAATATAGATACGATTAGAAATTGAAGAAAATTAATTATCAAATCTGAATAATATCGCAATGAAATTCTATCTCTAAGCGGGATACAAAATATTACATTGAAAAACTAAGCTGTTGGGTAAAAATGTTATTTTATCATTTATCCCTTGGATATTTAAATTTATTTAATACATCAAATAAAATGTAGATTGAATAGACATTATCTTCGAATGTAGAATAACATCAGTTGCCCGGTCCATCCATACATTTATATCTTCTCTCAGATAGAGATGCGAACAGGGATAGAGCGAGTAAGCCACGACACGGTAATCTTGCTGTAATTACTAATCACTTCTCAGGATGCTTTATGGACTATGACTAAAGGTGGTTATTGACGAATATCCATGCAGTCTAAATAACACGATTGTAAGCTGAAATCTTTCCGTGAATTTTAAAACCCCTTGTAACTTTAGTAAAGTGGAGCAGCGCGAACGATTTACAAACAGTTTATACCGCTGATGAACAGTCGAACGTTCTCAAAATATCCCTCAAATTCTTGGTCAAATCGCTTGGTTTGATAGATTTCCAATCCTTTCAAATTCTAACGATCCACATGAAAAAGGCGATCGACCTATATACAAATATATGTTAATGGAATGAAATTATCTTGGCAACAAATATATTTTTTAATTGAAAGTTACCCAAATGTAAACTTTCTAATTTATTTGTAACTACTGATTAATTTGAAATATTTTTGAAGATAAACTTCTTAACGATGAGAGTGAAATATGAAGTTCACAACGTCCTTCATGTGATGTTTGTGACATCAGAATACCAAGAGTATATCGCGAGAAACAAGAAAAATAGGTACTTAGCTAACAACCGAGTAAGATGGATGAACACGATACAATAAGAAAAGAAGAGTACACATGCGCCAAAACAAAAATGGCGCTCATTACAAAATTTATCAGCTGTTTCGTACGGTACGTATATTAAAAGTAAACAGTCAAAATCTGACGGGTAAACAAACAAAAATGGCGCCCACTAC
Organism: Druceiella hillmani; assembly: GCA_039881145.1. Lineage (NCBI taxonomy): Eukaryota > Metazoa > Arthropoda > Insecta > Lepidoptera > Hepialidae > Druceiella > Druceiella hillmani. The sequence goes on along the minus strand of JAYKKI010000028.1, from coordinate 24,061,590 downwards.
TCGTAATTCTATCATCTGTTTCATAAATTATGTGTGAAAAAAACAAACAGTAAAAATTGTGCATCCATACTATATCACCTGTTTTTAATATTATATAAGTATCTGTTAAAAGTAAACTGTAAAAATGTTGTAAATTTATTTATCTATTTATGATTGATTTATCCTTTTAATGATTTAGTTAACGTGGTTAACAGGGAACTATCTCATAGGCTAATTTAATTAACAATTGTCTGGATAAATTGATGTCAACTTTTCATTTTTTAATATGTACACCCACACAAACACGCACGCACACACACACACACACATACACACATACACACACACACACACATATATATATATATTTATATATATATATATATATATATATATATATATATATATATATTTATATATATATATTTACATTACAAAAATTAAAAAATTAAACTTATTTGCCAATATTTTCCTACTGATAGTTTACAAAATAACTACACCATCGAGCACCTGCTCGACGGTGGCCTGATGATGAATTCTGGAGGTATAAAATTTAACTTCTGTGACTCCAGATATTGGCTTCTTTCGTCCACTTTTTCTCCCTGCCGCTTTACTTCTTAATATATACTTACAGTTTAGATCGCCAAAGAAATTTATTTTCTGTCACGTGTACTGAATCTGAATAGGCGGACTTATTTCTTGTTATTTCTAATTATAACAAAGCCACATAATCTAAACGAATGGTTAGTTGAGATTTTATATTCTGTTTCATCTAGATTATGTTCTAATCGATTAGTATCGATTAGGACATAATCTAGACGAGACAGACGATAAAATCTCAACTAACCTAAAAAATTCCCACAAAATGACAGACAAACAAATGTACAAATATCGGATTTACAATTTTGTGTAGGATAATGACAATAACAACTTTAAACAAATTTCTCTCTTATTTCTGCGATATGAGAAACTCTGCCGATGCCACATTTTTTACAATTTGGTACTACACTTTTATTTAATTTAACGTCTTTAAGATATCAACCATTAAAACGTTGAAGTTATCGTATAGTGCACATATATCTTAGCTCGACATCATTTTTTTAGCTCGATATCTTTTTGTCAGCATGTTTAATTTCGAAAATTTTTCTCATTGCATCCATACATATAATTAAACCATGAATTGACCAATTCTCCTTTTATTTAGCAGGTGTAACCGGTTACAAATCTTTAGAAAATCTGACAATCGTAAGCTTGAAAAAAGAGGTTAAGGAAAAAAAACATTAAAACAAAAGACAACTTACAGTTTTTTTAATATAAATTTAGATGTTTGTAAAAAAATGCATAAAGTGATTCTTTTTTGCTTCGAGCTATTCGTTTGCAATCAAGCATTAAAACTTATCACACAACGTTAGAAACGTTGAAACTTCTTGAACGTCAAAGGAAACCATACGTATATACTAAAGATTTAAACTTTATTATCTGTCATGAAAGCAAGAGTATTGGACTCTCTTCGGTTTTGTGTCGAGCTCTATCAACAGAAGAGTACATTTATATCAATGCTCAGACTTGGCCATCATAATTATCTAATAGCCATCATAATTATAAGTTTTGTTATATTTTCGAAAGTTATAAAGTGTACAAGTATTTTAGTAAGAGTAATAAATTAAATTGATGTTATTCTCAGTAATATATTTATACAATAGTAAGGCATCTAATGTTTGGAACAAGGTTATATAACGTATTATACATATCTCCAATTTCTTGGAGACATTTTACAGACATAAACTATGGACTTTACAAAATTCAATGATGTGTATAATTACATTAAAAAATATTAAGCCTGGCATCCAGTCTCCAGTTTGTTGGTAGCCAGACTGGAAAAACATAGCTTATTCACGCCCCAGCAGTTCCTGTTTGTATATACAATACTTAAATAAATGAATGAATAATAAACAAGTATTGGTATTTTGAGGCACTATAGAAATTGCTATTAAATTATGGCGTTTGAATTTCGCATTGCGTTCAATTTTAACCCTTGCTTCCGCTTTTTTTTTTAAATTGGTTCTGAAAATATACATTTCTAATCTAGTAGAATCAATATTAGCTTTTGTGTCCGAATTTAATTACATATTCTAGAGTCACTATTATTAGTTTTCTATTGGAGTAACTTTAGCATTCGGAGTCAAAATACTTGGTAATTTCATTTATGTACATCCCGAATGCATTTAATATAATTATGTTACAAAGGTATATCTGCCAAGTTCAACCGCCAGTGAAACACAATATGTGACAGAGATCAATAACTCAGATAGTTCTAGATACACTGAAGGAAGAAGCCCTGATCAATAACTCGATATATACTTGCTAGGTTCTTTGCCTAATGACGGAAAATAATCGTAGTGTAAATACATAACGAAGCGAACGATAATAGTTTGTTTACGAATGGGATAGTTTCTTATTTGTTTGTAATATTCATCAATAAGTTCCAATCACATTTCTCTCAAAATGTTGGTCGATTTTTTTTCACTTATCCACTTTTTATTCACTTATCCATACCCATATAAGCCCACATTAGCAGGAACGAAAGTTGTTGCATAACCACATGCTGTTCGCCTCGATTTTATCACCTCTTCACGGTGGAGAGCAAGTAATAGGAGAAGAAAGTAATTAAAGTTCAGATAGAGCAATCTGATGCTGAATGCCGCGCTGTTTATTTAGAGGAATAAATAATTAATAGTAACCAGCAACCTGAACCATGAATACCAGGGTTTACAAATTAAACAGTTGAACAATCAGACAAATCGGTTGTGAAATATTGATTTTCACGTGGAAATGTGACAAAATTATTTAGCATTTTACTACTTTCCAGACAATAATGTAATTTGGACATTTGTAAAAATGTTACAGGGATAACTTTCGGCGTGAGTCTTTTTTTTGTTAAGCTCTGTGACATCGAATGTTTATTGACGAAGAAATATTTAAAGAGTATTCTTGGTCAGTAAACATTACATTTTTATGGATGAGCCTTATGGACGACGTAAAGAAATGTCTAGTGCTACGTAACAAACATGTTTAGTCGTTATTTAGGCGATGTAGACAAAAATAAAATATCAGATAAAGTCAAAAGAAAGTAGGCCAATTTTTGTTACAAATATTACTTACAATATTTAGTTTTTCCTCCCCTGCAGTGAGTCTCGCGAATTTAAAAATTTGTTTCAACAAATACTGCAAAGTCTATTTATGATTATATTGCAATATTTTTAGTAGTAAAATTATTAGAAAATACTATCTATAAAATGTATGCCATGAGGAATTCGCCCATCATTTTCGAAAGTACGATTTTCCGTTCTTCTTTTGTAACAGAAATCCCTGGCAATATTAATGGGTCTGTGAAAAATACGCCATTTTTAACCCAAAACACCAAATTTGCATTCGCCTAATCCTTGTATTCTAATTACCCTGCAATTAAAATTTGTTTAGAAACATTAATAAAGCTTGCAAAAATTTATTGTAGCCAAAATTAATTTTTGTTAGCTTCGTCGTCAATTAGAGAATAGAATTTCGTCTTCCCATCGCCAGGTTGACTATTACCATATGGGATATTTTGTACATTTCACTCACTCATATTTTTTTAGAATTTTTGAATGGGACGAAGATGCCAATATGTTTAAACCTGAACTATAATAGTAATTATAATTAATATTTTAAGTTATAACTAAAAAAAGTCTCGAGCAATATTAAAATTCTTAAAAACAATAATTTAAACATTCGTTGCGGAATAAATCCAGCTTTTGTCTTTATATAAATGACTGTAAAGCAAACAGAGAAAAAAAACATGTTGAATATTTGTTGAACAATTGAAACAAGCATAATAAATAATATAACGAATGCCACAATTGTGCACTGTTACTTGCGGCAATGTTGTAAAAACTCAATTTATGAAAAATTAGGTATTTAAGGACAAATATTAAATATTTTGATATGAAATCCTAATCCAGTCCTTTGAAAATATTTGAAGGATTTTCTTCGGATGATATCGTATTTACGGAAATAAGTATACAATTTTTCACTAAACGTCGAGTTCATGCAACTAATAATTTTATATTTATCTACCAGCAAGTATGTCCAGCACAAGAAAGCATAAAGTAATGTTCATTTTTAAAATAAAATTGTTTTCAAAACAATAGTTGAGCCCCAGATGAGAGCAGTCCGTTAATCAAAATATTATATAGCCCAAATAATATTATTATTCAACCCGAATGTTTGTTTTACGTGAAATTTAAAAAAAAATGTAGTTTTTTTGTGAAAAATTAAATTTTAACTTTTTTAAAAAAAAAAGAAATGAAGGAAGGGAAATTTTAAAAGGAATGGTGATTCAAACTTAGGTTTGTACGTTTATTTGATTTTATTTACATGTTTAGTAGAAACGAGAAGTGGAGATTTTGAAATGTACTTAGAAATAAAAACGAAATAAATAGTTTTACAATAGGATAATGTAAAAAAAATATGGTACCCTTTTCTGATTACCCATTATTTCCTTTATTTTTAATTTTTTTCGAAAACCTATTGCAGCTATATTTATCTCTTCAAGTCTATGAAAACATTAACAATTCCAAATAACATTATAAGTTTTTACAGACTCAAAAGCACATATTTACCAAAAATATTAATAAGTAATAACATAATGCAAGAGGATAAAAGGAGTAAAAATTATTTCACGGTGACTTATGATTGATTTTACACTAACAAATTCATAAGGATAAGAAGAGACCGTAATAAATTACAGTTGTATAATATATATATATATATATATATATATATATATATATATATATATATATATATTAGAGAAGTAACGGAATTCTGCTTTGCGTCAGCAAATGCGGAAGTTCAAACATTCGCTTCTGGTTCTGCTTCTGCTTATTTTACAACGGAAGTACTACGCATAAATATTTATTTCTTTACGATACGTTTGGCCGCGTGCAGTGCGTTGAGGTGACAGGTTGCGATTTGTCGAGTGATCTGTTTCGAATTAGTGTACGTGAGATCGAACCCAAAATGAAATTCTGAAACTTAAAGATAATATTATATTACACCTCAGTAAATAAACAATGGAGACACTTGTTCCGGAGGATTGATTAAACGTTGAAAAGTACGAGAATATAAGGATTCCTTTTGAGAAGTCACGAGTGAATTCAGCTTTTCTCCAATTATAATGTTCGTCCGTTATACCATTTAAACAAGTTATTATTAGTACTTTGCAAACGGAGGAATCTAAAATTTACACATCAAATGCCTTTACAACACATACAAAAATTATGTACGAAATTAATGCCAGATTTAGTGATTTGGACCATTTTTATGTGTTATTTCTATATATTTGGATCCAGGATGCAATACAATATTTTTTGATGAGATAATCAAATACAAGGTTGAAACAAAATAAATTAGAATTTTATCTAACAAAGAAAAGAGGTTTGTGTGCTAGTCCTCAGTTTAAGAAAAAGAAAGAAAATCATACTATTGGAAGCACTCATGAACATCAGATTTCCATATAAAAGAATTGGCACTATTTGGGGATGTTTAAGTCTGTTTTAATTTCAAATAGTGAAGAAGATATTGATTACCGAAGACCTGGTAATAGAACCTGCTGATACGATAAAAGAGGTGCTGCAGAATTTTAACAAGGAAATATTTTCCATTAAAGGAAAATCATTTGATGTGATGACGAATGAACGCTCAAAAATATTCAATTTTTCTAACATTAGTCCGGATATTTTTATCAGTTTCACATAGCAGTGTCATAAGCAAATAATTATTCAGCGGCGCAGCTCTAATTTATGATGAACAAAGGAGTAGATTAGGTGGAGAGAGGGCTACAAAAATTGTATTTATTACGTACACTTTGTATTCCTGAGTTTTCGATATTAATATTTTTATAACACTTAAATAAATGCCTACACATGGAAGTTAGTTACCATTTATACAGGATTTCTTTTCATTTTTAAATAAACAGTATAAAAAATAACTTAGCTTTTAGTATGTACTGACTGACTTCTGCTTCTGCTTTCATCATAGCTTTCACTAAATATCTGTTTTCGTTTCTGCTTCCGTTATGTCATTTCTGGTACATATCTAATATATATTCTATTACATTTCTAATACATTCAATTTGTAGAAATTTTTTACAATAAATTAAGTATATGTTATGTGTATATTGCTTTTTAAATATTTTCTTAATTAAAGCTAAACTAAAAACAGTTAAAACCTATTAACATAAACGACTAATTTATTTCTATTCAAATATATATTACTGGCTACTTTAATATAATAATATAATCACTTTTGTGACTAATTAAAACTTAGGCATTTTGAATGAACCACTTAGTATTTTAATATAACGAGTTCAAATGATTTCATACGTTCAGGTTGTCTAGTGTTATTACGTTCGTTGATAAATTATTGTGGCTTTGAAGTTTCTTATACTTTGATGAGAGTTTGTAAACTCTAAAATATTGTTTGGAAATATCTCAATCTCATTATTACGATAAAGATCAATATTACAGATTAACATTTCTGAAAACATTGAATGTTTTGGATTTTGGATTAACTGGAGCATCTCCTGTATATCATAAATGAATACCGGACGTATAACTTGCTTAATGTACACAAATAACTTAAAGATTTTAGCCATTCACAATATTAGATTAAATGAATTTCATTTTGTCATTTGGACCTTTGATATCGGGAAATGTTTAACTGATACTAATTAATAGATTTATAAGTTAGAATGAAGCTAAAAACCAGCAGCCTTGTACAAGTCGTCTTAACAATTAGGATTTTTTAATATAACAAAACATGAAAGGGAACATGAAATTATTATTATTCTTTAAACTCTCCTACTATTGTTCTCTCATTAAGATAACTGTCGTTAATATATAGATTGTATATTAATTCACTAAGGGGTATCGCCTAAGCCACTGCGAAAAATACAAGAGAACAATATGAGAGAACAGGATACAAAATAAATAAATATTTAACTGAAAACTATGGAGAGAATTAAATAAATATGAAATGTAAAGTACAAGTAATAAATCTGGAAATTTTTCGAGGAAAATTGGCGTTTCTGATTAATTTTGTAGTTGTTGTTTTAAGCAGGTGTTTATATAATATTCATTAGACAATTTCTGGTTATTCATTTTTGACTGTCGAGCGTGTTGGACGTGTTGGATATTCATTTTCGACTGTCTAAATTTTAAAATAATTTTTTTGCTTTTACTGTGGACAATATGATCTATTTTTATATTTCTATTATGCGGCTCATTATATTTTTTCGAGCCTGTGTGAAAGTGGCTAAATGGAAATTACATATATTCCGCTCTTAAAAAAAGGTAGAAGATTGTTCTAGGTAAAGAAAGTCTTGTGTATTCATTTGACGACTGTCTAAATTAATTTTTTTAATTATTAAATTAATATAAACTACAAGTAATAAATCCGGAAACTTTTTAAGAAAAATGGACGTTTTTGATTGATTTTTAATTTATAAGCAATTGTTTTTCAGCAATTTATTAGACAATTTTGTGGTTAATAAACGCTTGTTGTGGTTAACAAAAGTCTTTGCTAACAGCTCAACTGAAGATGTTGTAATACAACGAAACTTAGGTCGTGGTAAAGACCTTAAAGAAAGTAGAAATAACACTACATCACGTAATTTCATTTAATTGTGAATAACAAATTTCTACAAACTTAACGCCAAATATTTTCAATAGTTAACAAACGTGTTGGTTGTCCATTTACGACTGTATAAATTTTTAATAAGCTTTTACTATTGATTTCTCGCCATCAAGATTTAATTTCATATTTCTCTCAGTGCGACTCAAAATTGTTTGCGAGCCCGTACGCAGTTGACTAAATGGGCATTGCATGTATAAAAAAGCTTGAATATTTTTGAACGTAACTTTAACAAAACACAATGTGATGTAATAAGAAGATGTTGGAAAAATATTCAATAATCGCGTGATATTTTAAAGACTGGTAACTATGGTTTTCTCCGTTTGCCATACAAAAGAGGTAATAGACGTTTCGAATACACATATAGCTGAAAAGCTTTAAGTTTGAGCCGTAAATACTTATGGCACAAGAAATTAAAAAAACCCTTCTTTCACTGATATCCAGAATAACAAAGAAGACAATTTGAGATGCTAATAAAAATGTTGGAGGATGTCATTTTATATTGTGGGGCATTCAATTATATTCCTGTTTGAACTCAGTATATTATTAAATTCCAGAAATGTATCTTAGTTAAAATCTTTGGTCTGATATTATTACTAAATGGCAACTAAACAGACTTACTAGAACTGGACATAGTACGACTAAATAATTTATTTTATGTCTTCCATTGACATATCGCGAACAGTCATTGTAAGAAAATAGACTTACTCATCTAATGACTAAGAATACAACTAAGAATACACTTTAATCTTCTGCAAATTATGCGTCAACAATTTCAAATGCGGTGAATGACGCTTATGTGACTCACATAACATTGAATTTTAGAACGTTGCCACGTACGGCATAAATTCACACGGTTAATTTTTTCATATTACATACGAACGCATTTTGAGTAAATTAATTTTGTGGTAATAACTTTTCAGAATGGAACATATACAAATGCTCAAATATTTGCCGAAAGTTCTGGATTAAATATCATAATTTACTTGAGAATAGCAATTTTTTGTTAGACATCTAGCGTGGTGTCAAATCCAATGGAAGCAACGAAATATATTTAAGAATCACTTTTTTTGTCCATTTTACAAATACATTAAATTTTATTAATGAAAATTTAGTAAAAGAATTTATTTCGCTGCTACTACAAAGTTTTTGAAGGTGGAAAAACATTTAAATATTAGAAGGCGAGGTCTAAGTAACGCATTTATCGGGGTGAATACTTGTATAAACTTAATACAATATAATTCAAATGTAAAATCCGCCATATAAGGTGCAAATAAAGGCAGTTGAAAAAACATACGATTGTATTTCACTAACTAATCAACCAATTAAAAATAAGTACCTCATTGTACTTGTGCTTAATTGTTTGCATATATAGCGCACTTCAAGTTCATGCAAGTCTCCATTTTACAATACTTTCAAAAAATAAATAAAGATGACATAGATTATTCTTCGAAGGACTTAAGTTATCTAACTCTTATATATATGTAATTTTTACTCACTAATAATTAATTTGTGGTCATTAAACAATGATTATTTATCTACTTTATCTATGACAAATAATTTCCTGGAATCTAACAACCGATTGTCGTATTATGAAGACTATTATGTTTTACGAGCTAATCAGGTTCAGGTAATTGAGATGAAATCGAAGAAAATTTGTTAAAAGTTGATATTAAGCAAAATCAATAGTTAATTTAATAGAATAAATGTCAGCGTTTCCTCCCCGATTATTCACAATTTTATATTTACGTCTCTCCGGTATTTATTACAAAAATCAGGTATGAATTCAAAATAATGAACAAAATAGGCTTCTGGAATTGGCGTACCAATATTAGCTAGGAAAAAATGTTATGTAATTTTTTCTTACCTTAAAATTTAAGGAGTATTTTCGTGATACGTGCATCAATTGTAGAGGAATATAAAGCAATGGGCATTCTTTAAAACAAGCTATGACTTTAAATTTTTTCATGAGAAGAAAAATAGTGTCAAAACCTCAACTGATAAAAAATTACACTTTAATGAATAGGTGATGTCATTACTGTATTCCATTAAATATTATCTTTGCTCTTTTCGTTTTCCTCAAAAAAATACTGAAGGTCTTTGTCGGCACAAGAATTAGAATACTACCGAGAATATACACTTGTAAATGCAGTAGGGAATATCTACTGCTGGAAAAACACCTTACTCTATTCTTATTTCTTTTTTATTAAAAGGTGAAAGAATAAATGTATTATCAGTTAATCCAAAATATTTTACGTAGCCTCATGTGCTCAGCAATGCATGTTCTGTATTATTTCTTCCTAATCCAATTTAATTAATTTAAATACACACACACACACACATATATATATACATATACATATATATATATATATATATATATATATATATAATTTATTTCTTAGTGAATAAGTGACCCAATTTTGGGTGGTAGATGTTACCAATATGATTATGTAAATTATACGAATTATTCAAAAACTTTGGCATAATATCAAGCGTAAGATTTCTTCTTTTCGAAGAAAATAAAGCCAATCGAAATGTAAAACAATGATAGATAATTGGGTTTTTGACAATGAAGGAGAGAAACTAATATGTAGGACATTAAGGTCCAATAGCTTAAGTCGTGCAATAAAATGTTTTAGTTTACGTTCTGAAATGGTGAGGATATTTAATTAACCTCTTTTTATAATACTACAGTTTAACTAAATTTTACAGCTTTTTTAATTTAGTGATATATTCGTGGAAACAGGCAATATAACAATAAAGAAGAAGGCAATCAAGTTCGAGCAGAACTTGCGCTCTGAGGGTTCCGTGCCATGATATAAAATTACATTAAAGTTTAATACCCGGTCAAGTAAGAGTAGACCTCGTACTATGAGGGTGTCATACACATTTAGGCATTTATAAATATTAATGGTACATAGTATTTCTATAAAATAATTTTAATTTTTCGGAACATGTATATATACATATATATATATATATATATATATATATATATATATATATATATATATATATATATATATGTATATATCACATAAGAAATAATACATTTTTGAAGTGTTTATTGTGCTATAAGACTTCCCATTATGCCGACTTTCAAAATTGTAAGTCGACCGATAATGACTTATAACTTTTGATGATAAGTAAGTAAGGCTATGGTAAAAATAAACAAAAAATACAATTTAAAGGACCGTATGTTTTTGTGCGTGTACAAAAAACCTTGAATTTTTAAGAGCAATATATTCGTAACATATGATACATATCATATTAGTTTCAACTTGATGTTTCAACTCTTTTCTGGGGACAAGGGATTTAACAGGCCGACAGATGGGGCAAAGAAGTAATTCTATAAAGGTTGCTTTTTTTCATTTTGAATGATAAAAACCTAAAAATAAAACCGAAAAAAGTTGTTACGTGGTGATTACACGTTAAAGATTTTCCGAAAAAGAAAAACGACTTTTATATTAGTTTGTTCTTTTCCTCGCATTATAAGTCCTTTCTTTTTACCAAATAATTTTTTCGCTTTAGTTCAAAAGAAAGGACCATATATTTTTTAATGAGTCAGTGAGCGGATATAAACATAATTTATTTTTGAATATCTCTTTATTGCATGGAGTTAAACAATTTATTTACAAAACTATGGGGTCTAGATCATAGTATTTCATATTAATTTTTACTTGATAGTTGCGGCCGTTCCTGAGAAGAACTGTTCCTTCAAATAGACTGTATCAATAATACCACTGATTTTGCCTCGTGGAAAAGGAAAGTTTGCTATCACCTTTAATAAGGTTTCTGTGTAGCCTCCTAAATAAAATATATTTTTTAATATACTAAGATTGCCTCAATATTTTAAATAAACTTATGGCAATTGATTTTGTATTGAGTTTATTTAAAGTGACTAAACATAGTTATCCTCATTTTTTTGGCATACGCAATTAAAGTAAAAAGTTAGAACATTGCATTTAATTTTGGAGACTCATATTTTGCAAAGAAGATGATGTAATGCATTATATCAACATTATAGCTTTCAATGATATCCCACACGTCCAATACTAAATTGGAAAATAAAAAATACCTACAGAGAATTTTCATGAGATTTAAAAAATTTTAAATTTATTTTTATGATTTACTTAGGATATCAATGAAAAGAAAAATGCTTGGTTGCTGTAAAGAACTTTAGGTATTTCTGGGTTAAACAAAGAAAAATATTTAAGAAAATATTCTAATGGTCTTATTTATTCTATCTAAGTGCAAAACAATAGAGAGATTATAACTTAATATTCAATAAATTTAAATATAGCATTCAATAAACATAGTTGCCAAGCTCTCACTTGCAAATGAGTAAGAGCTTTGCTTCTCTTCTATTTCTCTAGCAAAGCTTTGCGAGGACTTAAATATTTTATCTCACTTCTTTCAGAGATAATTTTTAAAGACGAACTTAACCTTTTTGCAGCCCTATTTTGATGGAACTTAAACTTATTATTATGGAAGTAGGATGAAGTAAATACTACTTGACAGAGATGACTTAAAAACCTTCGATTTTTTTTTTATATTTATAATTTTTTTAAAATCAAAAATTTTGCGGCGCGTAAATTACCTTTTATGTATTACCTGTTATTTAAATAATTTTACGTTTTCTGTCTATTTCCATAATTTTTTCACAGGTCATTCCTAGTTCCTTTCAATTAGAGTACACCCTCACCAAATTTATTATGTAATTTTGTGTTATTAATTAGGTACATTTTAAAAGACCGTTTAATTTCTTGATTCTTAAAATTTATGTTACCATAATTGATGCAATTATCTATGAAACCTAAATTATAAAATCCAAATGCCACCGTTGGAGACCTGAGAAAGAGAAATACCACTTGCTTATTTTTTTTTAAATAATTATTATAATTAACTTTATGAAATAAAGTAAGTGAATAATAACAAAGTTAACAATTTTAATACACCTCTTACTCTGACAACCTGGTATTCGTCAGAACCTGAAAATCTCAAATCTAAAATTTTCATATTGCTGCACATCATTAGAGTTGAAACTCGATTTATTAAAAAATATTATTTCTTAAATATGTAAATCGTTGAATTTCTTAGTGAAGTAGTTCCAGGCAGTAATCTTCGCTTTCAAAAGAAGGAATAAAATGTAATGACTCCTGGATGGACCATTAACACATTTTTATAAAACTGTGAGAAAAACTTTTGTTAACAAAAAAAGGTGCGGAAGATACTTTTTACTTATAGCAAATATATCGATTGATTACAGTAATTATCGCACGCCAATATTAGTGAAATATTGTTACAAAAAATATTTTATGATCTATTAATCTTCGTTATTGAAGTACTTCATGGTCTTTTTACAATTAAAATAGAGATTTCTCTGTATTAAAAGTAGGTAAAAATATTAGAGGTAAGAATATTTCTGAAAATTTAAGGCAATTGAAATCACAATAAAAAGAATAAAGTAGAAAGATGAATACCGTTCCAAGAAAACTTTCGTCAAAAGATTCCGTGAATGATTCGCAAAAAGCGCAATATCCAGCCATGAAATTGTTGTGCATTTTTCCAACGCATTGTACATTTAATATTACTTCTCAGATGTATTCATAAATGCATTCAGATGGACTCAACAAAAGTTTGAAAGCAAAATCCTGTTCGCTTTGGTTATCATATCACTACGCTTTTCAAGAGCTCTATTACTGTAAGGACTATTGAATTATTCCGCTATTGAATAGATTTTCTCGCTATAAACGTTTATTGGGTAGTTTTCGTAGAAAAATACAAACTTGTGGAATGTTGTCAAATCGCTTAGGAAAAATAATTATGTATAATCTGAAAGCAATATGCATCCATCAAAATGTTTATAGTTTGTATTTAGAAATTTTGTTACAACAGAAGTCAATCAAGACCAACTCGGTCTTGATATAATTTCCATACGTCTATGAACTTTCGAAGTCTTATAATAAATTTATCTATTTATGCTGTTTGAAATTCTCATGATTAACACCTTTAACAGGCTTTGGATGGGATGTACTTTTAAATTTAATTAAATATTCGATATTTTTTTATTGATGTTTCTCAAGACTTAAAAGATAAGTGTGAAATGACTAAAATATAAATAACATAACTATTAAATAATCTTCAACCCTTAAGTTGCGGTTCTTGAAATTTTAAAGTTTCTTTTAATATGACAGGGAACAAATTATGATAAAATTCGTAGCACGAGACTGAAAATGACCTGATTATTCAACAAATACCTAGAAAAAAGAAGATTTAATTAAATTAGAAATTCCTAGGTAAAAGTCATTATGCAGACAAAAAATATATCACAAAACGTCACGGCTCTGCAATCCCAATTTTAGGGTCCAATATTGAAAAAGGAATGCCTATAATTTTATCATGTTCCTTCATCCATCCATTACAGTCTCTCAGTTTGCCACAAACTTACAGTTTTTGCTATTTTTGACCTAAAGTCATCAAATTATACAAAGGTACAAAATGGGAGTGAAACATTTTTCCGTTTTTTAGCGACCGGTATATAATTGAATAGGTCTTTTAATAAGATTGATGGTAATGCTGAGACTTCAATTTCCATTTTTTTCATTCATAAGGACCGTTTGTTCAGTGTCAAGTTTCGAGAGACGTGAATTGTGTTTCGTTTCTGTAATTGTTGAACAATTACAGAAACGAAACACACTATGGATTAAACAATTTGAAAAATTGTGGGGTTCTTGTCTACTCACTTGTTTGGTGGCGGGTAAATGGTGAGTTTACTTATATTTGAATTAATAAACTTCCCATTTCTTCAATGTGAATCGAATTTTATTTGTCAAAATACAGTTACGCTAAGAAAATGACACAACTTTGTTTTATAAATGTAATTATTTTAAAGAAATATATAACTTATTCATTTGTATAAATCCTTTGATAATAAGGGAAAGCTCAATGAATTTTAAGTGGAATTTGCACTTACTAAATTGATACTGGTGATGAAAAGTGATGCGATCTATGATGATCGTGATGTTTGACTTGTCATAGCAAACGACAATATTTATTGCAAATCTGAAATTTTAAGAATCGATTTATCAATATGTCTACCTTAAACTTAGAACTTGCAAACTAGGAGTATAACAACTTGTGGCGGCTACCAATCTATTTATAATGACACTCAAAGGAAAAAAGATTATAAATCATATTTTTTGGTTTGAATTTGTATTTAAATGTTTTTATTATTGTATTTATTATTTTTCTTAAAACAGTATCTAATCATTCTATTTATTTAATAACACATTTTTTTAATATCGAAGTTATGAGTAAATTTATTGAAGAGTAATTGCAAACAGTCGGTCTGCGTTCTGACCACCGTATCGAAGCTGTGACTACTAATAAAGTAATGTTATGCTCAAATTTGCATAGTTGTCGAAATAATCTTCTAAATCGCGCTATCCATTTATTTGTCATGGCAACATATTGCAATAAAGGCCGAACCACCAGTGGTAATATTGTTGGATTTGGCACATTATTAAGTTCTGGTGAGAAAAATGATTTTGTGTTAATGACGGCGACGCTTAATTTGAGTCCAAATACGATGAACAATATAATAAATAAGAAATAAATAAATTTTGGCAGGAAACTATTTAGAAAGGGTTCTTCAAGAAGCGTAATTTCGTAAAAATAAGCAAAAAAACCATTTGGCCACGAGTCGAACTCGTTATTTGATCTAAGGATGCATTAGAATTCACAATGAAAATGGTTATAAAATGTGATACTAATATAGGCAATAAAAAAGGCGCTCATTTATATGAATACGTTCTCAAGGTAAAATGACAATAATATCTGCATGCTACTAGTTTTATTAAACGTCTTACTTGCCATAATGTTGTCTATTAAAGCACTATCGGAAAAGATACTACAATTGTGATATCGGAGGCGTATTCGTAATTGACGTATTCGTCGACGAATTACAACTAACGAAAGACAATATGGCTACTATATATTTACAATTTGTAAAAATAACATTAAAGGAATGCAAAACGGTAACTTGATTGATTAAAGATAATTGGTTATCTTTAAAACTCTTCTATATTTAATGCTAATAGAAAATACTTTTTGATCCGGATTACTAAAGAAGGCTTTAAATAAATTCATAGAATAATTTTATGATAAATTATCCTCTATCACAAAAGTCTTGGTTAGAGCCGTAGATTAACATGAAAAACCAATACCTCCTTTCAAATACATCTGCAAATATTTCTCTTTTCAATCAATTTTTTTTATCTTTTCAAATACGCAACAACGACCAGAAGCTATCGAGGTGGCTATTTTACTGACCATATCACTGAATCTCTTATAAAGGAATGGTGGTTAAGACAGATTTTCAGCTACGAAAAACATTGTAAAAACGTTGTTTTAAATATATTAAATTCTTTCCTTTGAAATTCCGCTTTTTGAAAAGGTAGTTCAAACAGACAAATCGAAATCGAAACGAAAAAATCGTACAACACTTGTTTAGTATCGTACAACTCTGTAATGACTGTAAAGCCAACTTCGACAGTAAATCAACGTGTTTTCTTCATTAGAAACATCAGATGAAAGGTATGAAAATTAATATCAGCTTTCAAAATCATACTTTGTTGTAAATAATAAGTAAATATTAGGTAATAATTTTTTTTCATAATTTTAGATTTCATATTTTCGGACGTATATTAGAAAATTTTGAAAAAAATATATAAACCCCGCCTCCTCCTGCCAAAATTACTCAACTTAAAATTAAAAAAATATCTTTATTTAAAAGATTACATAAATAGAGTAGGAGGAAAATTATAGCAACGATTTCCTATTGTAATTATTTTTTAAATATTCACCATATTTTGCATATGAAAAATGCAGTAGGTAATATATTTATATTTTTCTATATTCACCGCCGATTTTACAGAAACAATACGACTTAAAAACTTGAAATACCGTACAGTAGTATACCTTATCATATTTCACCAGCTAACTTTTTAAACTATCCATATGAGATTTAAAAGAAGAGTAAATAAAAGTGAAACTTAATTTCTTAATTACTTTTTAAGTCTTATACACATGTGGGTATCATGCGAAAGGACGTAGTATGAGAAATACAAAAGTATTCTTTCATAAATTTAAATTGCGTATTTGAAATGTTATTCCACAAAATATGCAAAAATAAAACATATCCATAGTTTCTGAAATGGAGATAGCTCCATTTCGGAAACTACTGCGGCAATAATATTTACAAAGACAGTTTAATAGCATTTATATAATATATTTATCGCTATAGTTTTCTTATAACTTTTGCACGATTTTCTAAATACTTATTCATATTTTTCATAAGGGTCGTTTTGGGAAAATAGAGAAGTAAACATATTTCTTTGCTTATTTTTTAGTATATCGTCGAAGATGTGATACCTAAAATTATAAAAAAATACTTTTAAGACACGATCAGTTCTTTAAAAAAATACTTCACAATATGTGTGAAATAAAAAAAAATTCGAAATTAAAATTTTTCACTTTTATCTAGTGAAATATGTATGCTTAACATGTCGTTTTGCTATCCCACATTTTAAGTTCCCTCCAACTGTTTCTGAGAAAAATGTTCATGACTGACTAACAGACAGGCATGCGAGTAACTTGTAAGGGTTCCATTTTTCCTTTTGAGTTACGGAAGCCTAAAAAACCACAAAATTCTATTTAATGGAAGATTGAAATCAAACGCGATGTCACGTTTACTATGTAATATGATTTGAATAAGGCAAGTGTATAATTATCCTAGAAAAAGAACAAATTTATTTATTGTATTTAATAAAATATGACTTTAAAATCAAATAATCGATTTCGTATCTTGGTTGCAATATTTACAGATAATGAAGAAAATCATTCATTAACTCTCAAAGTAAATTTTACCAACATTGCAGTTTTGAACACATTTCCTAGGTTTTTTTTAGAATTAAACTGTTTAATGGTCTATTACTGAAATTTTTAAGAAAGACACGGTTTTGGTTAAACGAAAATTTTGTTTCACATAGCAGAAATTTTATCCTAATCAGCCTTTACTTATAATAGGTTCAGGGGTATTGTCAGGGGAATAGTAAATCTGGTAATTGCTACATAATATTTGCAGATATATTTGTCTTTGTTTTTGACGTTAATCTGCTACTATAACCGAGATTTTTGTGGTAGGTGATAGTCTACCTGTTTTATAGTAACCGTAGGCTAACATAAAACTATATAATATAATACATAATAACGAAATACATAATAACAAAATACAAATAACAAAATACCAAAATACATACATAACAAAATACAAAATACATAAATAACAAAATACATAATAACTAAAATCTGTGCTTTTCGCATTAAATGCAGAAAAGTTTTGTTGATAAGTAGTAAAAGAAATCAACTGGTAATTTATCGATACTTAAACTGAATTGAACCGATCGACTGTCGCATAAATGATATAAAGTATTTATTATTTTATTTTCAGCGTGTTTTGTAACGAACATATATTCAAATTATTTCTCGAGTTCACGATTGTTTAGCCTTCTTTTAGTTTCATAATATGGACCAATTTTCTGCTCCAAGAAATTTTGACCAAGAACCTTAATTGTAACTCACTTTTTGAGATTTTATAGGAAAACGCGGTACGTAATACGAAAATACCGAATTCTCACAATCCATTTTGTCTTCGATATTATTAAAATTTCTATTAAACAGATATGATGATTAGACATTTTGTTATAGGAAATAAATAAAAATTCAAAAACCAAACATAAAATTATCTTCTTTTTTGGGTGTCTTTATAAGTAGTTTTGGTCGCAGCTACAAGTGGTCATTGGGGTCTTTAGTTCTAATTTTCTAAATTTAAAATTAATAGTTCAAAGTGCTTAAGTTACGAAAAAATAGCGTTACTAGAAATATACGTGGTGTGTTGGGTTAATCACAGGCATACTGACTTTGACGAAGCGGCTTACCGCTGGATCCAGACTTCGGCTCCCGGCCGCTAATAATGTTTGTATATTCCATAAACGAGTGACAGTCTACAGAGACACTGATGTTAGAAGCTACACATTTCGATCGTCAAGCAGCTTGCTCAGTATGGATATTATCGGCCTATTGTTTTTTCTAAATTTAGAGAATTCTCAAATAATATAGCAGTGGTACTTAATTTTATAATTTTTGAGAAACTCGTAATAATTTTATGCCTATGTCCCATATTTTGGCAATGTATTTACATCTCGAAAATAAAATAGCTCTCAATGTAAGAGTTTATAATAATAATTTCTGAAAATAATATTTAAATCAGTTTAGATGATATGGGTATCTCAGGTTAAAGCATAAATTCTTAGAAATAAACGAGGTTTTTTTATACAAACGGATATCTCATTTCCGTAATTCATAGTGTCCAACTTTTAAATAAATAATGTTAACTATGTTAAATAAGTAAATATTCCACAATTAAATGAATGGCAAAGATCATCTTTGCTAACAGCCCACCTGAAGATGTTGAAATACAACGAAACCTAGATCATGGTAAAGAACTCAAAGAAAGTAGAAATAATACTATATCATGTAGTTTCATTTAATTGTGAATAATGAATTTCTACAAAATTAACGCCAAATATATTCAATAAGTAAATAATGTTAACTACATTCACTCTGTAATATATCCAGGCAAATATATAACAGTATTTTGTAGCATATATTTATATAAATATGCATAATCTATAGTTGACATTTATACAGAGACGTACAAAAGTCAACTATAGATATAGATACTAGTGAATATTAGCAAATAAACAAATATTTGAAAAAAATACAAAGGAAATCACAGAAACAACTGGGAATTATTATTATCATATATTTTCCACAAAGTTTCGCAACATTTAAATGAAAAATTCGCAACAGTTTCATTCTTGCTTTTAATGTTCCTTCTGTACCAAAGATCCAGTGTTACTTCACAGACGCGTCTATAATTCTATTCAGACAGACTCGACAAACGTGTGAAAGCATACTCGTGTTTGCTTCAGTAATCGCATTGCCATGCTCTCGAGAGGTGCTGGAGCAAACTTAGCTGTTAACGGTGCGATACATAGTCCACGTGAAAAATTACGAAATTGTTATATAATAGATTTCAAGAACACCAGAAAAGACGTACTTTCACTTAAATTTAAAGTCCTGTTTTCATTACGTTTATTTCTAGAAATGCTTATGATGATGCTAGATTAATTATTATCTTATGATAAAAGAGTTCAAAAAAGACTTAAAATTTTTAAAATAATATTTCTATTCCCTATTTAAATAGTCCTTGCTAAAAATTTATATTTAATACCTGAAGGATTAAAATAAAAGTGATATTATTCTGTGTAATTTGAAACTATATAAAATAAAAAAAATATCTTTAATATGTAACTACTTTCAATACACTTCAGTGTCCCAGAAAAACGACATGAATTAAAAGATCTCATTTAAAAAAGTTTGCATATAGAATTATCCCCTTTCCGTGAAAGAATTAACTGTTTCTTTTCAGTGATTGCTTTCTACGTAATAGAATAAAGAAATTAATGATGGTGACATAATTTTATAAAACAAAGCATGTTATTCTCCATTACTCATTTTTATTACTTCTGTAATGGTACTATAATATGAATGCAAAGCATTGTTTTAATTTCCGCAAACGAAAACAAATTACATAATAGATAAATTTTCCACGCTCGTTATTTGAAAGAAAAATAGAAAAAAAAGACACTAGGCTTCACTGAATTTTGATAAAAATATATCTGGTTAGTTTTATGGTAAGCTCATGTAAGTATTTCTTCCAGTCTTCAGAAAATACCCGAAAAACGCTATGTAGCAGGTATAACTTTCTCGTGCGCCTTATATGCAGAGTCGTATCGTTTAGAAAATATAAGGCATGTGAAACAATTTTTACTAATTTTTTGGGCATAAAATCATTAAGTGCATTGTACGTTTAGAAATGTTTAGACGGTAATATTACAACATATTATACGGAATTACAATTACCGTCTTCATGTGAATTGATGTAACCACCATCTTTATATGACCAATGATTACTTTCCAAGAAGGAAACTGTCTTACCAAACCTTATTTTTTAAATTAACAAAAAAAGATCATATTTTCAAGTTTTCACTAGAATTTCATACGAAATTTAATTCGACTTTATAGTAAGTATTGATCATTTTACACTCAATAAGCTACGGCACAACAGCTGAAGAGGATGGTACGTAACATTTATTGATTCAGTGTCTGTACATAAGAGACATATATATTTATATACTTTTACCCCAATATCTACCAATACATGGTATAATTAAAGTAGTGTATTATTAAATAATGGAGAATATTAGAAGAAAAAATTTAATTTCAAATTCTTGACTAGAGACCAAATATTTAAACAACTAGATGTATATTTGTCTCCTAATAACATTTCTTGTACGGATACAAAGACTTTATATTTCTTTAACTTTTGTCCTTAATTTATCATTATATTGCCTTTTTAAAAAAGAAAAACGAAACACTTACAAGATTACTCTTATGTCCTCAATTTGCCTGTTCGTCAACACCGTTTTCCTCAAAAAAGTTGACGAATTAGTTTAAAATATACCTTTACGCCTTGACTCCTTTACGAAAGAGTAATAAGGCACATTAACATTAATATATTTTTGAAACAGTTAAAATTCAAAAATGTTTACATGGAAAAGTTTGAGAATTAAAAGGAAAAAATGTTAGAGGAGGGAAACTAGAAAATTATGAGGATTCGTAAATAATTTTGTTAAAAAAATTTATATGAGATAGTTCCTCCACCCAACTTTTAAAACTGTTTAAGTCATAATTATGGAAAAAACTTGGTAAATGTAGATTGCACGAAATCTATGGCGGTGATTCAAAATTTTATAATTTTGAGAAATTCCCAATATTTTTAAGCCTGTTAAAGATATACTAAGTAACTCTCATTATATTATATTTGTTTAACAGTTGAATAATCATACAATATCTCTTTAAATAGTTGTATTTACCTAAAAGTGTATGGGATACTCATAGTTCAAGTAATTATCGTACTTAACTCGTTTTGTTTAATTAGTTCAAGTTTAGAAATTTGCATTTTTCTGATCATTTAATACTTTCTTTAATCAATAAATTATTTTTAGCTCTTCAGTATGAGGCATCACGAGGAAAAAACCGTCAAAGAATTATTTTATTCACTTTCATATCTACAGTATTTCCATCCTGTTTGTACAGAATAAACGAAAAAATGTTTTTGTCACTAGAGTTATTCAAACTTAATATTAATTAAATATCTGTGTTTTTAAAGTTCTAAATGATTATGGCTGTTAACGTAATTTTGGTTTAAAATCTATTACTTATATTTAATTAATAATGAAAATTTCTTTGAATGACTCTAAAACAGAAATTAAAATAACAAATCTTAAGCAGACGGCAAATAAAACGATAAAAATAAAAGACCGATTGAAAATAAGTAATTTTGCCATGGTGTAAAAAGAGAAATATTCATTATAAAGATATATGCGATCATGGAACTAATTCGTCCTCGTGACTTCGAAGCACAGGAAATTAGTTTATAAAAATCGTCAGTCATCAAATTTCATAAAAACCTACGATTTTTACATGCAGCTGGAGGCCATCGGAGGCAACCAGTTTTTTTTCTTAGCCAGTTTAGCCAACACATATCAAGTTACCTAAACTTGATATGTGTTGCCAACTTTGCAAAAATCATGATAAATATAATCGTACATGGTCTATTATATTGGCTTATATTTCGTAGTTGCAGAAATCACCTACATACACAGGTCAAGATATAATTTTTTTAAATTTTCTTTTGTGTACTTGTTATCTCCTCTTTTGGATATATTCTTCGTCTCCAGACTAGTGAATGACAAAATAAAAATAAAAAGTGCATATTCTAGCAAGTTGCTCGAAAAGTGACTTCTTGGATTAAACTTCTCGAAACGTATCCTTAAAGGCAAGAAACAAGTTTAAAAATTGCGTCCAATTTCCTTATATTATCGTCTAATATTTTAATATTAATAACTTTAAAATCACAAAAACTTTGCAAACATGGTCATGTAATTCTGCATAAAAGAACCATGGAAGTATAGTATGGAATACATAAATGATATCAATAAGTTATCTGGTTCAGATAACTTATTGATATTGTTTAATTAGTTCCATACTTGTCCTAATTGAAGTTGGTGCAAACATTTAGGTATATAGGGAATTACACAATTATATAGAGAAACAGGTTGAACTGTCTGCCGTACAGTACGTTCTAATCATTACACTAAAACTTATAATAAATTCCACATAATTCCGTCGACTTCAATGAAGTCTACGGCGAGTTAATCTGTATAATTGTTAACTGTAAACTGGTACTGGTATATTAAGAATTGAATATCTAAACAATTAATTATAAAAATGAATAAACTTATTAATTACCGGTATATTTTGTTCCACCATATATTTGGGGTGAGTTATTCAATCTCACGAAATTAATAGAATATATTAGTTAAGAATATTATTTGCCATATGACAACCCTTTAAAAAACACGTTAAAGAAAATGGCTTTCCACATCTCTTTCCTAAACATGATACCATTAATTTGGTGAAGAGAAGGAATAAATATATTGGTAATTTCCATTTCCAATGAGAACAAAATATAATCTGGTGAATATTTTATTTATATTCCATATTTTATTTATATTTATTTATATTTCAGAGTGGAATATTTTATTTATATTCCAATGCAATCTTCACTAATTTATTTAATTGTGCGAATTTCCATCATTTGATTGTTATTTTTGTTTTCTTATGGTTTTTTTGATTTGTGATGTTTAATTAAGTTGTCAAATGTTTTGGTTTCATGTTGGTCAAAGCTTGAATAAACATACAAAAAATATACTGGTAACCTGACAGTATCTGCGGGTATCCAAAAACTACTATGGATTTTATTGAAATTTTGCCCTTTTTATTGTTTCGAGACTTAGTAAATATTTACGAAAGGAATCATAATGGTTATTATTCGACTATATTGCCCCTTAATTACATATTTATATTAAATTCGTTTACAACGACCTTTATTGATGTGAAATAAGTAATGGCGCATTTGGATGGGATTTGGTTGGCAAAATGCACCTTACCATTTTGACCATTTTGCATATTGTCGGCTCGTTCCGTTTTAATTCGGCAATATATACACACACACACACACATATATATATATATATATATATATATATATATATATATATATATAAATATATATATATATACATATATATATATATATATATATATATATAAAGTTTTATTTTCATAAATAAAACTTAAATTGCACGATTCAAAAGTATGTGTTTTTAATTTTTATATTTATTCTTTGGCTCTTGCCTAGTGAATGTTTATAAAATTTAGATGTTTCATATCTGCAAAGCGTCTTATGATGGCTCTTTTTTTAAGGAACCTTCCTAAACAAACAGTTTAAAAATTTTCTCTTAGATGGTGGTGTTTACCTTACTAATAATAAATATTTTTAAATCAATAACACATTAATATTCACATATTTATACCTACAGAATCATTGTTATCTGCCATAGTCTATATATCTCCAAAATTAATTGCAAAAAAATCTTAAACAAAAGTTTTGGAATCCTTTGGAGTGAACAGTATTAGATTTCCACTTGTATCCATTTTTTAAATTTTTAATATATTTATATCTTCTAAGTGTTCCTTTTTTTCTCCTAGAGGTACGGAATCTAAACAAATATAGAAATGGGTTATATATAATATTTGAATGAGAATAATTAAAATACCCCATGGACACTATTTTAGGTTCGTGAATTAAATAACTAAATATAGAAATGTCCCCAGCAACGTGATAATACTATTGCTCGGGCTAGTAGAGATTACAAACGGACCCATAAATATATTCTGGCTGCCTCAATAATCGTTTGAAATCATTATGACTTTCGCTTCATTGATCCTGTTATCTTATTTCCTAGAAACATTTGTTATATAGAGCCCGTTGAAGAATTCAGTATCGTTAATTTTAAATAAAATTTTTCCAAAAAAATACGAACAGACCGTTTTAACAGCATGCTTCATTTTATTTTCAAGGTAATGTTTATGCAGATAAATATACATAGCTGACACGGGAACATTTAAAGGAATTTCGACTTTTTATTTTATAGGTGATTTAACTATATTTTTATTAATCATGGCATCCAACACTTTAAAGTTTATGTGCAGCATGTAATTGGTATAGCAAGAATTTTTTTCGGATTGTTCTCTAAAATACAAGACAAAACAAATTTTGATTTGTATCTTTATTCATTAAAAATATGTTTTGTTTTGCAAAATTTTTGAACCATAATCACGTTTAAATAATTCACTATCACCTACAGAACCTACATGAAAAAAAAACTCATAAAAACACTGAAATGTCAGTGTAATAGCTTTTTCTTTCTCTATAATAACACTCCTACCGCTCAATATCCAAAAATGAGTAGGAGGTTTTTGCCGCATCGACTACACTTATCCCTGTCATTACAATGGAAATAGTATACCTTAATTGTATGATATGCCAAAAATATACATATACGTATATATTTACCCACATACACACATATACACGTACGTATACACATACACATATAGGCATATGAATGTATGCATGTATGTACCTAAATAACGGGCATGTAAAAAAATGTTGCAAATAGTTTAGACCCCATTTCTTATTCCATCGGAATGAAACTTAGACCAAAGTACAAAGTACCAAATCCTTGGTTATATTCATAAAGAGACAAACTTGACCAAATTTTTTTATTTTGGCGTTAGTACAAAATATAAACAAATTCAGGAAAAATTGTTCTTTAATAAAACACATAAGTAAATTACAATTAAAAAGAACTTTTAGCATGCTGCAACTTTTGTTTAACAATATTTTCTATTACTTATAAAGAAAAAACACTCTAAATTATCAACCACCGTACTTACATATTATACATATTTCTTTGGCAAATTTGACATTAAAGTTTAATGCATTTCGTACCTAATATTATGCCATTTAATTAATTAGTACCCAATTTTTTCTTATGGAGCATACATATTTACGTTATTTAGATATACTAGATGTGATAGATAATAAAGTACAAATAATGCGAGCTACTCAAATTCTGGAAAATAACGCATTATAATTTGGGAGAAATAATGAGTTTATTTTCAAAATGTTTTTCTCGAAAAGCATAGTGACATTCAATAGTAAATTTTTACATAAATTAAATTCAAAATATTTGTCGTTCGTACACTCTTTTTCATCATTATATTTTTCCTAATAATAAAAAAAACGCAGGGAAAAAATCTGCACGAAGTTTACCTTTCCGACTGGCGCTTGTCATCGCTGTTATTTTAATACGAGTTATTAAACGATTGGCTTGAAAACTTTCAAAACTTGCTAGCCATAGGCGGACTATGATATTTTGATAATTAAATATAAACATTTTATATACACTTTAATAGGAAGACAACCCAAAAATTTATACGGGAAAAAGAGTAAAACAAAATGCATTCTGTAATTATTATTAAATTAAATTACGCTTTTCCTTTTTTGCTCGTCTGTAAATAAATTCAAAATATGAATGCATAGAGGAGCTAGGCATCCGTATTAGATTTGTTTCGTGTTCCTGTCTCAAAATAATTGAAGGATCATATTGTTTTAAATTGCCAAACTTAACTTTTCTATAACTTTGATTATATCGAAATGGACTAATCCAGTTGAAACCTTGAACCTGTATTTGTGCAAAAAAATACAGCAAAAAAGAGAGAAAACAAATTCTGGATTTAATTTTTGACCCATAAATTGGCCTTATCTCGATTTAAAATAAAATTCTAAAATTAAAAAATTGTTTTTAGTAGTGCACGTACTTCACATTAAAATACTCAATTCTAATTTTCTGGACCAAAAAATTATTAAATGATATTACTTTGTTGAATTCGAGAGTTCTATTTTACTCACCTCACTATCTTTATATTCTCACGTTAAAGATAGAAATTCTTAATATTTTCGTTTTGCTCCTCAGTCCACTGACGATTTATCAATATCGATCGTTTAAGGTTGGTTAAGGTTAATAATCAAAAATTTTATTTACATAATTTTTAAGAATAGATTGAGTAATATAAAATTAGACATAACTATTCAAATTCTTTAATACCTATCTCTTTTCGCCCAGAGTTATTTTCATGTGAAGAGTTTTAAATACAAATTGGCGCTAGGAGTAGCAAATTAAATTAATTTCACCAGTTTTTAGATATTTTTACTTACCTAATTAATTTTTCGATTACTGCCTAGTTCGTATTTATTATATTTTTGCATATCTGATTCGAGTACCTTGCATTTCACAAGAACTAACTTACAATTGATAAAAATAAAAACTGTAGCAAAACATATATAAGATATAGAATATATAATAGAGTTAAAAAATAAACTAAAATCCAGCCTTTTATACGAAAGAAAATGATCTTAATATAATACATGACTATTCCGTGTTATAAATCTATCATAACTTTGTAATTGTTAATTTCCAACGTATATTACCTCAAGGTCCCAGCATGATAATTTTCTTAGCCAAAAATGTTGCTGACATAGGTCATAGTATTTTCAAATTTTTCTTTATTTAGAAACTGGTTTTTGTCTAAAATTTTATTTAAAAAAAACAGACATTTTTGGAAAATTTTTGAATTACTTTTTCTTTAACAATTTGGGTCGGCGAATGGAACAATTACTAATTTCAATGTTTATTGGTAAAATTTGAGCCATCTACGATATAAACTAAAGAAAATATAAACAAAACATAATTAATCGATTCTAATGTCAAAAATAAATGCACAGTAACAATAAAAATATCAGGGCAAAAATAAAAAAAAATCGTAATAGCCCGTTATGATCATAATAATACCGAGACCAGGTCGTTAAATTGATGAGAGCTGGTTAATAAAACTCTTGAAATTTTATAAGGGTCAAAATGGTATTTTGACCCTAAGTCTACAAACTATACATATAAACAACTTCGGAAGAGAAATATACACAGGACGTCATAATAGAACATTAGAAGAATTAAAATTAGTAGATTTTTCATTGCTCACTATTTTTGGGAAATTATCGTAGAATATATTCCCGTCGCAGCACTTACAAATTAACAACCCATTGACGTTCATAATTTTTATTTTTTTTTCTGTAATTAAGTTATATAAATGAAGTTAATACTTAGCAGAATTCTAGACATTCTTCCGTTCCCAAAACTGTTGCCTTCAAAGTTTAAAATTAATGAAAATATGTCTTCAAATATGAATTGTCCTTAATAAATTGATTAGAAAAATATGGGATAACTTTCAAATGAATGTTACGTAGGTTTAAAGGTGACATGAAGCGTTATTATATTTGAATAAGTACTAAATTTTGTTTCTGCAAACAATAAATTACGAAATTTAACTGGTCTTGAACCAACAGTTCAAATTATAGAAATAAAGGTGGTATTATAAGAAGTTACAGTTTTTGGTGGAAAATATTCTGTTTATATAAATTCCAATTTTTTTAAAAGTTTTTGGGTAAGACCAAGAAATTCACACGAATCGTAATTTGTATGTCAGAGAAAAATTAATCCAGTCTTACTTGTCTAATATAGCCTATTTACGTAAAAGCAATGCTACACAGTCAATATGATAATAAGAAATATGTAGACATCATATATTTTTTTATTTCTTTATGGTAAAAGATTCATATAAATATATATGAATATGGCATAGATTTCGAAATATATTTATCTAAATATATTTCGAAATCTATGCCATATTTACCGTAAAGAAATATATATATATATATATATATATATATATATATATATATATATATATATATATATATATATGTATACATATATATATATACATATATATATATGTGTAAAAGATCGTTGCTAATAGCCTACCTGAAGATGTTGTAATACAACGAAACCTAGGTCGTGGTAAAGAAATTAAATAAAGTAGAAATAATACTACGTCACGTAGTTTTATTTAAAGTTTCTAGGTCAAACGAACTCTGAGAAAAATGACTTGGACCGTTTAATTAATATATCGTAAATTATTTTAAACAAAAAATATTTTTAGAAGCCTTGTAACTTTTTCTGCGCAAAAAATAGCTTTGGAAGTTTTATAACTTTGTTCTTTTAACTGATATCCCAAACAGTACTTGAATTAAAAAAATTAATTACTATAATTTCTCTCTGAAAAATTAATTACTATAATTTCTCTCTGAAAAATTTAAACTTAATTTTTCTTAGTGTTATTAATATATACGTGGGTCAATTTAATTTCTGACTATACCAAATTTGAAAAAAATTCTCAGAAAAATGGCTATGACACGCGAAAAAACGAACGAGACACAAGTATATAAAAATACTCGTAGTCTATAAAAATAATCCTCACCATCTCGCTTGGAAGAAATATCCACTGAATCATCGTAACAATTAACTACATCCCTAGTGGAAATTATATTTTAAAGCAGAGCATTATTTTTTTCCTGTTATTGCCATAACAGATGAATAAAGAATGTTTCAATGATTTAACTTGCTCTGGTTATAATAGTTTACTTGACTTAACGCTAGTTCTCATTCGTACAACAGTCAAACTAATTTTTACCTCGCAGTTTAGGGTTAATACGAACAGAATCTTGATTCAATCTTGTTGTTTATTAAATAACTTTTACGGTGCCACAGAAAACAACTTTTGACATCGTTTTTTCTATTAGCAAAGTATTTGAAAGCTGAAAAATACATTAGTTTGCTAGGTAATCTGATAGTTTTCTTCCGTAAACATATAAATATTATTGAAAAAGAGTTCGCTTTTGTTCCAATTTTCCTTAGTTTTCTTTTATTTTTGGTCATTTATACAATGACTGTTTTCGAGTAAAGAGATAAATAGCGTTTGAATCACGAAGCAAAAAATAAAACTTGGACGTTTTAAAAATGAAATAATTATAATGGTTTGTATCATTTACGAATAAAATATTAAATTACGGTATTCTTTCAATAGTATTTAAACAAATTTAAATTTAGTAAATAGGGAAATTGAATGCAATGAATTTGCTTAAAATATCTGTAATAAAAAGTATTATATGTATTTATGCATTCAACAATTAAATTATGGATATTTTTGCTTGTGGAGGAAACGCATATTGTTCTAAAAGATCATGTTCCGTAATGACAACATTTTCACCTTATTTAAAGCATAAATTATTTTAATAGTGTATAAATCAAATACTTACTTTTTTAAATCAGTGGAAAAATTTGGCCCTTGTAAATATTATTGAAATTAATTGACACGAAGGATTGATAACTTTCAACAAAATTTAAAACAATTTACCCTTTTGCCTTTTGGCCTAAAGGCCGTCTTGAAAGTAGTACGAAACATGAACAGTTACAATAGACGTTATTTTGATACCCATTACCTTAATCCCTCTATTTTTTCAATACCCCCATTTTCGCACATGTTCACACTCACATTTTCATATTTTGTCTTAAAATAAATGCATGTTCATATCAGGCTTGCTACATAAATTGTAAAAAAGTATGCTCTTAATAATTAACCCATGTGTTAGGTTATTAATAAATTTAAACACACGGATGATTCCACTACTCGTGGTTAATATTTATGACATAATATCTCGAACGAACGTGGTTAATATTTATGACATAATATGAGGTTAGTTGATTTATCATTAAATTTTAACTGTTTTCATTTTATTTATATAACACACGTATTACTAAATTTTATTTGAACAAACTAACGTAACATAAATAATACAAAAATATTCTGCGCACAAAAAATGTGTGTAAATTCTGGTGGTAAGTATATTATTTAAAATTGTTACAAGAATAGAAAACAATTAATTTATATCCATTCTTGCTGACAGCAGCCAGTAATAGTATAATATGTGAGGATATGTACGCACTGACAAAATGTCGACTTCTCCTTTTGCAATACCAGCAAACCTCGTAGCAATATCTGGTGGTATGAGGACTCGTTACTGCAACTTTAATTAAAATTGTAAATATGTATTTAACCAAAAAGATATTGAACCTGTTGTGATATGTACCATCTTCCGCAATTAAACCACTTAATGTATTTACTTTGTTTCTTTAATCATATCATTTTTACATCAATTTTCTTTTCTTGCGCTAGTCGTCATCTGAAATGTGAAAAGTCTTTAATAATTAAACTGTTGTTTCACTTATCACATTTTATACCCCAATTAGAAAACATAAAGCTTCAAAATTTTTTTTCTTTTTTTTTATATGTATTCTGCTTAGCACAGCAATCTATTTTTCACATTTAGCTGTTATTATTGGTGACTACAGTCTGCGTATATTATTTAGCTGTGAGGTGAATCCATCGATCTCTCTCACTTTGAGTTTAGAAATCTGCTATGAAGGGTTGGAATACTGATCCTTCACCTAGCTTGGTCTGGTATTAAGACTTCTGGTGGCTATTTCCTGTTTCACAGTTGTTAGGTTGAAATCTCGGAGTATGTATTTGTTACTTATACAGTTTGGGATTTGGAACATATATCTCATTGTCTTGGTTTGAAATCTTTCCAAGATCTCGATGTTACTGTTAGATGCTGTACCCCACAGCTCGATCCCGTATGTCCACACGGGCTTTAATATTGTTTTGTAGACAGCCATTTTGCTTTCATTAGATAGTTGTGATTTTTTCCCGATGAGCCAGGACAAGCTTCGCAATTTTGCATCGAATTGTTTAAGTTTATACCAGATGCGTTTTTGCCACGTCAATCGTCTATCCAAGTCCATGCGTATTTAGCAGTGCGGTATCTGTTTCTGAGTGCGGTATCTGTTGGCCGTTTAAAGTAATTGCTGGGCAATATCCTTTTCTAAGACTGAAGGTTACGTGAACGAATTTACTGTTATTCGCTTTTATTCTCCATTCTGCAAGCCACGCTTCAACTTCAGTAAGGTGTTTTCGAAGAAATATAGACGCTGTTATTATTTCAGAATGTACGGACAGTATAGCAGTATCATCTGCATAGGTGGCCATTACTGTGTCAACATTTTTAGGAATATCCGCAGTGTAGATCAGATACAATACGGGCCCGAGGATACTGCCCTGAGGGACACCCGAGTGGATTTCGTAGAGTTCTGACGTTTCAGTGTTGACTTTTACTTCAAAGCATCTTTTATCTAAGTACCTTTTTAGAAGTAGATAAAAAGAGTACGGTAGATGCTTCTTTATTTTGTATAAGAGGCCCATGTGCCAGACTTTATCGAATGCTTGATTTATATCAAGAAAAACAGCGGAGCAGTAGTCTTTGTTCTCTAAGGCTTCGTTAATTGTGTTTGTTAGTCTATGAACTTGTTCGATTATGCCATGTTTTTGCCTGAAGCCAAATTGATGGTCGCGAATTATTTCATTCAGTTTGGGTTGCAATCGACTCAGGATCATTTTTTCGAAAAGTTTGCCGACCAGAGGGAGTAAGCTGATTGGCCTGTATGATACAACTTCAGCTGCTTCTTTACCAGGTTTCAAGATCATTACGACCTGGGCATCCATTGAGCTTCCATTGCCAGGGGAAATGACAGATTCTTAAACTTGCGTTGAATAGTACTACCAGGTACATTAATCCCTTTTTTGGTAGATTAGTTAAGAGAGTAGTATCTATTTGGTCATAACCGGGAGCTTTTCTGACCGGGAGAGATTTATTTTGTCTATTAACTTCTCTGGGGCTCACTGGTTTTAATGGAAGACATAATTGACCTGGAGAGTTTAAGAAGTCAGTTATTTCTTTGTCTTTTTCCAGGTCGCTGCTCGGTAAAGGCGTAAAGACGTCTTTGAGGTTTTCTGCAAAAGTTGTTGCCTTCTCGTGGTCCGATCTGGGCCAACAGTTATCTCCTCTTATAGGTGGCATGTGTTCTTTCGGTCGCTTAAGACTCTTAGTAGCACGCCAAAGCGAGTAAATACTACCCTGGTAAGGCGTGAGGTGGGCTAAATAATTTTGAAAATTTAAGTTTTCATGCTCATTAATCATTTTCTTGAGTTCCTCAGTCGCTCTGTTCAGGATTGTTTTATCTGAGGGATACCTAGATCTATGCCATTCTTTCCTTAATCTACGTCTTTCCAATACTTTCTTCATTATGTTCTTCAGATATTCTTTGTTTGTCATTTTATTTATTTTGCTTGTTGATTCTTTGGCTGCTAGGTGGATTATGAAATTGAATTTTTCTATACTTTTTTCTACGCCTTCTTCTGTTTTTAATTTGACATTGAGGTCAATGTTGGAGGAAACAATTTCTTTGAATGTGTCCCAATTTGTTTTTTATTGTAAATTCCGGTAGGTGTTTTCGAGTAAATAGCTACTTTGCTCAAAGTAAGGATGACTGGAGAGTGATCTGATGATAGATCGTCGCACTTCTCAACATTTGTATAATTTCGACCGATGTTTTTTGTTATACAAAAATCTAGTAAATCAGGTGTTTTATGGAAATCTGTAGGCCAATAGGTTGGCTCTCCATGCGAAATACATTCTAAATTAAGATCTGTTGTAGCTTTATAGAGTTGTCTACCCTTTGGATTGATCAGTCTTGAGCCCCAGAACGTATGCTTGGAGTTCCAATCCCCTCCACAGATAAATGTTGGATCAAGCTCTTCGAAGAATTGCTTAAATTCATCAGCAGTAATTGAGTGTCTTGGTGGATAGTACACAGCGGCTAAGGTTGTCTCCGAGTTTTGAAGGATGACTTTTATTATGCTTGCTTGTATCTTATCGGTTTTGTAAGGGTTAAGAATATAATGTTTAATGTTGTTCTTTAGTATAACTGCAATGCCACCGTGAGATCTACCAGAAGGGTGATCGGTCCTATAGATCGTATAGTATTTCATTTTCACGTGGTAACGCTGGGATAGTCTTGTTTCGGATATCAAGGCCACATCTATATTCTTCGATATCATAAATAGCTCAAGTTCCTGACGTTTTTCAGTAATTCCGTTGGCGTTCCAAGTGAGTATGCGCATATTTAAGCCCTCTGTGTGGCCAGACCTGTGATTAGTTGAACCATCCGGTCCATCATGCTGTCCATCATGTTTTTCATGATTTCTTGAAATCTATTAAATAATACGTCCAATAAATTGCTGATTTGGCTGTTGTCAGTTGTTGTGTTAGGTGGAGTGTTACTTGACTGCAGATTAGTTGTTTGCTCCATACGGTCTTTGAATTTAGTTTTTAGTGCATCTGAATAACTTCAGCACTCGAGAACTACGACTCGCTCGACGACAAACTCGAGTACTTTGGTGTCATTTGTAATGGTTTGCGATGGTATTGAGACATCTTCTGAGGGTGTTGGTTTACCCTTGTCTGGTTTTGCTTTGATATTGAAAATACGCTCTTTGTATTTTTTATATTTCTGACATCCTGTGTAACTTGCCGGATGGTTACCTTGACAGTTTACACATAGGGCGTTTATCTCTGGAGGTTTAGTGCATGAGGTCGTCGGATGGTCGTTTCCGCATTTCACACATCTGAAGGGGCGGAAACATTGATTTTTGGAGTGCCCAAATCTTTGGCACCGTTTGCATTGCAAAACTTCCTTTTTTTTTGTATGGTGCCTGAATTGTAACTTTAACTTGGCTGATATGTTTGATGTTAAATCTTTATTATTAGGTCTCTGTTCTAGGTCTACAAAATATAGAGGAAGTTTTTCTTTGGTTACCCGAAGTAGCACGTTGACAACTTGTCTTACTTCGTGTCCTGTAGCTTCAAGTTCAGATTTGATCAGTGATAAATATTCCAATGCATGCAAACCTCTAATTACCACTCGATAGGCTCTCTCACTTTTTAGTTTGAAAGTATAATGATTTACATTTTTTTCGATGAGAGTGTCTCTTATAATTTTATAAGTTTCGATATCCTTACGTATTAGCTTGACAATATGCCCTAATCTGAGCGTGGTCAATGTGTATTTCTCTGTGTCCACGACTTTGTTAATTGTGTGTCTTGAGATGTTTATTACACCTGTGACAAAAATAGGCTCCGGTTTAGGTACATATTCTTAGACCTGGTTTACAGTTTCGTGATCTTCGTTGCTGAGAATATCAAAGCTATTATGTACAGTTACCGAAAAGTTGGTACGCTTAGACGCTGGTTGTTTGTTTTCTATTTCAGCTGGGCTTTTGTTTCTTTTTCTTTTGCTTTTGACATGGTCCTGCTGCCAATTTTCCTGAGTTTGTTCTGCACTTTGTATTTCAGAAGGGTTTTTCTGACTAGCAACGGGATCCGATTTACTGCTTTTAATATATTGCCATAGGGTCGGTTGGAGGACGGTAGTGGAGTTTGAGCTGCCACTAAAGGACGATGATCTCTGCCTAGTTTCGCAAAGATCTTTGGATAAGACTTGTGTTAGGTCGGTTTTATGTTGCTTTATGTTTTGTAATTTATTTTCGATTTTATTTAGACTAAGCTTCAAAATAAAATAATATACACAGTAATACACGTATCCACCAGCTCGCCCATAATTTATGGACCATGACTTTCAACAGCACGAAAATTGTAATAATTAAAATTTAATTAGAAAATTCAATTAAAATTATTTCATTTAACTTAAATTACAGAAATATATTTTATGAATAACATATTCATTTACTTGGAGTTATAGATGAAAATGATTGGTTTGAAGCAGCCATACCAAACTCTACTCCAAATTTGTTTCACCAAATTTAGAAGTTATATAGTTAAATTTCTAACTAAAAATTTAACTTTAAACAACAATTTAAATTTTAAACTTTTTTAATATAGGAATGATTAAATTCAAATAAAAATTGTACAATCTGA
This sequence comes from Druceiella hillmani, assembly GCA_039881145.1. Taxonomy (NCBI): domain Eukaryota; kingdom Metazoa; phylum Arthropoda; class Insecta; order Lepidoptera; family Hepialidae; genus Druceiella; species Druceiella hillmani. Next base: position 24,025,928 of record JAYKKI010000028.1, on the reverse strand, counting down.
GCCATTACACATTTTTCAAGTAGACAGAAACCTTGTTATTTGACGTTTGTGCAATAAAATATAGTCACAAGGAGACTCTGCTATATTTTATATTCTTTCTTCTTTTGAAATATAAGAATAATGAAGCTTGTTTTTCATACTTGACTTCGAGAATAATTATTTGTAGCTTATATTTCCGTTTTATGTTTTTTCCTCCGAAGAGAGGATCTAATTACATCATTTTATATTTCATCCAAACATTTATCGATTTAAAAACTAACGATAATTCAATCAATGCAGTCATTTAAAAAAATACTAAATAAAATCCATCACAATTTTTCTTTCACGATAAACTTACAACATATTTTCAGAAGCAAAATAAATAAATAAATCGGTCCTTTTATTATGAAAAAATGTGTCACAACAACGTGCGTCTGGAATAAAGAGTAAACCGGACGTTATTCATTTTTACAATAAAGCAAAATCTATTGTAGTAATAATTGACAAGGTAAAGCATAATTTTTTTACGTCACTGTCTCATTGCCGTTCATTCTATGTTAAAATATATGATAACCAAAATTTAACTCGCTGCAGAGGAGAATGTGAATTTAAGCACTTGGTATTCTATTGGAAAATAATTAACAATAGTTTATATAGATAAGTATGATAGAAAAAAATAAGTAAATTTTAATATCCGTACAAAGTGGTTCTAGAATTTTTAGAGTAACATATTGTATTCTACCCAATAAATAGAATTAATAAAAAAACAAATTGTCAACTGCCTTCCTTTATCGCCAATACTGATTATGTCTCTTACTTTTAGGCTTGAACTCCCCAAACGAATTGATTTTAATTCGTACAATTTCAAATCTGAAATCTTCTTTTTCTGAAAAAATAATATGGGAAGTCTATATGCGAAATAGAATTCAATGACCACAAACATGATAGATGAAACTTTTCTCGACAGAGTTTGTTGCTGAAATAACCTGTTTTCAAAATATGTCTAGTCGTTTTGATGCCGTTTTTATCCTTACGTTATTGAAATATACATTAAAATAAAGGCTCTAAGTAGTTATATGTAGTTTTTTTTAAATATGGATAATTATATATCGAAATATTGAGAAAAACGTATTTTCCATGCTTTTGTTTCTAAATATTACCACCACAACTGGCTCCGTATTGAGCGAGTCGCTCCCTGTCATTCGCCAGCGGACCTTTGAAGGAAGAGATTGTGTCGCAGCGCGTAGCACGTAAACATTGCAAAACTCGCTAAAATTCTTTATGGGCGAAATATTAACGCATTTAAGTAACTTAGGCACAGTCTATTCCAAAATGATAGATTGTCATATCTCAGATGCATTAGAATTTAAGTTTGTGTTCCGAAATTCATATTTAAGTTTTACTTACTATCGTGTCAATATATATATATTTATATATATTGACGCGATATATATATATATATATATATATATATATACACATATATACATATATATATATATATATATATATATGTGTGTGTGTGTATGTATCCTGGATCTGAATAATAATATATGGATCTTAACCACTATCGGAGCTAGAAACATTGAGTTTGAAATCGAATGTTTGGTTTTAATGAGCAATTCTCATGCCATAAATTTGAGGGTTCAATTGTGACTACAATAATGACACCTAATTCTAAATCAATATTAGAGCTAGAACTTTTGACTTTAGGCTCCAATATTTAGTTATATTGGGCAGTTAACACGCTACTGCTACATCTTAATCTCTATTTCAAAAAATATTTAAAATTTAAGCCCAAATGTTGCCAGGTCCAATAAAATGACAAAAATATCTGTCGATACTCGTAAGTATTTACAATATTCTAACGCTCTTGTGTGTTGTGAGGATGGAACTTGTTCTGTTTCGCAGTATTGCTTTCATCCGGAGGCGTCTAAGCTTCTTAGTTTTGTGAATTCACATTTTGTGGATTACACATCTATGATTCGAATATGCATATGTACGTAGAGTTGAAATAATAGTAATATGAAATACAATCTCGTCCATTGAGGGAAAGGTTACTGGATGACACCAGCCAAGTGGAGCTGGCTGTATACAGAGGTCCACTTGTGGCTCTTTTTGTTGCAAATATTTTGACAAGACACTCATTGAAAGGTATTGATGAAAGTGTACGCAAGCATTATAAGAGATATTCAAGGTACTGTCCCACAACAAGGCCTGGCTCCTAAGAAGACCCACACATAGAATGTCACACTTGCCATTGTATAAATAAGTTTAAATCTTGCGAAAATATGTGATTACATGAATAAAAAAGTAAAAACTCACTCTTACCTTACCACGCCTCCATTTTAACATTTGTTAATTATTGAATAATGCGATATTTCTCTAATAACGTTAACAAGAGACTTTTTTATAAATTTCAGTGAAAACAGTCAATATTTTCATGTTTCTGCTATTAAATCTTTTTATGTAATTTTTTAAAGATTTAATGCCATGTAAGCTTCACTATTTTGTTCCTTTTTGTTTATTAACGATATTTTTACTGTAACGCGGAAATGTTCTGTTAAAGCCCTCTCTCATATCATAAGAAAGCCCGGGCTTCACTGAGACTATTGAATAAAAACTTCAGTACAAGTAATATCTGAAGCACGCAAGGTATGTTTTTTTTAAATCAATATGAGTACCGAACCAGAATTATTCATATTTATACCTCTCCTTTAGGGACAAAAACTTTAGACCCTTGTCACATAAAACATAAATCTACATTACTACAACCTAAGGAAATAAGTATTCGAATTTGAAAAGAAACCTCCTTTATCAAAATTATAAGAAACTCAGACTCCCAATTTTCCATTTGTTAATTCTAAACAAGTATGCAAAGCTTTATGTCACGTTGGCCAATGGAATAATAAAATTTTGTATGGTGTTCTCAAAGATAGGGCTAAAAATATTGAAGGTAATAAAAATATTAAGAAGCTAAACATTACTAATAATACGACGAAAAAGGTCAAAGAGCAGGTAAAAAAGTTTAAAACTGTTCAAAGGAAAGAAAATCAGCGTGAATATAAAAAAATCAAGCAAAGGGTGAGGTGTGGTACTACCAAGGGCGCTAGATAAAACACATATAGTGCGAAGCTTGTAATCATGAAGAATGTAAAAAAACGGAGAGAAGACGAAGACTTCATGTTTCCTAAGTGCGAGTAAGAATGTAAACGGAAAAATATTTGTTGAGTTTTGTGATGGAAAATAGTGTTGGTTTTCCTTTAATATTTTTCACTGATTTAAAATTATAGCAGTGGCATATTTATTTATTTTTTATAGAAATTGTTTCTTGTTTAAAGCCAAAATAACCAATTTAGTTTCTTTATTACCAAAGTTTCTTTAAGTATTTCTTTAATACTAAGAATAAAACTTACAGCGAATTGTTATTAAAAACGAATGACTGATTCAAATTACACATTATTTGTAACAATAAAATAAGATATTGATTATTTCTTAGTTTATTTTTTATATATTAGTGAGCAGTAAAAGAGAAAATCAGTTTCATTTTATTTTATGAAAAATGTTATTTTATTGCTATTTTCCGTTTTAATAGGTCTAGTTTTATCTAAAATGTTTTGTTAAGAATTTATATCTAATTTCAAAATATAATTTATAAAAAAAATGTTTGCGAATAACAATTATTAATGTTGATTTAACTTAATACACATAGTTGTCTGATAGGTCTTATTAGGAAACACGTTTTCTAACAAGGCCTACATTTAATTTTGCGGTTTTTAAAAGGTTTCTTTATAATACGATAACGCAACAAAATGTGGTGATTTTTTTCTAATAATAAAACCGTAACTAAACAATGTGTAGTTACGGTTTATTACAACACTGATTGTAGTTTTCATTAATTAAAAAATGTTCTGATTTAACAAACCCTGACTTTTCAAAAAGTGGTTCTTATTAGGCGATTGGGCTATATTTAAAAACTTTATTCTATATGCAAACACGACTTCGTTACGATTTTCTTATATATGTGTGTATGTGTGTGTGTGTGTGTGTGTGTGTGTGTGTATGTGTGTGTATATTAGCAACGTATAGATGTTATATTTCTGTTACTAACATATTGATGATACAACAGATGCGTTGTAATCCATATATGATTGTAATAAATAAAAAGTATGAATCAAACATGCAAAGAAAAAACTCACTAAATATACACGTACCTCTTCGTGGATAGCCTTTAAAATAGTTTATACGGTAATAATTTGGTTTGAACATTTTTTATCGAAATATATTTACATAAACGTCGTATGATACATACTTGATAATTATAGTCCCATATAACTTTTGGAAATAGACTGTATAGACGAACGCAGAGCCCTCCCACCTTGAGCTAGCCACGCTTTCTCTCATATTTTACCTGACGTACATATACCTCGTAAGAGAAAATATTTTACTTGCATACGCTTGGATCCTTTACTATGTTGTGAAAATTTCTGGCGAATTATATGTGTACTTTTTAACTTTCTACACTTTTTAATTTAATATATAAAATGTTACCTTGACTTGACACTGAATTTAACTACATTTGTCATTCTGGCATCGTTGCGTTAGGTGTGAAATAAAAACAAGTGCAGTACTGCCGCATAACAATTAAATGTATGCTGTAATTTGCTTTGCCAATCGTTCTGTATTTACTGGGACATCCCAAATTTGTATCTATATTTTAGGGATAACAAATAGTTCCTTGCATCTACGTTTTCACGCGTGATGGAAAAATATCAGGGGTCATGGGATTGTTTCATGATATGTAACTTCGCATGAAGTTTTTTTTTATGACGAGTCGGGGAAAAGGGATAAAATCAGATAGAATATTCATTTTTAATTTAATTTTAATAAATATTAGTGAACAAATATATATACACATATATATATAAGTATATATATATATATATATATATATATATATATATATATATATATATACACATTTGTGTGTGTATATATAGATACACGTGCGTAGGTGTGTGTGTGTGTGCATGAAGAGCGTGCCATAAAGCACGTATTCCTGTAGTTATCAAATTATGTCAAACTTTAAAATAAATTTTGGAAATAACATTAGTCACTTAATAATATATTTATACGCACGATTTATTTAAATACCAACATTAACCTAGTTTAAGATTATAATATAAAAGATCTACCTTTTATTAAATTCAGATTTTTCAATGACAAATCACTATTTTTTCTTCTTGCAAGTTTTTCAAACTCTTTTTAACAATATAAAATTTTCTAGTCGACATGAAAAACTTTGGACAGAAGAAAGCTTACAGACTTGTAATATGTGCATATTACATTATAACATAATATACCTTTTGATTTTTCAAAAAATGCAGAAGAACTGTATTTAAAATACGATTCCACATAAATTTGGTAATTGACGAACTTGCCAAAAATGCTCTGTAATCAATTATTTTTGTGCCACGTGGGGCTGTTTTTGTGTAAGGTAAAATACTAAAGTTATCGCTTGATTTTTATTATCGTATTTATTTTATTTGTACACAGTAAAAAAACTATTGAAACAATTTATTCAACCGTAGATATAAATAATGTTACATATTAGTTAAACATATACCTATAAAGTAGAATGTACTCTTTGAAATGTATTTATATTATTTTATTTGTACAATAACACAGTATCACCGTCCGATGTCTAGTATGCTATCACTGGGTATGTGGTTGCGCAAGTGAATCAGTTGTAAATATATATATATATTTATTTTGTGCATAAAAATAATTACCCTAGAACTGAATTGGATACTAATTGACTTAGGCTTTTCGGTATTCTAATGAGGTCAAATCTATGTTAGACGTACGTCAAAAGTGAGTAAATTTACTTAAAAATATTTACCATTAAGACTGCAATTTATCGGGAATTTTCAACAAGCGTAGACTATGCTAATACCAGTAGCTAGTTTTCAATAAATGGAACCTGAAAAGAAAAAAAGACTACATTTGAAAACACTAGAATAAAAATTTAAGTCTCACGTCAAAATCAAACATTGCAAATTAAATGTAATTTGCAACCTCATAATTTACTACGTCATAACTGCTAAGTCACACATTTATGTTAAAACTTACACAATTCATTGTTCAAGGAATTTATAATCGTAATTTAGGAAGCCATTATAAAATCATAAATCCATCAAAGTTCCATGCGAAAAATTAGGCGTCATTTTTTTATATTTTAATGGTCTAACTTGTCTTGTCTTACAGTTTATTAATTAAACTTATAGCTATTGCGTTAATGAAAAACTATATTAAAGCTGAAAATATATTATTAACTAAAAATTTATTTTTACTGACATTGCTTGGTTTGAACACTCTTCTTTTCAGTTTTAGGTGATTTGTTTTATTGTCAGTCCCACGCTTTTCACTTTCTATTTCAATAAGGTGAAATCAAAGTCTTTTTGATGATTTTTATATACACCATATTTGATACAAGTTACTATAATTCACAGTGAAATTATTAAGTAGGAACTTCAGAAAAATTGGTAAAAATGTTTTGAAAAAATGTAAATATTTTTAGGTATGATGACGAAATTTATCAGAAAAAATTTAAATGTTAATTTTTATATATTAAAATTATTAACAAACAACCGTGAAATAAAAATTATGGACGTATTATCTGTAATTCTCGTAAATTAAATAAATAATCTTATTATCACACTCAAATTTAAAATTGCATATATATTCAAATTAAGTAATTAAACTCATTATGATCAAAGCTCTATTGTTAGTAGATATTTTAAACCAGTCGTGGTTAAAATATTAACTTGATTAAACAAAATAACTATTTTATTAATAATTTCTTTAAGCTTACTGAAAGAATTTTATTAACGTAAACGTTATTCCTACTGATATATATTTACAAAACTTTGAGCTGAGAAAATTGCTTATGTGGTTAGCTCAACAACAGTCAATAAAAAGCTGCTACAGAGTCGTTATATAACTGCATAGTTATTGGGCGAAAAACAGATGTATAAGGGATGCGTAAAAATGTTACTAACTATCCTAAATGAAGACCACATAATTATATAATTCTTATAAACCTGGGTTAGGTTAGGTTAAGTTAGGTTAACTTATATAAACTTATATAAATTTGTATTTGAAAAAAATATGCAAATTTGTAAGCATGATTTTTTTTAAACTGTATATCTTTAAGTTACACTAAAATTTTAATAAAAATATAAGTATTGTACTTCATAAAAAAGACGATATTATAAAATAAAAAAATCTATCAAAATAATTAAAGAATTTTGTGAGATATATTTTGCAATAATATTTTTCTCAATGGCAATGCCAATTCAATGCACTACGATTAAGGATGCTTATTCAAACTTATTTTGAAATTGGCTTTAATATAACGGAATCTCTCATTATAAGTATAGCTCTGAAGGGTATGCCTTCAAAACTAGAGAAAATGAAAACTTGATACGTATAAATTTATTTTCATTTGTATGCATGTCCAACTCTAAATACTAATATTAAGTAATACCCTACATTAAATCAGACAATTCACCTTTGTTTCACATATCAAAGAGAAGACCATAATAATCTAATTACCTGTAATAGTATTAGCATCTACTTCTAGATTTAATGATTGTACTCAAGTAATATCTAGAATATCTTGAATTACAGATCTGATAATTTTTCAATCGTGTCTAAAGCATTGATGCATAATGTTGTACATAAGACTCCTTTTTTCTGGTTAAGAGGATTCGGGATAGAGCTAGAAAAGTAAGTAGCAAACCCGTAACCAAAAATTATTATTCATCAAATATTTGCCGTGTCGGAGTTTCACAAAAAATTTACTCTTATGAGTGCTACATCTCGAGTAAACCTCAATGTCCTTTACATAAAGTGAGGCTTAGCACGTTACTTTGATTCATATAACGCTAATAAATTAATGCTTAGATCACTTAGATGTTGACTTATTGGCTGAATTCAATTGGTAATAATGAAGCTTAATAAGCTTATTTCTGAACTAAATTTAAAAACTTTAAAGTAAAATGTGTAGAATAATAAGAGCTTAGTAAATAGGGTAAAAATCAGGACATGTAATCAATAAATGTATTTCCGATGGTTTGGGCATATATAATAGAACAAATGATTGAGTTTAATATTATTGATTTAGATATGTTTTGGTTTACATAAAACAAAAATACAGATAAATAAATGCAAATAAAACCTATACGCTGCTGGAACAGATCACATTACAATTGTATCGATCTTTTAAAATAACTTCACTAGAGTATTTTTGAATACGTTATATTTGAATGAGAACATACTCAAATTTTGCTATTTGTTAGACTTGTTATATGGATTAATTTTTTTGTGAAATCTCTATTTCTGTCTTTATTGATGCATATTTTAATGGTACTGTACCGTATAATAAACACATAAATGATACTCGATTCCAAATATTTCTTTTGAGAAGACGAGAAAATGTCACTTCTAATATTTATCTATAAAATAAAAAAGACTACCGTATAAACACAAGACAAGATATTATTTTGAAAAATGTTATTATATAAATACGGCAAAAGTTAAAAGTGGATTTGGATACGTGTTCCACGTAAACTTGAATAGACGGATATTCTGAAGAACTCCAACCACAATATGGATAACAAGTCGCATCATTACGAGATGGAGTTATCCGAGTGCAGCTCGGCAGTCCATGAAACAAGTAGTACAATAACTTTTACGTTAAAAACAACACTTTACAAGCTCGCGTGTACCAAAAAAAACCAAAGCTTTTTCTCGCTTTAAAATTACAAAACGAAATTTTTGCTGAAGTTACTAACGTTCACAATAATCTAGCATTGATAAAGTTGAATAAATGTTTGAAATAATTCTTAAAAATGGTTTTAAGTTTCACGCACACGGTTATGAAAATATGGACGTTATTAATATATAGAATTTAATTTTAAAATGAAAAAGAATTCACATTCTGTTGACACCAAGCAAGAAATAATTAATATTAGTTCATTAATTAGCAAGATTTTGGTTAATCGATGCATTAAAATATAGAATCACAAGTATCTTTTCTCGAAATAAATATTTATCAAAATAAAATTATGTTGTGTAAAGATACCATAAATATCACAAGCGTATATGTTGGCGTAGAATTTAAGGCTTTTTCTTTGAATAAGTGATGGGTAAAATAATTTTACACTAAAGTGGCAGTACTTTGAAACTTTTTTGAACTATATATTATGTATGTACTTTTATCTTAAGATGAATTTTAACCATTTTTTATATTTTCAAACACTGCCACTTTTTTTGAATAAGGGTACTTTTGAATAAGGGTACAATAAAAATTACGCATTAACAATTCAATGAATCTTTTTTACTCTTGCTTCTATACCGTCCCTTTTGTAAAATATATTTGTGTTTTTATCCATAAAAAGGATTAGAATTTTTATGGATCTTTTGAACCAAGAATGCAAGATATGATGACAGAATTAGATTGATTTTTCATACTCCAAATATCACAGCTTTTATTCATTTCTGTGATACTCTGGATTATAAGCTCTTAAAGACATTTAAAGTCAAAATGTCAACACATTATAAAATACTCTACCTATAGCATTTAACTAGATCCTTCAGCTGCGTTCACTTATCTTTTCTCAATGATTATAGAATTTTTTTTATTTATGCACCCTTTAAAACCATTTGATATTTGAGTGTATATCAAATGCATATTCACATTTTAATGAACATTTTGAGAACAAAGGCTACTGCAAATATGAAACTTATTTTAAATATATTACTGAAAATGTTATATTTTTTAATTCAAAATGGAATTCACGGAAAAACGACAAAATATAGAGTATGCAACATTAAATTGCCCCGTACGCGAATAAATGTAATAAGAATTTTACTTTTAAACTACTTTGCGAGTTTAATATTCAAGAGTATCCAAAACTAGTTTGGACCGAATCGATATGAATTTTCATGGAGCTGATTTCATCGGCGATGATTTTGTCGCAGTCATTTACAGACCTGGTAATTTTCACCTTAATGGCTGCATCTCGTTGCACGGCCTAATTAGAATGTAATATTCACAGTGGCAGCGGATTCACATAATTTGTTTTAATGCAATGGCTTAAATTCTCTCTAAGTCTAATGATTGCCTTGTACTTTAATTGAAAAGTGTGTGATTTAATAATAGGTTTTTCAAAAATTCATTCGATTATGGAATATTGTTTATTGAATACTGAATTTATTATTGAATACTGAATACTGTTTAAATCACCTACTTCCCATTTTGTTCAATTTATCACATTGCTGACATCATAAAATTGGTTTGAATGATGAGAAGGATATTGATGAAATATGGGCAATATGTTTGTAAGGATTTTCGGTTGAACAAGTTTATTATCTGGTGGGTTAACATTTTTGTAATGAAAGAAATAATTGGATAAAAATATAAAAGAAGTTAACGCTAAAAATATGTAACGGGTGACCTTAAAGAAAGGCGTTGTTCAAAATAATAGAAATAATAAAATACTTATTAGATAACTCACGTATCTATCCTTATGACTGCCACAGCCGTTTTTCTCAAAAACTGCTTGATACAGAAACTTAAAATTTGGCACAGTAACAAAACATATTATCCCACATATTAAGCTAAAGCACAAAAAATTCGACAGAAAATATTAGAGAGGACAGATTATTAGGAGAAAGTACTGGAATTTTTCCTATTTTTTGTACCTTTCAGGGTGTGGTTTGAAAGAACTAGTTTTAAGAGTTTTTAAAATATTTTTTTCTCTTTATTTCGAAAAAATAATGGATTTTTTGAAGCCCACGCTAAGATTAAGAGAAAGGCGATGATTCATAATTTTTTAAATATTCCATGCATACGAAATGTATGGCAATAGTTTTACATTTTTCTATTTCTAAAAATCACCAAATTTTAAAAACTTTAGTATTGTAAAAAAGATCTTAAAAAATATGATATCTCATTTTACGTATGTTTTAATTTTATTTAAAAAGGTTTGTTATGAGCGACACAAAGTTTTTTTTAACTTTAAATTACATATTTAAAAACATATTCTAAAAATATGCGAAATTATAACATTCAGCTTCTTTAGTTCCGAAACTACTGAGTCAAATATCATGAAAAAACAGGGTTTATAAAACTTAAAAATAAAAGATTGCAGGTAATTATCTCAGATCTTATTATTTTCCAACACGCAGCATGTTTTTATGGCCGTGAAATTTATAGTATTTAATATCTTGGCACATATTTATTCTGTGAAAAGTTAATATTTACCTATCGCTTAATACATATTTTATGTACGCTTAAATATTTATAAATACTGAAATAGTAAATATTTACTTACAACAAAGTAGAGCAAATATGTGAGTAACTAATTACAATGTTATTATAATTTTTGAGACACCGAAATCTACAAAGTATAAGATGTGTTATATTATCTTTTACTCAGAGCATTTCAATAGACAGAACAATTTAGTGACTAATTATCAGGAATACTAAAAGTCCAAAAGCAATCGTAACCCGTATAAAATGGCTTATAGTAAATAAAGATTACATCTGTATATTCTTCTCTGCAATATATACTTATTTCATGTTTCCTGTACTACTTCCTTCTAATTTTTACATGTGGTATAATATTTTCTTCCAGCAAATTATATTTCTATTCATGGATATTTATTCAAGTGGGTCAAATTGCTCAAGAAAAATAAAAACTTTTTATTTTTAAGTATAAAATTACGTTTTAAAGAACCTTCACATCTTCACACCTTCCACAGTTTAATGTATTATCGACATTCCTATTTTTTGTATTAGCAGGAAATATATATTAATATGAAATATCTTAAATAGTTTAAATAGAAGCAGATTAAAAGAATTGGAGGCACCTTTAATTGACATTACTAATTTCTAGAGTATAAGCAATGCCATATTCATATTGTAAAGACGTATGACCTTAATAATTTTTTGTGTTCGAAAAATGTAACTGTTTTTCAGGGAGCATCGGTTTTTATAATACTCTTATGAAACGTATTATTCAAATAGTATTTATTTAAATAAAACCGATGTAACACCTTGTCCTGATGTTTTCACCCAGTACTCAATGCACAATAATAGAGTCTCCACATTTACATATTCGCTGCTTTTCTAAAAATAAATGTTAATAGATTTATGCCTATTTTTGGCAATCCAAGGCTTATTTAATCCAAACACAAAGACGTATCGATTTATTTTTATCGCCAACACTTTGTGTTCAAGTTATACTTGATATTGTTTTATATTGCTTAATCCATAATATCAATTCAATGTTCAAATAAATAGAGTGCAGTTAGAGCGATGGAAGTGGTTGTTAATGAATAGTTAATGCATCCATTTTCCTATTAAGCTATGTTTTCAACAAAAAGGAAAAACCAATGTACTGTTAAACGTATATTTTTTTAAGAGAAGAATTTGTATTTACTACTCGTATGCTACAGTTCCTGCAAGTTCTTCGGGACTCATACGATTGATTAAATTACCAAAATTATAAAGCATATGGTACATTTACCTTGAACGAAGCTTTTCATATGAAACCTGCTGACTAATCTGGCAAACAGCTAAGGTAAATAAACCCATGTCGAAAACGTCACCTTGTGACGTTTTGTGATAAAATATGTGTAAGCATATTTTATTATGCTTTTTTTTATATATCTTTCTCTTCCTTTCGAGGTCCCAGTAATATTAGTTCCTGGAATTAATGGCAACAAAAATAAGTAAATCCGTATATTCACGAATAAACTCATTTGTCTGAATTCATAAGTCGTCATAAGTATTTTTTTTATAATAATTTAATAAGTCATTGCTGAAGCCAAATATTATATAACTGACCAATGAGACTTGTTAAATACAAATAATATAACAGTAAAATGCATATGAAAGACACAAAGGGTACACTCGTACAATTATCCGCAGCAGTTCTTTATCCGGTCAGTCCATAGTATGAGCAATCGTTCGCGTGTTCTATTATCTTCTATTCCACCCTGCAATACAAGACGATCTATGGAAGTATCGTTACATTTTGAGATATAGTCAAAGAATTTGAAGATTCAAGATTACAACAAGTTTGCTGGATGCCGCTCGATATCGGGTTCTTAAAGTATGGAGACATTAGTTCGGAATTCTTTCCAGGATATTCCAAACAGTCTTTCCAACAGTCCAGTACCACCTCAACACTGATTATACATATATATATATATATACATATATATATATATATATATATATATATATATATAAGTATATATATATATATATATATAAGTGTATATATATATATATATATATATATATATATATATATATATATATATATATATATATATTCTTTATAATTTCTTGAACGTCCCGGAATGCAAAAACTAGAATAAAATGGGTCTTGGTGATTTCAATCATATCTTGGTTTCTCCATTTTTTCTTTAACCTATCTATACCAGTTCTAGTTAAGTCAACATATCGTATCACTTCATTTACGCAACACCATTGTTCGAGATCAAAGCTCCAACATATTCGTAGGATTGAATTATTTCATAGTCGTAACGCTAACCAGTTGTTCACATGGTCCACGGCCATCATTTTTATCTTGTTGCAATTAATGCCTAAACCATATTCCAGGCTCAAGCATTCCATTTTGAGAAGTATTCCTTCTACATGTTCAGAATTAGTCCCCGATAACCCCCGTAGCCATCAAGTGGCAATACCATCTGTTCAGTCTTTCAAAGAGATATGCATTATCATCTCGGTGTATATGTTGAACAAGTCATTCTATATGAAATAGTCTAATCGAAAAGGCTGGCTCATTTCAAATTTTGCTCAAATTAAGTTACAATCACAAAACAAAAAAGGAAGAAATCAAGCATCTTCTAATTTTAACATGCACCGGTCCTCGCTTACCCGAATTAAAACATTTAAAAAACGTCATTTTTACGCTTTAATATTTTTAACTGTCTTCTCTTTGAATATGAATATTTTTAGTGATATCATTATTTTTAGAATGAAAAACGTTTTGTTAAGATGTTAAATTTCTATTGTTCTGTTTTATTTAATAGAACATGACTAAAATTTTAATACACTTAAATTTGTGAATATTATATGCTTAGTTGTATCTTAACTTCGAGGAATCTATTGAGTGCAGTAAATATTTGATACGATGTTACAAATCAATTTGGATTTTATATTACTTGAAAGCTCTATTTTTAACATAATTATATTAAATTCAAGTGACATATCTAATTAAATAGTAGGAAATAAATGATATTTTGGGTTACCTGACATAGCAAGTGCTGAATATGCAGGTGGCGATCAGGATTGTGTTTAGAATTTAGTTAATGTCTTCTTGAAATTTAGAATGACGGTTTTACTATCCTTATGTTACTCAAGAGAATTTTTTTTCAAATCTAAGAACACTAGTTTTGTAGAAAATGCAAGAGTGTACTAAAGCTTTGAAAATAAAATAGAATCATCCGCAGTAGATACTCTATTCCATTTCCTTATTTTTATTTTCCTAACCGTATTTACTTGTGAAGTATCAACCAACAAAATTTATTAAAAAACGTAAAGTTAATGAAAATATTATTTTATTTAATTTTGAATAATTGTAAAAATTGTATTAAAGTAAAATGAAATTAGCTTAAAAATACCTCAATATTTGAATATGAATAACAAAAAAGCACGCCCAACCAATAAATATCGAAATAAGTAGAACGCATACCACGTTTTACTTATTTCGTTTTCCGGTTAAATGATTTCTAAATATATGATATTTGAGTACTAAAATAATTAGGTAGTACGTAAAAACGTTTACTAACAGTATTTGAAGAGTATCTTTATTTAGACGTATCATTGTATATCATAATTGATACCTAGCGAAGATATTAGAATGACAATTATTATAAAAACCATTGATAATTTATAATTAAGAATATAATTGGGTTGTTATAAGATACAATCATCAATTTTAAAAATAAAACGAATGATATACATTACGCGGCGCTCGCGATGTTGCTTCATGTGATGGCGTGATTCTTTGCGACCCAGCGGCGTTCGAAGTTTTCACTAGACATTTCCGGTCGGTGTACAGTTCGAACGTTCCTCGACTAGACGTTGCGGCGGTGGCTTTTTGCTACTGTAGCGGAGCCGACGTTGATGTCATATTTCTGATGTGTCTTAAAGTACATATTTAAAGTTTTTCTAAAAACTGGCACCTATCACTGGCGCTGGAAAGTGACCCGGGTAACACCTATACCTAACGGTTGCACGGGGTCAGATGAAAATAATTTCAGACCGACCGCTATCTTCTCTATACTGGTTAAATTATTTGACTTCGTTTTGCATCGCACCGTATACTCAAGCTTCAGAGATCAAATTTATAATAAACAGCATGGATTTCGAGTTGCACGTTCGGTGGTCACGAAACTTTTATGCTTCCTTGACCATGTTGCCCATCATATTGACTACCAGAAAACTTTCGATCGTGTAGGTAAAGATATCTTATTAAATCGTTTTGGAGTGGAAGCGTTCTCCACTTCACTTTTACGATTTTTCTCTTCGTACCTTGCGGATAGAAAGCAATACGTACGAGAGGGTAACTTTACATCCGAGACTTATTTTATACGGCCGGAAGTGAACCAAGGTTCGACTTTCAGGCCTCTACTTTTCACAATTCTGGTAAATGGTACTGGCTGTGCGGCAAAAACTGATCGTTGTTTGTTATTAGCGGAAGACATGAAACTTTTTACTGTCGTCAAGGATGCAGCAGATGGCGAACTGTTGCAGCGTAACATGAGCACCGTCGTTGAGTGATGCGCAGCGAGCGGCTTATAGCGTAATGCAAGAAATTGTTTAATAGTGAGTAACAGCTAAGCATACGCTTCTATCAAATATGAACCAGGTCAGGGGAATTCCACAGCATCGTTTGTATGAAGTCGTTGATTTAGGGGTCGGATTCGAATCCCGATTGACCTTTCGCTGGCACATGGCGGATATGGCAAAAAATAATTTCGGAACTTGGATCCGTGTTAAATGATTCGAAATATTTTAAATCTATATCAACAATTCGTCTGTTGCACATTCATTGGTACAGAGCAGATTGGAAACCGCCTCTATTATTTGGAGCCCACACGAAGCTAAGTACGGGTTGATGATTAAACGTGTGTAATAGACGTTCTTTCGATATCTGTATATGACCATATGGTCACTTTCCCCTTCTATTTCCTAGTGATTTCTTCTTGGGTATGCTAGGTTACCATTCTTTGTAAGTCAGAAGAGTCGTTGGACTAATCAAATTTATTTTCCAGCTATAAAAATCTATGCCCTGTGTCGTTGAGTAAACTTTCATTCTTTGTACCTGAAAATTTACTGCGTTCACGTAACCATCACCTGTTTTGTTATACCATCCTCTAGAACTGCATTATATAGGAAGTCTCTAGTTCCCCGCGATGTTTACTATTCAACCAGCTGATCATGATCGCACCAAAGTGTGCTTCATTTATGATGAGTGACGGTAAATTTGTCGAACTGTGTCATCATTATCTTTTGTAGTTCTCATATATTTTGTATTCATATTTAATCTGCAACTCCCATGTGTTTTGTATTCTTACTAAACCATTATATCTTATCGTTACGAATAGGTTACCTGTAATATAACGATAAATGTGTGTGTTTGTAAATAAATAAATTTTATATAATGGAATGATTTCATTAGATTTAATAAATAAAAATGAAATAACTAAAAATTTATAAAAGAAATTGTGTTATTATATATAAATAATAACAAAATAATGATTTATAATTTTCATTGATATAACTTTCATAGATTTTTAAAGTAAAATTTCTTTAGGCGTGTCTTGAGAGTAACTCAGATATTTTTTCAGAAGTAACGATTAGCAAAAATTATAGTTTGTTTATGATGTCAGGTGTTCGAAAGCATCGACTAATTATAGAATTTCGTGAGTATATGTGTTATATACACCAATATATTCGTATTTATTTCTATTCCATTTTTATGTACTTTAATATTATTAATTATTTTGTTTAAAAGAGTATATTAAAGAGGTGGTTTCTTATAAATAGTGTGATGATTTGATGAATAGGTCCGAAAAAGCATATTGAATATCTATAATGGATAGTAGTAAATCAACTGTAGTTCAAGATATCGACTACTGGTAGTGGTTACTATGTAAAATAACTACGCCATCCGACCAGATCAGAGTCTGATTATGAGTTGTGAAAATGAACAATGGAACTCCCTAACGGATGATGGTATATCAACATATCTGTTACAGGTAGTTGTTACTTTGCAAAATAACTTCACCGTTGAATAGAACAGAGTTTGTTGATGAGTTCTGATAATAAACAATATAATTCCTTAACGATTGGTTGCAAATCAACCGTGCTTTATAATATTTGTTACTGGTAGTTGTTTCTTTGCAAAATAATTACACCACCAATCACATTAGGATATGATGATGAGTTCTGGAGATGAACAAATATAATTCTTGAATGTATGATAGTAAATAAACCGCGAGTCAAGATATTTGCTACGGTTACTTTGCAAAATAACTACATCGACCAACTCAAGGTCTGAAGAAGTACGGTTGTACATAGGTAAAGAAACAATGGTATTTCTTAACCGCTGGTAGTAAGCCAGCCATGATTCAAGATATTTGCTGCGGATAGTTGTTACTTTGCAAAATAACTGCACCATCGACTAGGTCATGGTCTGATGATGAGATTTGCAGATTAAAAATTCAATTTTTTAACGGATGATCGCAAATCAATTTTTATTAACCTTAAATAGTTATAAATCTTAATATGACATATTTATTTTGAATTAAATATTTTTAATAATACCTGCTACAACCGTCAAAAAATTTACTTCAACAGTGAGTAAAGATTACTTCCAATTTGTTTAAGTTATATTAAGTAACACTGCATAATTTTAAATTACTGCAAATGGTAACACTGCATAATTTTATATATAATTATTACAGGTATTTGTGTAATTTATAGGAACCGGAAAAAATAAATATAGTTACTGCTCATATTAATGTACATTAATATTCACTTTATCAAATCTATAAAACTTGGGGCTATATCCAATTAGTAATAAAATAATGGACAACAACTATTCTAGGTATGGCAATATAGTGCTGTTTTAAATGTTATACATGTTGGCAATACTACTGACAATTTATTTAATTTCAACTTCAATGCTTGGGGTTGTACAACCTAAATTATTGCCAAATTGTCACCGGTGAATAGAAATAAGATCTTGATTCGAACAGGTCATTTAATAAAAAGCATTTAACCATAAATTTTTATCTCTCCTTTTGTTAGCAAATTATTAGTCGCAAACTCAAAATTTGCCATTCTTTCTCTTAATTTATAAATATTGCAAGGTATTTGCTTTTTAAGAATTTAGATAAACCTATGTTAACCTGGTACACTAAGATATCATACTACGAAAGATGAACATCAAATGCATTAGGAATAAAGGAACAAAAAAATCGATAATTAAATATAAAATAGAAAATGACCTAAAAGCTAATTAACAGAGTGATCACAAATTAAATTTATTAGTATGCACTTATTACACATGGCTACCAAATAAACAGATATAACATTGTAAATGAGTTGTAGGTATTAAATTCCCTTGTACGTGTAGATTACCAATAACATACAAATAAAATTTATTGAGTTTAAGGAATAGCATTAGATTCTCGAAAGTTGCGAAATCACATCCATCTTCAGTGAAAATAGAAAAGGAAGTCTTTAGAAATAGATTGAATACTCGTAATACAAAAACTTTCAGTAATATAATATTATTTTGACACGACATTATTCTTCACACGCATGAAGTACAATAGATTAGAAAGACATTTTTATTTGTTGATACTTTAGAAATTATCCACGATAACTCAAATCTTTTTGCGTTGGTTTTTGCATCTCGGAAGATTTTTTAAAATAATTATCGACGTCAAGACGCCAAGTTTATATTTACATCAAAGTAATTGTTTTATTTAAAGAAGACTGAACATAGTCGATGGTTTTTTGGGAGTGCATATCACAAGTAAAATTAATGATACTCATTACTTGAAGTAAATAAGTAACAGTAGTTAAAACTGTAACAGTGAAATTGAATTCGTCAGTAAAGGAGTATTTCGTGATATATTGTGTGACTTATTCGTCTTATTATTCAATTATACCTAAAGTTTTACTGGTTCGACAATCTCAAAGCAATCATTTACAGGGTGGTGTCTTTTAATACAGCGTGCTGCATAATTTTCTTGTTATATAAGACTGTATAGCTTATTTCGTTTTAGATTTTTTCTTGTAGTGTATGTTTTATTTTTGTGGATCAATGAAATCAAGCGCCTTGCCACTACTTTTTTAATCTACTGGTAAAGCTTGGTTTTTTGATCTATCAAAGTAGTACTAAACATTCAAAACCTTTGGACATAACCAGTTTCATTGAATGAGGAACATAATAATACAAGGAACATAATTCATAGTCTATCCATTCTTTAAAGCCTCAGCAATGAGAGTATAAAATGGCAAGAGACCATTCAAAAATAAACTAGATATGTTTGCATCGATTAGGAAAAATACAGACTATTTTTAAAACTTACTTTTTACTATTCACATGTTAAAATATCCTATGAAACACCATCGTATGTTTTCGTTTTCTATAAACAATTCTATAAGAAATTTTCTTTAAGCTTTCACCAAATATCTGCATGAAAAAAATAAAATAATCCAAGGAAAACTAAGATACATGTATTTAACTTCGCGATGTGTGCTCCTTTTCTATTATTACGAGTGGGTATATAAATATGTAAATAGGGAAAAAAGTATAAATACAATAGCCAAAAAATAAATAATTTATTAAACAATAACACAATCTCCCCTTAATCTTCTGTATGTCGCTGTTCACGTACATATAGAAATAAATTTCGTTTATGTTTATCACACGAATTACTGCCTAGTTTTGTAAAATTATAATTGTCGTTTATATGGCTCCTGGGAAAATATTATCGCATATTGATGGTATGTCTAAATGGGGAGAATAAACCTTCATTTAAATACTTATGAAAAAACACTTTAAATCGCCATATATTTTTAAGAAATATGGTTCGATTTTTTTTTAAATAAAACCAATTGTTACTAGATATCGACATTTTTAGGTAGTAAATTATTTAGCAATATCTTGTTTATCCTTTCAAGGAATCAAATATGGTATGTTATAAATATATCATATACACCTGCATTCAGGTATTAAAAATGTACCCTTTCGAATCTAATAAAATATCTTCTATCTTATCTTGTATTCTAAGTTAATGACCAGTCAAACTTTCCTTTGAATTTTTCTTATGGCATAAGAAAAAAAAATTCAAATGGTAATCAACTTCAATCAGTACTATAAATGAAGAGCCTTAAATTTTAATTAAATTACATATTTTTTATCCTTACACATTAAGAATTTCTCTTCTCGAACACATCAGTACTAGCAGAAAATATTTATTTATTTCAAACTATGATTTATGCATAACAGTTTTTGCTCATTAATTTGGTGGATTTATTCATATTTGAGCAATGTCATCTTTATATATATATATATATATATATATATATATATATATATATATATATATATATATATATATATATATATAATATTACTGTAATTTTAACATAATTTAATATTTTTAGCGTGCAAGAAAAAATAGAATCGTTACATGTCCACTCGCATCTTTACCCGTCTAGCTTATTCGTTTATCACAGCTGTTTTTCCCAGATACCGTTTACTCTAGAAATTTGACGTAATTATAAAATAACTCTCCCTGCTCTTATTCGGATATGAATTTAAACGAAATGAAATAATTTATTTTTTAAATTTTTTATTTCACACAAAAAAGGAAATAAAAAATCCAAAAAAGTCTCGAAACTTTTCGAATCAATTGAACAACCAATTAAAAATGATTTGTATTTTTTTTTATTTTAGAATTTCGTATAAACTGAATTCTGGAGATATTGATGAAAATGTTTACAAAAAACGTGCGGGAACGGGTTTCATTGTATAAAAACATAGTGATCAAATTATGTTGGACAACCACGCTATATATAATCTTGTTATATTAGATAGATCAACCATCAGCGCTATAAGAATAACTCTTAAAAGATTATGTAATTACGAATATCTTTTCTTCAATACAGCTATATTTTCATATATTTGTTTTTGACTCTTTCTTTAAGCTGTTCGAAAGTACTGATAGATTATTTTTTTTGTTCTTATAAGGTTATACTATTTCTATTTAATACAACGCATTAATACATTTGTTATTGAATAGACTTTTTGCATTATGTTCCAGTTATATTGAGATATTTATATATTTTCATAATCTGACAGGACAAATATAAAAAAAAAATATTCGGCCGTTGAAAAAGCGGAAAAATTGGATTCTTTTAATAGAACGCTACTAATATAAGCTAAATAATTGATGTATAGGATAAAAATAACTCAAGTGTCTTTTTTGTCCTTTAGCAAAATTCAATTGAAAACGATAAAAAATATCTGAATATTTATTTTTTTCTATGGTAAAATACATAATATTTCTTTAACTGCTGGGTAACTTTACTTTAAGACAGTAATGCATTTAATGGCAAATCATTTATTTCATTTGTTTCTCTTGGTAATTTATTAGATGCCCGTCAGCTTCGGCAAAAAAATTTGTGAAATGTGATCTGATTTTTTGTATTCTGTCTTACTATAAGTTTCGGAAAGTGCAGTTGTAATGTCCCCCAACATTTTTCCTTGTCCCCTCCCTCAATTTGACGCCGCGGTTAAACATTTTGAATTGCCATATGTAGACAGTGACTTATCAAAGTGAAATATCATTTTTGCACCGTGTCAAAGTTCAGTATCGAGCAATACTTTGGCCTGACTTATCTACACCTCCCATATTTTCATTGTAAATTGTTTTTTTAATAATATATGTGAATATTTTCGGTTTTGATAATAGTAATATTTTAGCAGAATTAGATGTCACTGTTACAACGCTGTTACTGTTCTTCTAACACGTAATAATTCCTTCAGTTTTTGCTAATATATGCTTCAGGGAGCCACGATCCGTTTTCTTTTTGACTCTTTGATTTTATGTTGCTTGACTTGTTGAAACCTTGTCCATACAGCTAGTCAAGCAAAAGAATTGCTGAAATTATCAAAGTATAACTGAAAGGGCGCCTGTGTATTGAATGTGCTAAACGAACTATAAAATAACACTGGCTCTCAGGTCCATATTTTTACCATACAATTTTATTTATCTGTGAATCTTTTTACGCCAGTGGAAAATGAGTTAAAAGTAGCATAATCGATTGATGCAATGCGATCTCTTAGGATATTTAGGGAATGCCCGTTGTATTTCAATGTTTTTTAAGTTAAAACAAAGGACTTGTGGATTAGAAACTAAAACATATATTTCATATGATTAAATAAAACCTTTGCAGCTTTGGCAAAATATTACTACGGAATGTGGATTTTTCACCATAATTCATGACATGTATACCAAAATTTACAGTATCTTTCTTTTATTAAGTTTTAAGATGACTTGTGACTTAAATTAAATAAATGTGTTGGAAAAAATAATTGAATAGTTATAAAATAGTAACTTTTTTTAAAAATAACACATAGTTAACAAAATGTAAACCAAATATGGATACGAAAAACAAATTTATTGAGCAATGAAATCAACATTAAATAAATCGTAAACTAACAACCACTTTTCGTAACTCGTATATTTTAATATATTCTACCATACCTACCACATTATACACTAAATAAATAACTACCTATGATCTTTTGTACCTTATATAATTATATTTTAAATATGTAAGCTATACGAGATCTTGTTGGATTTTTTGTTGGAAATTAAAATATATTATATGGAGTTAATTAAGAATACTTTATGTGACAATGTTTTTTTTATGCTTGGAAGATAGATTTTGAAAAATTACCTAGGGCGTTTTGAATTACCCGGATTAATTCTAAAATTATTTAAATTTAAATTATAAATTTAACGCAAAAATTACACAAAGACGGTCGAAGATTTTTTTCTCTAAACGGATTGCCTTGGAACTAAAACTAATTTTTCTTTCAAATTCCTAATTCACAAAATTAACGTTTTTAATTTTAAAATAAAACATAAGCAGCTTTTTACATTAGACAAAACGTAAGTGGATATTTTCCAACATTCATAGGTCTGTGGATTATCCACCAATTTAGTGTAAAGATAAATAGCCCACTTTATTCGCCTTTGTTTCACTTAATATTCTTGTGAAAATTTCCGGGGGGATATATGTTTTCTTAATTATTTTGTATATTTAATTGTTTAATACATCAAGTACGCTCTTGATTTTTTCGACTTTAATTTCTTTTTGCAGTTTTTTTCTCTCCACATTGCGCATGTAGTTGTAGAACGCCTTCGATAATTTGATTAAACCTACCAATCTCATAATAGTGGGAATAACTTTAAAAAAATTCTTCCTTCATGCATATTTTCACAGTCAAAGAAATAATAAAGAAGAGAAAAATTTAAAAATTATTGCCCTGGCGCCGTTCGATGTGAAAGGTATCAAATAAAAGATTGTGTAATTTAATCGTGGTGACAAAATAAACCACGATGATATGATTGGAGAATAAAAGAAAAGAAAAACATTGGTATGTTTTGTTGCAGTTGAAATAAAGAACTACTTAGTATTCAGTGACCACTATAAAAAGTGGTCAAGAAAAAGAGTGCAATTAATTTTCCAATTCCAATATTAGCAAGAAAGTTTTTCAGTTTGAATAACGTGGAGATCACCTCCATGAGTTTCATTTCTTCACATCTTCTACAAATATATTGCTTTTTATAAACCATATAACATCCCGAGGTTTAATTGTTTGTGTTTGAATTGAAGGGATAGGACAAAAAATATTAAACTTATATCTGAAGTTAACAAATCAACGTTATTTAAAAATTTCGGGCAAAAAATTTAACAAACGAATAACGACCTTCATTTCAGAAATATACTACAAAAAACATAAGACGCCTAAAATTTTCAGATGCCTTTTGCTCTATTTAGAACCTTAATACATAGTGTGTTTAAATTATTTTACTTTTGTTAACAAAATTTTTAAAAAATTACTTATGATTTTTTGATTCAAAATGTTCAAAATAACATATAAATTTATGAATAAATAATAATTTTATGAATAAATTGTTTTATGAATAAATTTATGAATAAATGAATAAATTTATGAATTACTTTTATTGGACTTTCCTAATATTAAATACATTCTCACCAAGTTTTGGAACAATATTTATATAATAGTAGGCTGTTTGGGTTATATGTGATAATAACAAAAATTTGAGTATGCATAAAACCAATTTTGAGAAAATGCACACTACGAAATCTTAAAAAAACGAACAGGTTCCGCATGGCCAATGGCACCTATAATAAAAATCTTTTATAATAACATCAAATCGTAAACAGGCTTAGTAACTTTGATTGTCAGGATAAGTAAGAGGCAAAGTATATTCGTTTTATTTTACTACGAGGAAGGGAATAAAGGAATGCTTAGCATATTTAATTAATGAGTTGAAACTATATTTTTATATTAATTGCAGAATTCTTTTGGGAAATGGTTAAAATGAAACAGCTCTAAAAATTGTAGGTCAATGTGTTCAATCAAATATGTAACGTGATTAAATGCAGCATATTTTAGCAAATTTATCCTTAAAATGTTTTCCAAATTTACTTCTGTTTGTAGAATTGATTTCAAAAGATTTAATAGGGAAAAAAAACTAATTATATCTACTGTCTCTAAGTTTCATTTTCTGATGTGAGTGACAAAATTTTTCAGTACTACCTTATAGTAATAGGAGAGAATATTTTAATAAACATTAATATACTGATATTTACATAGTAAAACTAATGACGTATAAACATAAACAAATACAAAAGACTGCAAAAAAACTAAATTAGGTTATAAGATAAATAATCATTGATGAGGTGAAAATCGGTTTTGATTATTAAATAAGGAAATTTTAAATATAATAAACCGCTTTTTAATATACTAATATAATATACTAGACAGAGAAAAATGGTTTAAAATAAAATTTCTTGTCGCTAAGGAAATTTTAAACCAAAAAAGAACGAGAGGTGTCCTAGGACACCCAGTTGGAACGAAGTTTCTTTCGCTATATATTATGTATTAAATATTGTAAAAAAATTGTTAATTGAAAGATATGAAAAAATAACAATGACAATGAAGCAACTAGAGCAACATCTTTTAAGTAAGCAAAACTTGTATAATACGTGAACAGTATTGCATGACTTAGTTTTAGTATCATTTGGATATGTGTGTAAACTTTTGCCTATGCAAATGACATTACACTGAAAATATTTTGTTTGACCAAACTTTTCTTTTTAAAATGCGTCTTATTTATTTGATTGCTTGAAAATGAGGTTGCTGTATTAATTAATGGTTTTAGTTATCCTTGCGACAATGGAGCGTATTGTATACATTTCCTGTTTTTTCAAAACCTACTATCCTCTGAAACTATATTTCCAGAGCCTGCAATTTAATATTGCCTATCAACGGTGACAGCAATTATAATTTAAAAGAGGCTAAATCTGCATAACGTTATTGCATCATCAAGTTTTGAACCGCAATACGTAACGCTCGGTATCTAGAGCATTTGCATTTGCAACTCACGTCTCGGCGGACGCTAGAAATTTGTTGAATAACCTTTAAATTTGTTTTTACAACGATTTTCGCGATAAGTTATCCAGCAAAATTTGACCATCAATTTTGTAGATTATACCAAAATACTTCTCAATCAGTGACCAAAATTTAAAAAACATTGTAGCCCTCAAATTTAAACAAAACCATTTGTATTCGTTCTACCCTAATGGAAAATAATAAAATTTCAAGCATGCGTATGATTTAAAAAAATATAGAACAAAGATTTCATATATATTTAGATTTAACAATTTAGCTCTATAAATTTGTTTGTTACTTACTTTGTGCTCTATACACATAATAAAATTACCTAATTAGCCTTTCTATATATTAAAAATATTTAAGTAAAATAAATATTTAAGCAAAAAAAAAACAAAATTAATTTTACATGTAAATTATGTTTTTCGAGAAAAAACTATTTTGTCAATCCAGTTACAATTTTCTGAAATATATGGACATTAACTTGAAGTAACATTTATTTTTTTTAACATTGATTTCTTCTATCAGAAGATATTTGAATTTAATACTACATATATTTTAAATCGCGCAATGAAATTTTCCTGCCGTGGCAAAATTACTATCGTGCGAAGTAGTGAAGTGTGTGTGGAGTAGTTCGTGAAGGTTATGTGATTAAACAAACAATCAGAATACAACAAGATGAATTAGAATATACATGTTTTTTGGTCAT
The DNA here is from genome assembly GCA_039881145.1 of Druceiella hillmani. NCBI lineage: Eukaryota > Metazoa > Arthropoda > Insecta > Lepidoptera > Hepialidae > Druceiella > Druceiella hillmani. Next base: position 23,999,393 of record JAYKKI010000028.1, on the reverse strand, counting down.
CTCCCCCATGTAAAATTGTTCCAAATTGTATGTTTTCCTTATAAGCACAGTTTGTCTGCACAATTTGCTAAAACTTTAATTTATTATCTATATTTTTAATTTAATTAACATTTATAAATTAATATTTATCAATATTTATAATTCCATTTCGAATGTTTAATATTAAGTTTAAGAAGTTTCCTAGTCACATATTTTATTTTCTGTCCATATAGTAGAATCTTAGAATTGACGTGTCTGTATCATCAATGCGTTTACGAAAATAAAAGAAGCAGAGCACAAAAGTATTGTTTTTGGAATACTAATAATATCGTTATTATAAATAGTGTTTTGGAATGTCTATGAACCTGTTTATTTGTTTACATAATACAGTATTTATCTTTATTACTTTATCTTTTACATATTGTTATGATGTATAGCTTTATGCCTATCGCATTTTGTTTTTATTACACTGTAACTCTGGTTAACTGTAAGAGATTGCTCGTGTAGCAATAACGCAACGTGTTCGCAAGTTTACCAAATAATTAAACATCCACTTGAAAATCTCAATTTCAAATAATTGTCATTTGGAAAAGGTTTCAACTGTATTCAAGCGCCAATGGTAAATAATCACAATACCACGATTATTTTCTCAACTTATAATACCATGATTATTTTCTCAACATTTAAAAAAAACATAGAACGTGAAACTAATTGTAGTTAAATCCACACAACAACCTTTTTTCGCATCCTTTTAAGAAATGTTATTTTTGTGCGTATTTTTTTAATTTGGAAAATAGTAACTTTGTTATATTTTTTCTTCTACTGCCTGCACCAGTATCGGAGATAAAAAATAAATAACTTACTATATGTTCAATATAGCGTAGGGACTCGGATTATTTATTCAAGCCATTAAATAACTTATCTAAATGTTTGGGTTCGATTCTGGTAAACTGAAAGAAATAAGCGGCTAGTAAAGAAAATAAAATTATATTGTTATACTACGTGTTATTACAGTTCATATCAGACTAATTTTAAATGTGTAAGAAGTTTCAATTACGCACGTAATATCTGTGTAAACTATAGCCCAATAAATTCCATACATCGACAATTTCTTAACTCAACTTTTGAGATTTCGTTAAAGAGTGTGATACAGTTTCAAAATATCACACAAAAATAGTGAATGTGTCGGCTTTTTAACAACATCATATACATCAAAGATTGCGAAACAAAAATAGTTTTTTTTACAATCTTTTATGTATATGATATGATTAAAAAGCCCACAAATAATGCGTTGTAATTTTCTCCCTTCGAAATGTCGTAATAAATCGTTTGGTAGTCGCATGAGATTTTACTCCCAGTTCCCAAGCCACAATATTTGGGTTTTATTTATTACCTATTTAATTCTCAGAATGTCAGTTCTGTTATAACCCGGAATGTACAATTCTTGCTCAATAAGTGATTACTATTTCAGTTTGATGTAACAAGTCAACCAGCGCAATTCACCAAGTACAAATCTACTAGAAATTTAGTTACATTTCCATTTCCATTATTATTAAGAGAGGATCTGTTTACATAATTAATTCGATATTTATATATACTATATTATGTGAAAAGAGTGACGTCTTTTAAAAAATGTTTTTGAAAAATTTTTAAATATATTTCCATCTTGTTTATACTTTTTCCTTGTTATAAAATTCTATTATGAATTTAAAGAATGAAAATTAGTTTTATATTATTAAGCAACATTTTTAAATTACGGCATAGGAAAAATTTATTTAATACGAAACTGCTTTCAGTGTAAAATTGTATCCCACATTTGACAAACACAATTTTTTTCCTAAAATGACAGCATTTAAAAACGTTCCTCGACGAAAACGTCCTCTTCAATTGAAATTAATCCCTTTTTGTATAAGAATAAACTGTTTACTGTCAGGAATTTCTTCTCACATCATTTCATGAAGCCATAATGTTGTCATAATTTATCACTGGGATGCCATAATTTTACAACACAAAAATAAAATTACACAAAAGCATTAATATTTCTCTAATACTCTTATTTAGTCAGTACATGAACACCAAGAGAATCTGCTTTATGAAATACAGTAAGTTAAATTCCTCACAGGAATCAAATTACACGGTAGGTCAGTTTCTTCGTCATATTTTTAGAGCAAACAATTAAAACATTTTTCACCAGGTTTCATAGGAATATATGAGATTAAATGTGTACAGAAACAAAGCCCAAATTTATTAATAAAAGGGATGCGAAACAATGACCAAAATTTTAGTACGTACCGGTCATAAGAGTAGGGATGACCTATATATTCGTTAAGAATAGAGACGTGTTTTTTTTTAATATATTCACTTTTTATCAAACCTCTTATTAGCATTGCGATAAAATTCAAACGAAATGAGTAATAAACATTTTAAATGTGTTTTCAAAATATTCACAAAAATATTAAGAATAATTGTTCTATAAACGAATAAAATGACATACGTAGACGATTTCAACATGACGGATAACATTTGCATATTCCGCAAGCATTCCTGAATTACTCACATCTGATTATTCCATTCCACTTTTCAGTTTAAGTCTGATGAAGTGTAAAGTCTCTCCTGAATTTCGTTAGGTTTTCATTGGAATTACAAAATCTGGAAAAAATTAAAGCTTGCTTAACATAATATTTAAAATTCATTTAATGGAGCACTATAAAAGAGTTATCTAAACTCGTTTCCTTCAGGGTTACTTTAAAATCTGCGTTTAACTATTTCACAATAGCTGAACACAATCTGTTATGTGAATAATATATACATATATATATATATATATATATATATATATATATATATATATATATACGGTTTTCACTATCATTCAGAAAATTTCTTCGGAATGGTTTGTAGGTATAATACATGCATGTTATATTTACAGAAAATTAAAAAAAGTTCGTAAAAAATAGAATTTTACGGCGCTTTCAATGCTAATGCTGACTAAACGTTCCGAGATATATATGTTGTCCTATGGAATTGTATATTTTAAAAATATCTACAAGAAAGTCTGTGATGGCATAAATCTATAATCTACGGATAAGCCATAGTGACCATTTTTATGCCATTGATATTTTTTTGTGTGCAAAATATCCTGTAATATATTCTAATAATGACAATAATATCAATAATAATGACAGTAGTAATCGCTCCTCAGTTACACCACATTAGTACCTACATTGCATCCGTGCGAAGCCGGGGTGTGTTACTAGTATTTTATAAATTGGTTAATCATCACTAAAATAAATATCATAGTCACTTTGAGTATTTTCGATAAATAAAAAAATTAACTCTTCACTCTTAATAACTTAGGTTAATAGCTTCAGAGGAATGAAAAGGTTTTTAAAATTAAACAAAATAAATATACATACATATATATATATATATATATATATATATATATACATCTGTATATTATATGAAATATTTCCTAATAGCTGAACACATCTGTTGTCTGAATAGAGATCTTTGATTCAACATTCGTTTCCTCTATAAAAGAGGTACACATATTTTATACTTTTGAGCCAATTTCTAATATTTTTATAATATAATTAAAACAAGAATTTAATATTTTACGAGAAAAAAGTGTAAATGGGATTAAAACTCTTGGTTAGAATTTACATGTTCACACCACTTAGATAGTAACTACAAAGATCTCGTGCTTCTGAATATTATAAAAAATATTGTACAGATAAGAACGACTAATCTTAAAAAAAAATAAAGATTAATAATAGAGTCACCATTTCGTCATGTAATAGATCAGCAGTGTTAAAAAAGATAAGGGAACTTGTTTCGGAACAATTTTGAAAATAGTTATTCAGAAAGAGTTCTGGATATCAGATTGCAGTGGATTCCAAAATATATGTGACTTGAACAATAAACTATTCTTCGTAGAAGGCAGTGGTGTATTTGAAAATAAAAGTAGTGGGTAAGTATTTAAACGAAACCCAAGATGAGAAGCGAACAAATTTTTAAACCTGCTAGTGAGATAATTGGATATTTAAAATATTGAAAAGACGAATAAGAAATATGGACACGAGAATATGGCGTCGATCACACAATTGTAACTATTTTAAATGCTATTTTAGAAGCGAAAGATTTAATGAAAATTTAAATTTAATTAATTTAAGACGTTTTGAATTACAAACTCAAAATTAAGTGTCCCTTCAATTAAGTAATCTCATATTAGAAATTTAATATAAGTTCTAGTGAAATCAATGCGTGCCCGCATTTTAAACGAAATATTTATCTGCAATAGGCTTTTAATTTAACTTTTAAAATGTTGTGAATAAATTGCATGTAACGGATGAACTTATTGTTGATTGAGGAAATATTAACAGTTCTTTTTATCTAGTTTTTCCTTTTTTAAAATACCATATTTTCTTTACTCACAAGAAGCATCAGAATCGAGATATCCCAACTGAGTGGTGAACGATTTTGGGAAAACTCATTTCATATCATTCACACTATGAGCTTTCTTTTCTGACGTAAGATTAAAATTATTTTACATGCCATTAAGCTGCACATACTCGTTAAATTTTTATTTTATATATGTTCATGACCCCCTAATAAAGTCTCATGAGCACCCTTTTATCACCCTTATCACACATGTCAGTCGACTGCTTCAATCATTCCACAAATTCGTGTGAACACTGGCGCTCTGTAAGAGCATTCACCCTTGAAAAGCTTGGGAGTCCCGCGAGACCATTCGAGCTTGTAATCTACACCTCATCGCATTTCATTTACATGCTGCTAATTAAATATACGTATTTTGAAATTAGGTTTGTAACACCTACTTATATACTAATTGTTAAATACACATAAAATTATTAGTAAAATAAATTAATGTTTATTTTATTTCTTTAAAAACAATTTATTAATACTTATAAATGCATATGCCTATTTCAAAACATTATCCAATTTTGTAGATGAACGCGAACTTTTTTAAATTTATTCTAGATATATTTCATTTTAATTTGGATATCAATTTTATTTCCTTTCAAATATAGAAAACACCATCACGCAAGTTTTACGTAAATTCATATGAACGAACGAAAGTTTTATGATTTGAACATATAAAAGGGAATTATTTATTAAATAAAATTATTAATTGATTACTTAAATTATAAAAACCTCTGAGCCGTTTAATTTTCTTCATTAAAATTGAAAAACAAAAAAAAATAAAACTTTGAGTTAAATAAAACAAGCTTCCAGTTAAACAATACCAATTCTTGAATACTGAAGATATTCACTATATCTTTCTATGCAAGTTTGTTTTTTTTTCATAATTTGAAAGTAAAACCTTGTCACACCAATTTATCATTCTCTAATATTTATTTTTATGAACTGTTTTAATTTAAGAAAGATTATTGAAAAAGTAATACTAATGAAGTTTAAAATTTTAAAAAATCCTATAATTCAATTATGAAACGGAATATATATGTATATATATATATATATATATATATATATATATATATATATATATATATATATATCTTTCACGTGTGAATCATGCAATATGTTTGTTATAAATTAGTATATTTTACAAGTTTATCTTAATTAATTCTGGTCAGTTTCAATAACTAAATCAAAAATGTAAGTTTCATTCACTTTCCTATACTCTATCTCAACAAAGCTAAAACCTTTAATTGAAGTGCAAAGAACGTCCAAAATTCCAGGAAAAACTACTTTCAGTGATTCTTTCCTAATGTATATTACAATAAATGATTCTTAATAAATGAAATGCAATATAACGTTATATATGTATTCTCTTTGTCTTACTCGTCCTAAGAAAATATCTTAAAAAAATGTACGTTTTTATATTAAATGCAAGCAGGGGAAAAGTTTAACAAAACGCTACTTTTCGTGACGGATTTTGATTATACACACAGTCCTGGTTTTCAGTTTATACTATAATTATGATAGGATACGGAAAACAATTAGTTACTAATTCACCCAAATATTCTACGCATTTATGTTCAGAAACTCGGAACTTTTATATGTTATTAAGGCGGGAGTGAATTATTATTTTAAAAAAGAAATCACATATTCATCGATATACATGTTGCCTTTCAAATGAATCCCTATATAATAAAATTCACTTATACTTTCTTAGTCAGTGTATATAAGACAACTTTAAAATTGGCTGGAAAATATTTAGGAAAGAATGGTTTGGCGACACATAATAAAAATTATAGAATATAAAAATATTATCTTCCGAATTTTTGTTTGCTTGTCCGTTTGTGTGTCTATCTGAGCACGCGTATCAAAAAAGCTACTAACTCACTTCAGGTGGAGCATCTTGAAAAACATATCGATTTACTTCCAGCAATATTTAGTTTTCTTTCCGTTTTTCCGTCAAAATTTACAGATCAAAATTTAATATTTTCAAAAAAATCATCTACATTGCACTAGTACACAAATGACATACAAGTGCTTAACTTCTCGGCGCGTTTTAAGTGCACAAATGTATAATGTACCTGCATCAACAGATGGCGTTACATGTCGAATTTTAAATTGAGCAATGAAATTTTTCAACCGGATATACATGGATGCAATAGGCACACCTAGAAGAATGGAATGGTGCAAGAGGGGTAGGTGCTTAAAAACACAATCTCAATGCGGACAAACAATTGAGGGCAAACGTTGTTTAGTCATTTTTTTGCACATAATATTTTTTATTGTTTCAAGTATTTTAAATGAGTTATTTTGTTTTTCAAAATCGTTTAAAATTTTATCATGGTGTTCAATGTTGCATATGCCCGTTATACTTTTACTTTGCTTACTTTAAATTTACACAGCCTAATATTAGGCTGTGTAAATTGTGTTACTAAATACTTTATTGTAAATACACGTAATAAAAATGTATAATTAGCCTATCTGCATTTTGAAAGTATTAACGAAAAATGATTTAGTGGAACAGACCAGTAGCAATTGAACGAAAAAATTATATTTTCTCAATATTTGTTCCTCTATATGTGAGCCTGTTTATTTGTTGATGCATTAATTGAAAGGATCATAAAGGGATTTCCATAAAGAATATCTTGTAGATTTATTTAATCTAAGGATATATAGGTTTTATTGCAATAGACGATTAAAATAAAGATATGGTAATTTGATATTTGAATATAAACTGTTCCGGTTTAAAAAAAAATGGTTTTAGAATTATTATAATACGTAGTATTATTTGTTTTAATCTTACAGTTAAATTAATCTTATGTTCTAAAGTTTCTCATGCGAACGAAGTAGCCAGCAAAACTAGTCTTGGAATATTTCTTCTATCCACTTTATTTGTCTTTTCAACAAATATATGAGAAACAGATCAAAGTTAACGAAAATAGAAAACATTTAAATTTTTCTTTTAAAAAGAGGTACTTGAAAATATTTGGATTATATACCCATATTAGTCGTATTAGATACATATTTAGACGTACATATTTTCATATTGCCTGTTTAAAAGAGAAAATTTAATATCATCCCTTATATATATCATCCATACGATTGTATGTCAAATCTTTGTAAGATTCACATGTTAACTTGAAATCTGGCGTCGTGATAAAACTTTAAATTTACTAAAGAATGGCGTTGATGGAAATTAATACAAACTTCAACGGAAATCTATAGCAATGCTTTCAATTCGTATAGCGTTTCAGAAGTTACCTACATTTTACGTATGGAACTTCCATACTTATTTGCAAGTTCCATTATTTAATAACACGGTCTTCTACTCTTTTTTTATTCAATAAAATTTATTGAAATAGTTTGTCTGTTACAGTACACAGATATATCACAACGGTAAAATTGTCTTAGAATTATTCCTTTAATCATATCTGTAGCATAATATACTTTCAATTACTGCTCAAAAAATTGCTTTGATAAATTGCCACTTTTACCAAATATGGCACACAGGTATCATCCTGAATGAAACTGATACTTTATTCCGTATAAAAACATTCGACCTCATTGTAATTTATAGTATTAATTTAATATCATTTCTAAAGTTCTAAATAAATTTGATTATTAACGTAAGGATTGTTTATAATACACTAATTTTTCATGTATCTTGAATCGAAAAATTAAAACCAAAATTCTATTGAATAATTCTAACCAAAAAAAAGGAAGAGACAAAAACAAAGAATGATGTGAAAATGTTTAAAATCGGATAAAGCTAGCCAGACAGACCCTGATCCTTACAATTCACTCACTCACTAGAGCTAATCGGTCACAGGAACTCAGTGTGAAGAATTCGCCGGCCGTCTAGACTCACACTAATCGAAAGTCTTTATACGCAACCGTAGGCATCAGAGGCATTTGAATTTGTTTCTAAGCCTCCGTGAAGGGCAGACGTGATTTTGATGTTATTCTTAATTTACTTTTTTAAAATTCTGTTTCCTTCTTTTTTAAATGAATTCATCACCTCCAAGTGGAAAATAAAGAGAGATACTTCGAAATCACTAATAATTAAAAATAAAAAATTTATGTTGCGAACATCGATTTTTTTTAATATAAATAAACATTTTTTTTAATATAATTGTTGCGAACATCGATTTTTTTTAATCATTTTGAATAAAAAAATAGAACCAAATCTTTTGAACTTCTTATTTACTGAAGTTTGATAAACGCTGTATGACTGAGTTTGTCAAACGAAAAAAACTGTCTAAAAAAACTGTCTAATTTTATTCAAATATTGTTAATAAATTTAAAATAATGTAAACATCATCAATATTCAAATTTGATAATATGATCCTGCATAGGAAACATTTTTATCTTTAATCGAACTTATTGTTGTTTCTCGTTTAGTTGTCCTTTGATGGCAAATGTCTCCAATACGTCTTCAAGTTTGATATATCCTATGGAGCAACAAAAGTAACTTAACTGGATATGGATATAGCAATAAGATCTTCTACCATTTTATTGCAACTAACGGATTAATTGACGTTTATAGAGACAAAGTAACTGAAATATTGTCTATAATGAAAAATAATTTGCTCACATAAATAATGTATCGAAAATTAAAATATGGGCTTAAAACGATAATTTACTGTTACTAATTACGTCTTCTTTGTTGAAAAAAAATTGGCATTATGATGAATCTAGTTACAATATGATTTTGGGTTTTATTTATTACTTTTTAAAATATAATTTTTTATATCATGGTCTTATGCAGACTTATAGTATATATATATATATATATATATATATATATATATATATATATATATATATATATATATATATCTGTGTGTGTGTCAAATAATACATGTTTTGGATTAAGATAATAATCTCTCTGAAAGTTTTATCTCCATCGACTTCAGCGAAGTCGAAGATAAATTAGTTGATTTAATACGAAATGTGCTTATATCATTATGAGTAACGTAGTCCTGTTTTTTTAAATAAAAATGTATCTACGGGCAAAATAAAAATAAGTATTTAGAAATATCTAATTTTTATTTTGCCCTTGGATACAGTTAAACGACGAGACTGTTCAGTAGCGAATTAATTCAATAGCTTATGTGAAACATCTATTTCTAGGAAGAACTATAATGCGCTTATCAGAGCAGACACGAATATGCTTTTGAACATTTTTAAATCTGTCTAAACGCTGTTATGAATATGTCTTAGAAGTATCGCCAGACGTGTAGCAGCTTCACAAAATAAAACGCAATAATACTGTTGATGTTGCTTTGATTTTTTTTGTCAAAATATTCTAAATATATCTAAAAATATATGAACTATCCTAATTTTTACATTAATTTATTTCCATTACCATTTCAAGTATTCTTTTGAAATTGCGTTACTATTAAGTATCGAGGTAATTAGGCAATTTGTTCTTTTGTAAAATGAGGTGAAAACCGCGTAAATTGACTAAGTAATAGTTGGTGTTCTTGCTGATGATACAGCGCACTGCAAATAATTGGCACATAACGTATGACTTAAAGAATAGTGACGAATCCTAACATTCACTAATTATATTATAATAAGTTTCACATATACGTATATATCATAAAAATATTTATATAATAATATAAAATTATGATTTTAAACTAAAGTGTTTGTTATCTGTTAGGGAAATTTAGAAACCGATAACGTAACTTCAAACTTGTCTAAAGGAAGCTACTATAGAATTTTTTTTCGTTGTGAATCTTTTCCAACTCTATCCGCCGGACCAGATACAATCACTGCTAAAGACTCGATAAAATGTAATATCTTTGTTGCATTTACGGCATTATCTACTAGTCAGTAAGTGTCTTTTCTTGAGACATGTGTCAAGGGGATAATAAAATTATCATCTTGGGAATTTTCTCCTAATGGTTCTTATCATTGAACCTATGGTATTTTTAACATATCAGGATTTATGACTGGAAGAGAAATCATAAATATATATTAGTCTAAAAGCCCTTTGTTTTTTATTTAAATTAAAAAAAGATCAACCTTTCTGATTAACCTTTCTGATCTTCCAGTATTTTCCGATAATACTTAAAATTTTTAAAAAAGTCTAAGAACCTTTTTCCAATTAACGACCAACATCGTTACATAGCATAACATATGTCAACAATTGGATATTTATCTTTGTTATCTGATTGTTTACTCTAGAATGTTACCCGAAATTTTTAATATTTAATTAACTCGTTAAAAGTTTCAGTTTATTTGTTTGTTGACAAAAATGGAATGGATAATAGTATATATATATTAACTTTCTGAGGCCCTCGAGAATTTATGAACAGTAGTTTTAATTAAATCTATTTTAATCAAATGACCAAAAAAAATTTGAAAGAATGTCATTCGAAAAATGTGCTTTTTCTCAATGTCTTTTATATGACATCAGTGCCTTACACCAATTCTACTTTGTATTACATATATGTGACAGAATATTAATTACACCTTATGATAAGAATTATAATAATCTGATGAAAAACTACCAAATTAATTGTTAATATTAATGCATTTTACAATTAAATGAAACTACATGATGTAGTATTATTTCTACTTTCTTTAAGTTCTTTGCCACGATCTAGGTTTCGTTTTATTACAACATCTTCAGGTGGGATATTAGCAAAGAATTAGATTCTTTGTTAATATCCTAAGAAGAAGATAATAATACTACATCACGTTGTTTCATTTAATTGTGAATAATAAATTTCTTCGAAATTAACGCCAAATATATTCAATATTAATGCTTTTATTAATTATTACAAAAGATTTTCATACTAGTTTAGCAAATCACAGTCAGCAGATTAGCTTTATTTATTGCTAACAAAGTATTTGTGTTTTAGTCACAGTCAATAGTTTAACTTAATTGTTATTTTTATTTTAAAAAATAATAAGCGAACTTTGTAAAACTAATACGGCAAAGCCATTTTATATACGAATAAGATAAAAAATATAGAAAAGAAATTAAAAACAATAAGAAAATTGCTATTTTTAGTAAAAACCTGAGAAACAAATACATATTTTGGTACTACATAAATATGTGTGGCAATTGCTAAAAATATACGGTTGAAGTCATCGTACTTTGGTTTTTTGCATCTCTTTTTACTTCAGAATAAGCGACCAAATGGTTACCTTTATGTTGGCTTACAGTTTCAGCAGGCACGAGTTTTATTCTTGTCTTCCTATTTAAATCAGAATCTGAATATACAGTGCTTTATGAGCCATAGTTTGGCTAAGTATTAATAATTCCTTCAGCTGGAGAATCTTTTTGCAGGTGTGTGACATTATTTAGGATGATCTCTAAATTGAAATCGGGCCTTACAAACTGTTAAATCTATCATATGTGAAGTAAAAGTGTGGTCCGCTTTCTAGTACATACGAGAGCAAGACATACTGACAATATTTCTGTCGGCCAGATCAACAACACCCATAAATGCATTGTAATGTTTAACAACTTCCGTATAACTAACCATTTCATAAATTTTGTTGCACTTGGACGACTGCTTATATTGATTACGACATAATACGTGAAGAAAATTAACGCCGTTTTTGTTTAATGTAATGTAATTATTTTAGGGAACGTTAATACTTTAGTGAAAACGTGAACCAAGTCTTTCAGGCGCTGACGCAATGGTTTATTTATGCCAAGTAAAGACGAAGATAAATATAATGTCGTCAGCCAATCACAACTTAAAATGGAGGGCAGATAGTTTGTCTATTACATCAAGATAAAAGTACCGGCAAATTTCATTAGTTGGCCGTGTAATATTTTGTTCTTTCTACGTTTTATATTTATAACCCTAGGGCTCAGGAGGATAAAATGGAAACCAAGCCTTACCTTACATGAATGATGCAAAATTATTGAAATACTGCCTTTTAATACTTTAGAACCTTAGTAAATATTTACAAAAAACCTATTATGATGTTTACTCAAGTCCTATTGAATTACAAGTTACTATTTATGTAATTGACAGCGACATACATTTCTTTCTTAAGGAACCAGCATAAATGTGTTGTTTTTGTTTTTCTGCCAGATAGCTGTATTTATTTAATTTTTCTTTTAACTTATTAACATATGCATATTTACATATTAGTAACTGCAGCGTTATCACTATCAACTGGTAACAACTTAAAAATCAAATGTACATATATTTGACTGATCTTCTACATACTTTTGCCAAATTACATATAGTACAACTTTGCTTTTCGAAGTGAAAATATATATTTTCAATTTACATATTGTATGAGAGTGTTTTGGCATTAAAAATTGCAGTTGTTAAAAAATAAGTAGAAAAGGGTGAACTGTTAGTTTTATTGTGAAACAGAGCCAGTTACGACACAATGCAAAAGGTAGTCATACGGGTTGATAATAGAATATATATATATATATATATATATATATATATATATATATATATATATATATATATATATATATATATAAATCAAAATTAAAAAATATGAAAATTTAGAAAAACATTAAAATTATTTTTGTGTTTGGATGGAAGATTTTTATGCACAAAAAGAAAGTAAATAGTCGTAGAGTGTATCAGATATCACTTCGTATGACATAAAAATTCAAATTATTAGTATCATGAAAACTGAAAGAGGCAAATTGTCATAACATGAAAATCAAAATGAAATGCAATCAATCGAAGAAGATATCAAATTATCCTCGCACTTTAGTGAACAAAAATAGCCAAAAGGTATAATATAATGGTAACAATACAACTTTGCTCCGATACAACACGCAGCCAAACAACATGTTAAAAGAAATTATTTACAAGTTCAGTAATGGAAAAATATTTTGAATACCTCTGACAGAATGAGGTTAGAAACAAGGAAAAGTTCTCAAGGCAATGGAAGTGAGGAAACCTGTGGCATAAAGCAATATATATTTTAATTATGAATACAAACTTTACTATTACCATAAAGTTTTATTTTCAATTTCTTAAATTACTTTCTTTCTTTCTCTACATCTATTTTCATAGCCATGGTCGTGAAAAAAGATGGTCGGAAGAAAGAAAATATATAATTATATTTAAACGTTAATAACAAATAAAAAGGGAATTAAAATAAACTAAATAGGAAAAAATATATGGCACTAGCTTTAGAAATAAAACGGAAGGTGTGAACAAATAGAACATATCACAGATGTATAAATGAAGTGAGGATGTCTACTGAGATATATGTACGAAAATAAAAAAATAATCTAGTTAAAGTCATCCTAATATCCAGTCCAGATGATTAAAGTTTATTAAAGTGCTATAAATTAAAATAAAGAAACCTAATGAAACCTTTTAAATTTTATCAAGCTTTGGTTTATCATTTTCATCCTAAGTTTACCAGTTTGTTTTCCATATATTACCTCTAGTCGATTTATTATGATGTTTATCATTTACTAATATTAATAAATTATCGTGTAATACAAATTCTGATCGTAACACTCACAAAAAGATATCAAATATAGTTATATTGTGCATTATTTTGCATTTACATTCACACTTGTTTAATCACATAATATCGGTATTGTCAAATAACGTCGGTTTAAAGGTCATATGAGACATAATTTCAAACAAAGAAACGCCAGATTCCGACTTGAAAATGATAAAATACGAGTACAACATTTTGGTAGTTCTTAGGTAAATGTTTAAAAAATAGTATCAAAAGTGGCACTGATTTCAGTTTTTTTTCAACAATATGCTTTTCAAAGCAGAAAGTCACAAATTTTTTAAAAAGTTGCAAGCAATGCCAGAAATATTTACCTCAATCATAATTCGTAACATGGCAATTTACAAATTATGATTGAGGAATAAAATTTGCATAAATGTATAAAATTTGTGTAAAGTATGAAGATTATCCAAGCACGTATAGTACTTATTGGTGAGAAAGAAATTCTAACAAATTTCAAGAATTTTGCAATGAAGATTCCAAAATATACTAAGTAAATTAAGTTTTCAGAATTCCTTTTTAATTATTAAGATCTAATTACTTTTATTAGTGTTAAATATATTTTCCATGAAAAATTATGTTTGACTTTTAGACAGACGTAATAAAATATTATTCTTGTCATTGAATTTGATCGTTATCATAAACTTTCTTTAAACTCTTTATTGTAGTATAAGCATAGAGCAATTTCCTTTCTCAATTGGACCTTAAATTTGATTGGTAGCCAATTGATGTAAATACTTTAATAGACGGGTTGTAGAAACAAATGCCTAAAGACTTAAGAGGGATAGTTGCTTCAAAAGAAATGGAAAAATATTTTTTCACATGTAATTAAAATACACGCTGTCAAGAAAATTTTACGCTGAAATTGTAGAAATGAGAAAGTTGTACCGTTATAAGCTAGAGTAGATAGAGCGACCGAGATAGATAACATGGGTGGAGCTCTTCGACCGACCTGTATTATATTTGGGGAATGCTAGACTTCATTCTTTTGTCAATTTTACTTCATTTATAACAAAAAATTAAATTTGGTCGATAGAACTGGGAAGCGTGCATATATAGTCGTAAGGAAACTCTTTTCGAGGCTATAAACAATTTTTGTTGATCTAAAAATCCTTATAATATAGACAATTTCTGGGCGAAGCTATTTGGGTGATATTGCATAGGCAAAACTCTCGCACCAGAAAATACTCGACGTTATACATGTCTTGAATACGCAGAGTCTTGACATAGATTTCAGCGTGCTTTGATTAAAACCTAAAGACGCCGCTAAATTAATTATCCCTACATCTGATACATTTTCAAACCATAAGTTACTACAAAGGTGTGGGCAGCTTTCCCTAAAATAATAATTAATGTTCCAATTCTTTAGTATTGCAAAAGCGCTTAAAACAATTCGTGGCGTTTCTTTCGTTGTTCAATTATTTGGTTTTTGTTATTTATTTGCGATAATCTCCTATAACAGTATACAGAGTCTAGGACTCCTATGTACTGACTATTACGACAGCTACAAATTGAAATTGGTATTAATTTATATCAATATTTTATTGACCGTTCTTCGTGCTGATTCCTGTATGAGCAGTTTACAAAGAGCCATCGCAGAGGCTAATGATGATGATGAAGGAGAATCTCTCATGCATTTCTTAACTTAAGGAAATTTAATTTAACATTTGTGGGACCAAAGATGTACATGTAAATTACAGATTTCACCATTTAATTTGAAATCAAAAACACAAAATGGCTACGCCCCTACTACCAGTTAGAAACAGCAACACCTTGAAATAATGAACGGTATTTTGGCTTAACGAACCGTGAAATTTCAAGTAGATTATGAGTAAGATTTTTTTATTTTTTGTATTTTTAATATCGAATAATAGGGACTGAGTTGCATATTTGTTAAATATATCGTTTTAATTAAGCATATTTTCCACTCACAATTAAGCATACTATACTCATACTAAACATTTATTGGCATCACGGTCATGTTGTAATTTAGTGTACTGCAAAGAGATTAGTGAACTTTGAAAATTGTCGGTGTTAAATATAAGGCTAATGAATAAACTTTTGGACAGAAGTTTAACAACAGTACTTTCAAACTATAGAAACAATACGCTTCTTTAATTATGGGTCTTTCCACACGTGTCAAAGAATCATTATCACATACGATAATACAAAAGTTTTATCTGTCGCTCAAACAACAAAGAAGATACATAAAATTTCGATGTTTTTTAATTAGTGGGATTGTCTAAAATAATGATTTGGAGGAGATAAAAGAGGACTAGCCTTCAAGCAAATATTTAGTTCTTTGAAGAAAAATTATTTTGAACTTGGTTGATCCACAAACTTCTCCACTTCGTTTTAATTTGGAGCTAATAAAGCAATTACGAAGGCGAAGTGAGGATATTTTTTTAAATATATCTGACAATAATCTTCATCACCATTAGAGGCCAAACTGAAGGAAGAATTTTTGCAACCTCAGATATTTGAAAATTATTAAAAGAAGCAAGTGATTATTTTCTCACAACAATTTTACAAGATAAGTAATTTCTTGGTTTATTTATTAGTGTGTTCCGTTATCAAAGACAAATGTATGTTTGAACACTTTTACAGTATTAATGATAATTTATTAGAATAATAGTTATTTAAAATCTGTTAATATTAAGAAATTTTACTATTTTTGGGCGTAAATGAGAAATAAATGAAGAATAAAACTCGCCCCACAAGGGTTTCGCATATACTTAGGCACGTACAAAAGCTTGAGGGTGCTTATTATTTCTTCTAAATTATTTACAAATGTTAGTGTTATATTTCGTCATGTAAATATATTGCACAGGTTTAAAAATGTCGTGAGTTTTTAAAAAAATATAAATATAGATTTGAAATATTTCCAGTAAGTTAAGTCAAGTGCAGTCTTAAAGTTTTTAAATCAATTTTGGTATAAGTCGAACGTTATTCATAAATTTAACTGTAGCATTTTCGAATATTTTGTATTTTTGTTAGAATTTTCATAAATATCGCCAGCACTGACTCCCATAATATTTTATTCCATTATTTAATTTTTACCAACGTACAAAATTGAAGAAAAAATTATTTTTCATTACTCTGCTTACTATTACTTTTATCTAAATATTTTTGAGGATTAACTTTGAAAATAAATTGCGGATTAATTTGCTTTCTCACTGTACCACATTCAAAGTTGCTATACCAGTTTTTATCATAAGGATTGTTGACAATTCATGCTTTGAAAATTCACATATCGATCTCTGAAACTATTTTCAGTTTCCATTCACGATTATAGCTAAATAATTGAACTTGAATCTTTTAATTTCGTGAATTGCTTTGTTTAAGATTTGGTAAATTATATATTTCAAATAAGTTGTTTTGAAAAATAATATTACTATAATTATATTAATTAATATCCTTGAATGATCCTTTCCCATTCTTCTTTATCCATCCATTCTGAAAATTTTTATTTACAAAAATTATAATACTAAAATAAGAAAGAATGAGTAGTTGTGAATTCAGAATGAAATAAGGAATAAAATTAATTTCAAAACAACGAGTCATTTGCACGTATTGTACTAAACGTTTAAAATGTACGGAAAGACTGTGTAAAAATACTTTACCTATGGAAAATATCTATGCAACTCTTAACAAGCAAAATTCAATCTTACTTAAAGATTAATTTTAAAGATATCTGTATTCGTTTCATTTTATTTCTGAATTTTGTTACGGTCGCACTCCTATTGATTATTTTACTATTATGTTTCTATTTGTTATGCCGGTCTCTGATGTTTCCTTTTTTTTATGTCCCTTTATAAACAAACTGAGGAATAAAAAAAAAATAATTAGAAGTTTTAAAAGTAAAAACGCTTTTGAAACCTAAAAAAAAATGTTGAGTTCTTACAACTTTTTTTTTCAGTAGTATGCCAAACAACATATGGGATTAAAAAAATCTGATTGCTCTATTTTCACCACTAAGGTTTAAATATAAAAGTTTTTAGGTTTTGTTGAAATATATGTGGCCGATATGTTCCATAACTCTATTCTATTCCTCAGAAAACTGGCTATGAGGGAAGGATAAATAGATGAATAGTGATGATATTTACGGCTATTATTCTTTTTCCCTTTTTAGGTATGAAAGTCTTAAAAATATAATATAATGGGTATAATAAAAAATAAAAATGATTTCTTTCAATGCTCAAAACAAATGTTCCTCATTGTCTTTCTTTGAAGAATCACTCACTGAGTAATTGCAATTATCGATAATATCTCTGATGGGAATTATATTTTAATGCAAAATATGTTTTCTTAAAATTGTTGCCAAAAATGCTGAATGATTAACAAATACCCTCTTACCTAATAATATTATATCGACGATAACCATTAGCTCATTTTTAAATCTTATTATTCATTTTGAATGCAAAGCTGCATCGAATATAATAATCTTCCTAAACAATATTGCTTAGAAGTAAGATATATGAATTACTGAACTTATTCTTGCCGTAATTATTAATTTTTCCCGATCCAACGCCATTTCTTATAAATACAATTAAACAGTTCAGCCAATTTTTATCTCGCAATCTATGGGAAATACGTACGGCGTCATCGTTTAAACTTGTTATGTATTATGTAACTTTGTGTTGCAAAAAAAACTTTAACTTCATTTTTCCGTTAGCAAAGTCCTTGAAAGACGATAAATATTAATTTTATAGATGATGTGATTGTTTTCATCGGTAAAGAGATAAATATCATCAGAAATATATTGGCTCTTGTTCCAATTTTCCTTTATTTGCGATCCTAAGTTTTCTTTATCGACGGTCGTTTTCGTACCAATCGTATTGAAAAAAGAAATAATATTTGGAACACAAAACAGAAAAACATTAGATATTTTCAAGAAGAAAACAAATGTTGTTGATGTCAGTTGCAAATAACAACATAAATAATGAAATTAATTTGAAATTTAATGAACAGCATAGTTAAATGTAATAAACGTACTTGAAACTTCTCATGGCTACGTAAGAAGTCGATGTTAAAAAAAGGTATATCATTTACAATTATGCTTACAGCATTATCTAGTGTTGAAGGATTATTTCAAGCCTATTTGGGCATGTTTAAAATTTCCTTATTAAATTACTATCTTTTCTAAAGCATAAGTGATGTGATTAATGCTTAAAAAATCATAGGTACTCGTATGTAGATAAGTGAACGTATTTTACTTTTTGAAATGTCATGATATTGATTAACACGTGCAGAAGATTAATAATTTTTTTTTCTAAATACCTATAATACTCCCTGATCTTTACTAAATTATATTATTTTATGGCAAAAGTAGTACGGAATATGAATAGTCAGAAATGGCGTTACATAGATGTCTATCGCCTTATCCCATCTTACCTTTAGATATTTCACAAAGTTTATTGCAATCTCATGGTAAATGGTAAACTTATTGTGCCACATAACCTAAAAACTTACAAACTCTAGTAGTTTACACACTGTGTCTAAATATGACCTCAGCTTGACAGAAATTAATATTTCAGAAATTAATTTTTTATATTATCTTAACCCAATTATATTTGACAGTGTTTACAACATTCGTTTAATAATAACTCGCTAGAAAACTCTCTTTAATAAAGAAAGGCGCTAACTACAGTAAAATATTTTAATGTAACTTGAATTCACAATTCAAAAATTACAATATAGAGGAAAGCCCCATTTTTGGATATCCCGAAACATAATATTTTGAAATAGATACGCTGTTTCAATTGCGAAATTAAGAAGGATTTTCTTTGGTTATATTTTTCTGAATAAATAAAAATTAATAAATATTTTCTTCCATAGAAATTAAATAATTTAATTATTTTCAAAAAAGAAATAAAATGTAAAAGAAAATATTTCAAACATTTCAAGTATAGTGATGAATAAATCTTATCTATGTCATCGTTTAAGTGAACCCGACTCTTACACAATCATTTATCAACATATATATATTATTCAAATTTTATGTTTCAACTTAACTTTTAACGAAAAAAAAGCATAACTTTTTAACATTTATTTCATTATTTCTTTCTTCTGATACTTTTTCTACATAATTATACAATCCTAAAATTTAATTTATCAACAAATGATAATTAGGTGGAATGCTCACAAATTTGTTCGATATTATTAACAAAGTAGCACCTTCGTATCGCTTTATAACACAAATTGTAAATTATTGTAAAATAAATGCAAAATTTTCTTTAAATTTATTTGGTATATTACACCTGGTAAAAGTATAAAAATACTTAGAGTTCATTTTCTAAGTATTAGTAGTAAAGGAGTTGTTACTCTGTATTTTTTAATTTTACCAATAATATGAAAGTATTGTGTTAGCACCTAGTAGAAAATATCTGAAAACTAAGGAAGGAGGGTGTTTTATGGTAAAATGATAACGGATATGTAAGAATCATACCACAATCTGTGAGGTGCTTGCAAAAACTTGAAGAAATTGAATTCAATATCCAATTTTCTAGGGATTTATTCCATTTCATAGTATTTAACGGCATACACAATTATATATATATATATATATATATATATATATATATATATATATGTATATGTATATGTATATTTATATGTATATGTATATGTATATGTATATGTATATGTATATGTATATGTATATGTATATGTATATGTATATGTATATGTATATGTATATGTATATGTATATGTATATGTATATGTATATGTATATGTATATGTATATGTATATGTATATGTATATGTATATGTATATGTATATGTATATGTATATGTATATGTATATGTATATGTATATGTATATGTATATGTATATGTATATGTATATGTATGTGTATGTGTATGTGTATGTGTATGTGTATATGTATATGTATATGTATATGTATATGTATATGTATATGTATATGTATATGTATATGTATATGTATATGTATATGTATATGTATATGTATATGTATATGTATATGTATATGTATATGTATATGTATATGTATATGTATATGTATATGTATATGTATATGTATATGTATATGTATATGTATATGTATACGTATACGTATACGTATATATATATATATATATATATATATATATATATATATATATATTTGATACCTTCCTCGACATACAAGCCTTTAGAATTGTAACTCATAATTCACAAAATTATTGGAGGAACATTATGGGATTCATTTGAATGAATTTTGTGCTCTTTGTTTTTGTAAATAGATGATAACTCTAATAAACACTATTATTTATTAAAATTGGGAAAGAAGTTTGAAACATGTAGATAAAACATGTTAGGTAGATTGTAATGTAGCTGTTTAGAATTTGTATCCCTCAGTTTTTTATTGAGTATAATTATATTATTGATCTTTTATGTGTAAACACGTCTCCTTTGACACAATATATTGTGTCAAAGGAGACTTGTTTAACATAATATATAAAAGTTTTGCCTTTTATAAGAAAGAAACATAAAAAAGTTAAACTTAATGTACTGATCCCTGCAACACAGCTGGCAACTGGCATTCCCACAATTATTACGCAAGGTATATAGATTCCTTTTCCTACGACGTTGCAATGGAGGCCGAATTGAAATGCTTGGAGGAAATATACACTGCAGGTCTAGACAATTTAAAAAAAAAACTGGATGACTTACGTGCATCGACGAACGTCTCGAAACCCACTCTCGAGACACTAAACGCTGAATTTGTGAGCTTCCGTAGTACGATCCAAGAAATATTGGGCTCATTGGTATCGAAACACACAGACTTGGAGTATCGGGTGCAGAAGCTGGAAGCTAAGGGATGTCGCAACACTATTCTGATACACGGCGTGAAGGAGGACAGCATGGTATCGCCTGCAGCAGCTGCCCTTGATGTTATAGTCACGAAGCTCGGCTGCTCTGCAATAACTGAAGCTAGTCTGGACGCGTGCTATCGTCTGGGTATGGTTAATATGCAGCGTAAGACTCCTAGGCCTATACTTGTAAAGTTTGTTTGCCGAGAATACCGGTATAAAGTTTGGTCGCTTAAAATATCATTAAAAGGAACCCGCATACTTATAACGGAATCGCTCATACGACCACGGCAGGAGCTGTTCACTTTAGCACGATCCATTTTCAAGGTCAATAACTGCTGGATGCGCGACGGGAAAATTGTTGTAATGTTTCCAGACGGGTGTAAGGAAATTATTACACGTCCTCAATAATTAGAAAAGACCAAAACTAGATTGTTGACTTTGCAAACCACTATTAGCAGTGAACGTCGCACACGATCACGTAATCTAAAGTAAAATAAAGGCACAAATTTTATTTTTAAGATTGTTGCAAAACTTCGCAGGTACGATCTACGATCGTACCTGCGATTAAGTTTTGCGATTAAGTTTTTGCGATTAAGTTTTGCGATTAAGTTTTTGCGATTAAGTTTTGCGATTAAGTTTTGCGATTAAGTTTTGCGGATTAAGTTTTTGCGATTAAGTATAGTACCTAAAGTTTTAATTAAATTAGTATAATCTATTCACCTTTATTTTATTTTATTTTTAAGTTTTTATGTATTTATATTTTACATATCACTCAGATAATTTATTTACGTATGTAATCAAGGTTAACTGCACTCCGGGTGCGAGTGTTTTGTTTACGCATTGTGTGAGCAGACGCTGTGTCTATTGCCGTACCGTTTGTAATTTATGATCTGCGCGCATACATCACAAACTCTTGCATTTTATCTTTGCCATGTTATTGGTTATATAGTATTATAGGTTATATCAAATATAATTCAAATTCTCAATTTTAGATGTTTATATTTACTTGTTACATCATGTTAGCTGTGTTATTTCTTTTGTTTTTTTATTTCTCATACACATTTTTTATTTTTTTGTTGTTTTGTATGTAATTTTTTTCTGGTTCTCTTTTCTATTACTGGTTAATATTATATTAATATAACTTTTAATATATTGACATGTCGTCCACATCTTCTTCAAATTCCTTTCATTCCTTTTCTTCCAACGATTCGCTCGATTCTTCACCTGACGATACATTTTTCGACACTTCCAATAATCCTTTCATACATAATATACTTCAATCTGCTTTTATCTCCTCACAACCAGATCTTTATTTCTGCCACACCAACGCTCATCCCACGCCCATCCACACCGCCACACCACGTATTCCATGCCATTATTCAGATTTTATTAATCATTTTGAAATCTGAACCTTCACGCATGTCTTGTTAGTGTGACTTGGCTCAAAGTTTCACTCCCATCAAATTTGTACTCACTGCCAGATTACGTTTTAATACGTAACGATCGTATTTCTAGACGTGGCGCTGGTGTTGCTATACATCTTCGGGCTGACCTACCCTTCAAAATTATGGCAAAATCTTTCACTGGCTGCACGCCCATAATGGAATACTTATTTGTCAAAGTAACTTTTTTTTTACTACTTGGTGTCGTATATTCTCCTCCTGATGTTTCGTATTTCGGTGACTTTGAAAGTTTAGTTGATCACTACCTACCTTTATACCCCCATTCATTGATTTTGGGTGATTTTAATACCTATCTATACAAGCATAACACTAGAAGCGGAAAGCTTTGTGACATTGTCAAGGCTGGTAACCTGGCCATTCTCCCATCATTGACTACATTTCATGCCGATAATTGTCACTCCCTTCTCGATCTCATCCTGGTAACCTGCCCTAAAAGTGTATCCTTCGATGGTCAACTTCCAGCATCCGGTCTATCCCGTCATGATCTCCTTCATATTTCCTTTAAATTAAGCAGCCCTAAAGCCTCTTCAAAGAGCATCTTCCTCCGTAACTTTAGTCGTATTGACCTAGCATCTTTTCTTGAGCTGCATCTTGGCTAAACGATTCTATTAGAAAATTGATGGCCAAACGTGATCACGTTAAAACTAAGTATAAGACTGATCCCAGCCCAAATCACTGGGAGAATTTTAGAGTGCTTAGAAATAAATGTTCGCAAATATGCCGAAATACCAAAAAACACTATATTTCTGCATCATTACGTGATTGTACTCCTAATAATATTTGGAAGTTTTTAGGTACTCTAGGCATTGGAAAATCGACCAATTAAACTAACATTTTTCTACGCCACCCATGAACGGTATCTCGTCTTCATCCGTTTCTAATGAACATCAATTTGCGCTAAAGGATACCTGTGAGTCCAAAGTTAAAGTTAATCTTCTTGCGATAAAATCGAAATCCATGGGATTTGATGGCTTAAGTATTAGTGCTCTTAAACCAATTATGGATATTGTGGCTCCAGTCATCGCTGATATTTATAATACCTCTTTGAAAACTGCTGTCTTCCCTTTGGAATGGAAAAAAGCCTATATTGTGCCCGTACCTAAAATTTATTACCTACGCAACCCAAGGATTTTCGGCCCATATCTATCCTACCGCTTCTATCTAAAGTCTTTGAACGTATTTTTCATGGTCAACTTGTTACTTTCTTTAATGCTCATAAGTCTCTAAATCCACTTCAATCTGGCTTTAAAGCTGAGCACAGTACCTCAACTGCCCTTATTAAGGTTACTGATGATATACGCTTTGCTATGGATAATATACAAGTCATTGTCCTTGTGCTTTCTGATTTCAGCAGTGCGTTCAACTCTGTTGACTTCGATATACTTCTTGTCCGCTTGAAATATATTAATATATCCCAACATTCAGTTGGGTGGTTTAGTTCATATCTTCATGGATGCAGGCAATGAGTTAAGTTGTCAGATACGTATTCTGAGCGGACTGATCTTACAACTGGTGTACCTCAAGGTGGAGTTCTACCTCCTCTCTTCTTTTCTGTATTTATTGATGATGTTGTTAAAAATATTTCTAGCAACTATCGTCTCTATGCTGATGACCTACAAATCTATATAATATTAATTAAAAAATACAAATCTATATAATATTAATAAATAAAATACAAAAAATATCAAAATATAATGATATAATTATATTGTAGAAATAATATGTAAAAATGTAATGCGTAACAGGTTGTCTGAATACGGTAATGAATATATTTTTTTTACTTACGTTTTTACAATTATTTCATATTATTATTTACAAATTCAAAACTAAAACGTAATATAATATGTACAAAAATTCAATTATTTAATTGTTTAATTGATAAATCTCGAACCTCCATTCCTTATCAAAAACCATCGACAACCTTAATCGGGATCTCGCTTCACTTGATCAGTGGGCTCATGAAATGGGTCTTTTGGTTAACCCAAGTAAGTCACAAGCTATCATCATCGGTAGTTAAAGACTGACTTCTAAAGTAAACCTACCTAGTTTACCGAAATTAGTGCTAAATAGTACAATAATACCATACACGTCAACTGTTAAAAACCTGGACCTACTGATCGATCAAAATATTAATTGGCGGCCTCAATTAAATGATGTTAGTCGTCGTGTATTCAACAGGATACACTCTTTGAAACGTCTTCAATATTTTTTGCCGACTAAAACGAAAATCTACCTTTGTCAAACACTTTTATTACCATTCATCGATTGTGGAGACGTATGCTAAGAATATTTGTGCAAGTTGGAGCGTCTTCAA
Source organism: Druceiella hillmani (assembly GCA_039881145.1). Lineage (NCBI taxonomy): Eukaryota > Metazoa > Arthropoda > Insecta > Lepidoptera > Hepialidae > Druceiella > Druceiella hillmani. Next base: position 23,973,887 of record JAYKKI010000028.1, on the reverse strand, counting down.
AATTTATGCACTCGTTATATCTTCGGCCTCAGAAAATATTATCATTTTTCTGAATACAGGTCACTTCTCGAATGGCTGAAGATCCATGATCGCTGTCAACTTCACATACTTTCACTTCTTTTTAACATGTTAAAAAAATCCTAGCCCAAATTAACTTAGTGGCAAATTTAAAGATTTGTCTGCTCACGGCCTTGGGCTGCGATCTGAAATTTCTACACCCTACTTGTTCCTAAACATACCTCTACCACTTACGAAAAATCCTTCACTATCCAAGCAGCAAAAATTTGGAATCACTTGCATCCTGACATCAGGAAAACCACTTCTTTAAATATTTTCAAAGATCTAGTGAAAAAGTCCTGCCTCTCCTGAAACCTTTTTCTTTGTGTCCTTGTCCTTTCCTGTCTCATCCCAAATCATGTCAATATTTTGTTTTCTCTTTTAATTTACTTTTGTATTTTTTTTGTCTAATGTGTAATGAAGAATTTTCATTGTAAAATCTCTTACAGTCTACCAAGTAAATTTCAATACAAATTTGTATGGTTGACTGGAAGAGATTGCTCATGTAGGAATAAGTCCGACATATGTACTATACATAAAAGTTAATAATAATAAAACATTTTTCCATACCCAAAACGCCTTTGGTAGCCGCGCTAATTCTACGATGAAAAGTGGCTCATGCGGTGGTATTATTGCTATGGCTGCGTTATATTATATATAATTACATATATATATATACATATATATATATATATATATATATATATATATATATATATATATATATATATATATGTATATATATACACACATACATTATTTTCGTAAAATACGGTACTTTCGAGCAAATACTACATGATAACAAGTTAGAAGCACTTGTATACACACAAGAAAAGAAAAAGCTTAGAAAATACCACACCTGTGTTTCTTGATTCGCATGGCGGTTTACTTTTTCCATGGTAAATAACATACGGTAAGGATTAGGTTAGGAGCAACTCTGAATGCTTTCATTGCGACCATGTTAATTTTGCCTTTTGCTTTGTAGCATGTGAATGTAAGATAATGAAAACGGCAGGAGGAGCCGGTGAAAAAATTATAAATGTTATTATTCCGTATCGCAACAACGATTATTTTTGGCGTGTACGTTCACACCACTACAAAAATACTACAGATAAACGTGTACCAAATATAAGTATATTTTTGCAAGATAAATATTTTCTTTTTCTCAACCAATTTCACGCACAAATTTTCCTCTTTGGTCTCCAAATATAAGGGTTTATATATCATGCTTGTTACAAGCATCATGCAAGTAGTATGCCCATACCAACTAAGGCTTAGGGAGTGCTGGGCAACTGTATATGTGAGTGTGTTACTCTTGATGCAACAGTTT